>WOXC01001391.1:0-204291 GCA_011680675.1 Gymnobelideus leadbeateri | reverse complement strand
GGTTGTGAATAAGCAGACACGCCTGTGCATCTGGATCTTTCTGTATCAAACAAAAACTCTCACCCATGAAAACTCAGACCACCTGTCTTGCCTTCCTTGTTCTGGAGAAGAGTTCTTTTACATTTTTAAAAAATGTTTAATTGGCATTATCTTCCAGGCTTTCAGAAATTTGCTTCTTTGCTAACATATGGATGGCCCCGTATTCCTTTTCATCACAAATGGGCCCCTTTGGTCATTAATACCATACGCTTGCCTTACTCTTGTCTTTTCAAAGGGACCAGCCTTGTCTATTATTTCCCAGCTCTATACCTTGCGTGGAAGGTGGCAACTAGTGTGGCTTTCCCAATGCACTTGATTTACCTTTCAATGCATAATTACCACCAAACTAGTTAATTGCTTTCTAAGTGTCCAAAATTCCCTCATTCAATTTTGCTTTCATTTATCCCCCTCCATTACACCACTACTATTCAACATAAACACAAATGATTGTTAACGAAGGCCTAATGCCACATTCATTAGAAAATCAGGTTAATGACTGCCAATGAATATCAGAGTTGTTTTTTGCTCCCCAGGTGGGGCTTTCTGCATTTTTAGTGTGTGTGTGTGGGGGGAGTATACAATGAAATCGTACCTGTATTCTAAGTTGATAGTGAAGTTTGAGAGGAGTCATTTCCATGATTTTTCCTAACCTCAAATTCCTACTTTTGCTCAGCTCTGGCTAAGATTTTGTTCTTTACAAAGGTGACATTGTTATGTACTAGACTAGAATGTACTTCCTTCCTCTCTTTTCAGAGGTGGTGGCCTACAGGCTTGGGATGTTACATGTCCTGTCTGACCTGATTGACTCATTGCTTAGATGATATGATCATAGACCAGGAACTGAAAGGGACCTAGAGGACATTGAGGCCAATCTCCCCATTTTATAGATGAGGACTCTGAGGCCAGGAAATATCAAGTAACTTGTCTAGGGACAGAAAGTTTCTGAGGTAAAATAAAGCTAGGTCTTTCCAATCCTAAATTAAGGCTTCTGCCTTCAGGTTTGCTGAAATGTTTTTCCCCCTCTCTCATTGTATTCTTTGTTATAAGGGATGGCTCTCTGGGTGAGACTGGGGGAGATTTATATATTGAGTAATAAAGTTTATGTTAAATTTAAAAATAGCAATTAAACATGTAGAAAAGAAAGGTACACAGAACTTTTCTAAGTATTTCCCTGTTTTTTCTTTTATTTTTTTCTTCCTTGGATTATATAGTATTTATCTGTTTAAAAGTTTCATTCCCTCTAGTAGAATCTACAACTCCTGGAGGACAAGGGCTATTTTCTTTGACTTTGTATGTTGAGCCCCCAGCATAGTCCAAGACATATGGTAGGTAGGTACTTCATAAAGTGCTTCCTGAATGAGACAATGGATATTGAACAATCACACTAAGATGGAACTTAGACTAGCAAGATCAAAGAAGACTTCCTGGAGGAGGTGACATTTAAAGTGGGCTATGAAGGATGGGTAGGAATTCAACAGGCAAAGCCAGAGAGGAAGAGTATTTGAAGCAGAGGGAATACCCTGATCAAAGATATCTAGTCTTGAAGATGCAGTGCTAGTTTATAAACAGGGAGCTGTTCAGTCTGGCTTTAATGTACAGGGAGGGGCAGTGAGCTAAATTGAACTCTGACCTCTGAAAATGGAGGATTGCAGAGAGCCTTGAATGCCAGCAAAGGAGTTAAAACTGGAGAAACTTAATTTGCTTATATTTGTGTTGGTTATTGATTTCTCTCTGAAGAATCATGTGGTCTCTGCCCTCAAAAAGCTTATGATCTAGGTGCAGCTGGGTGGCACAGTGAATAGAGCACCAGTCCTGGAATCAGGAGGACCTGAGTTCAAATCCGACCTCAGACACTTGACACACTTACTAGCTGTGTGACCTTGGGCAAGTTACTTAACCCCAATTGTCTTCACTTCCCCTCTCCAGGTAGTTATTTGACATATACTGTGTTGTCTGTTGGGATGATTCTTGTAGCAAAAACTTAATGAGTAGCCCAAGCAATCAAGGGCAGGGCAGCTAGGTGGCACAATGGATAGAATGCCAGATTTGGAGTCAGAGATACTCATCTTCCTGAGATCAAATCTGGCCTCAGACACTTCTTAGCTATGTGACCCTGGGCAAGGCACTTAACCTTGTTTGCCTCAGTTTCCTCATCTGTCAAATGAGCTGGAGAAGGAAATGGCAAACCACTCTAAGATCTTTGTCAAGAAACCCCAAATGGGATCGAAAAGAGTCAAACATCACTGAAATGACTGAACAACGAAAAGCAACCAATCAAGTAATTTCTAAAGTCTCTTAATTATGCAGAAAGTAGGGGTGGCTAGGTGGCACAGTGAGTAGAGTGCTGGCCCTGGAGTCAGAAGGACCTGAGTTCAAAGCCGGCCTCAGACTCTTAACACACACAAACAAAAAACCTAGCTGTGTGACCTTGGGCAAGTTACTTAACCCCAATAGCCCTCCAAAAAGCAAAAAAAAAACAAAACCAAAAACAATTATGCCGGAAGTAAAGGGTGATATAGACAAAAGACAAACTGGATTGGTCATTTTTTTGGACTCTTCAATCAGGTACATCTTGCCTCATGCAAAATGATATAAAGAACCCTGGAGTCTGGAGAACTGGGTACTAGTCTTGGTTCTGGTAACTACCAGCTGTTCGTCCCAGGGCAAGGCACTCAGTCACTTAGATTCAGTTTTTATAGTTGTAAAATGGGGCCAGCAACACGTGTACCATTTGCTATAAAGAGATAGTTTTGGTCAGCCTCCTCTTGCTGTGTGCACATCAGTTTCCTCCTTCTCTTCTTCCACCTCTTCCTCCTCTTCTTTTCTCTTCCTTTCCTTCTCTTCCTTCTCCTTTTCCTTTTCTCTTCTGCTCTCTCACCTCCTCCTTCTCTCTTTTCTTCCTCTCCTCTACTTCCTCCTCCAATAATAAAGACAGTATCTTATATTTGATCACCAGGATGATAAGAAGTCAATGGAATTTATAGAGGGTGTGTGTGTGTGTGTGTGTGTGTGTGTGTGAGTGTATGACTGTGTAAGTGTATGTGTGAATGTATGAGTGTGTGTATCAGTGTATGAGTGTGTGTGTGAGTGTATGAGTGTGTGAATGAGTCCTATGAGTGTGTGTGAGTATATGTGTGTGAGTATATGAGTGTGTGAGTGTGTGTGAATGTATGAGTGTGTGTGAGTGTATGTGTGTGAGTATATGAGTGTATGAGTGTGTGACTGTGTGTGTATGAGTGTGTGTGTATGAGTGTGTGAGTATATGTGTGTGAGTATATGAGTGTGTGTGACTGTATGTGTGTGTATGAGTGTGTGAGTGTATGTGACTGTATGTGTGTGTATGAGTGTGTGAGTATATGAATGTGTGAGAGTATGTGAGTGTGCGTGTATGAGTGTGTGAGTGTGTGGGTGTGTGTGAGTGTATATGTGAGTGTATGAGTGTGTGAGTGTATGAGTGTGTGTGAGTGTATCAGTGTGTAAGTGTATCAGTGTGTGTGTGTGTAAGAGAGAGAGATATGCTCAGAGCTGTATTTTGGGAAGATCATTGCTCATGCTCCAAAACTGTGCACATCCATTTGGAGCCTATCATGTAGGAGGTGATCTGTTTTTGGCCTCTGCTATTTACCATTCCCCCCTCAACTCAACCTAATTCCACAGACATTTGTTAAGCATTCACTATGTCCAAGGGAGTGTGCAAGGCACCAAGAATATAGAGATATAAACAAGCCAGTCCTTTATTTCAGGTATCTTACACTCTGCAATGGTATATAATGTATACACAGAGAAGTCAATATTATACGCTCACACACATGCAAACACATCCACACACAACAAAGTTAGTAAAAGATAGATCAGGAGAAACAGAGCGTGAATGAGCAGGGGAATCAGGAAGGGCCTTAGGTAGCCGCAGGTAGCTCCTGAGCAGGGCTTTGAAGGAAGCTGAGGATTCTGAGACATGGAGGTGAGGAAGGGAAGTATTCCAGACACAGCCGACCTCTTGTGCAAAGGCATGTGGTTAGAAAATGGCATATTGTGTTATAAGGAAGAGTTAGTAGGTCAGCTGGTTTGGAATAGACAATTTATGAAGGATAATAATATGAAATGAGACTGGAAAGGTGGGTTGGGTCCATATCATGGAGCGACTTAACTCCCAGGTTGAGGATTTTGTATTCCATTCTACAAGCAATATGGAGCCATGGGAAATTTTGAGGTTGGATAGTAAAATGATCAGATCTATGTTTTAGACATCTCAATTTCAGGGGGCGGCTAGGTGGCACAGTGAGTAGAGCCTTGGCCCTGGAGTCAGAAGGACCTGAGTTTGGATCCGGCCTTAGACACTTAACACACACAAACAAAAAAAAAACCTAGTCGTGTGACCTTGGGCAAGTTACTTAACACCAATTGCCCTCCCCCCGCCCAAAAAAAGAAATCTCAATTTCACTCATGCATATACCCTGGAATGGAGAGGGGAAAAAGTTGAAAGCATCAGTGACTTATATAATCATAGATTAAGAGCTGAGAAGGACATTAAAGGGTAGCCAGTCCAATCTTCCCATTTTACAAATGAGGAAACTGAGGCTGAATCAAAGTATCTTGTCAAAAGCCACCCAGGGAGTAAGGGACAGAAATGGGATTGGAATCCAGGTCCTCTGATTCCAAATAGAAAGTGTACTGGTTCCATACTCAGAGGATCTATGTTCAAATACTACCTTGGATACTTTGAAAAATGGGAAGGTTGGGCCACAAAGGACTCTGGTACTTTTCATCTCTGGCTGTATTATCCTAAGGCATCGGTTTTCTAATTTTTAGATGCCTTGAAGCTGGGAGAGATTACTAACACATTGGATAATTGACTGAGTTAGGGTCCCAGAGGACCTTTACACTCTTCTTGGTTTACTCTTATACTAGCCCCCTTTTGCTCTGGTCTACTAAAATTTTCCATCTGGAATACACACACACACACACACACACACACACAGACACACACAGACACACACTCATATGCTGGCGGCACTCTATCACATTCAATAGAAGAGTTTTGTGTTTTCATTTTCCTCATGTAGATGGGTAGTCTACAGACTCAATATTTATTAATTTATCTGATTAGCAAGAATAGAAATCAGTTCATATTAGGTGTCTTTGTGATTTGGGAACATAGCACAAATCAGAGAAATAGTTCCCCTTTTCTCTTGTCAATAAAATGAAATTGCTGAGTTCACCAAGGAAATTGTTGTCCTACTTGTGGTTTATTTTTCTCTTTAGGTCTCTAATGGTGTTCTTTTTGGGTGAATTAAGCTAGACCCCAGTGATCTTTTTCTGCAACGTTGATGTTGCATTAATACAAGTATGCTTGGAGAGGTGGTAGCTATTGCTGTCCCATCTTGTTGCCATGGCACCATTGGAAGCCTCCCTGATTGTGGGCCCACTAGGGCTTTGTTTAAACAAGTAGGAACTGCAAAAAGAACCTTTTCAACCATTGCTGTCATTTACATTTTAACTGATCTAATTGTCCTCATTTCCTTCCTATTTATCATGGACAGCATGGATATGTTGTGTATAGAGATGACCACACAGTTCACCAATGGGATGAGGTCAGAATGTTCCCCTGCAGGACCCTAAATAGGGCTTCTCTCATGTAGTTTCCTTGAGAAATAATGATAACGATAAGAATTCATACAATTGATGAATCAAGAGATAGGTAGAAGAAATGCTATTGCCCCTATTTCATGGATGGAGAAACAGAGATGTTAAATAACTTGTACTCCTGGCAAACCTCAGGACTGGAATTTCAATCCGGAGTTGCAGACTCTGAGCTCAGCTTCCATGAATGACACTGGGTCAACAATTTGCGATGCTGTCAATGCGGGTGCGTTCTTCCATCATTGGCTTGTGTGAGTTGCTGTGACCAAAAAACCTTCTCCCTGCCAAACAATTCTGGCAAGAGTTTCTCTATCCTTAGCTGGGCTAATCTTAGTCATGGGAGGCAATGTGGCACAGAAGAAAGAACGGTGATGATGAGTTAGGGGATTTGAGTTCTAATTCTGGTTTGGCTTCTCTACACTAAGCTAGGATGGTCTTAGCTTGGTACTGAGAAAAGAATGATGACCACTGAGTTAGAGGATCTGTGTTCCCAGCTTGGCCATATGCTGCTTGCATTGCCTTGAGCAGACCATATCATCCCTCTAGACCTCAATTTCCCTGTCTGTAAAATGAGGGAGTTGGATTAGCTGGTATCTAAGGAAACTTTCAACTCTAGATGATAGAAACTATATTAATAGCTAGTATTTTATTTAGCACCCTAAGGTTTACAAAGCGATAGACAAATATAATCTCATCTTCATGATAATCCTAGGAGGTGGATGCTATTATAATATTATTATATACCTTGGGAGGTAGACTCTAACTACCCCATTTTATAGGTAAGGGAACTGAAGCATAGAGAGCTTAAGTGACTTGCCCAGGGTCACAAAGCTAGTAAGTTTCTGAGGCAGGGGTTGAAGTCAAATCTTCCTTGACACCAATTCCAGTGCTCTATCCACTGTACCACCTGGCTACCTCTATGACCCTATGATCTCTTTCTCTTAGTTTTTTTTTCAAAAGTTCCTCCCAAGTGCTACCTCCTATGAAAGTCTTTCTTGATCTCCTTCCTCTACAGATGCTGGTATTTTCCCTCTCCACTATGAAATTTCCTTGCTTTTTGTCTTTTTTTCTTTTTAAACCAGATCTGTGAGCTCATCAGTTTACAGAATTGCTAGTGAGGAACTCCCTCTACAATCCAGGTTAGCACCTCCACTCCCACTGGTGACAGTGGAAAATGAAGTCACTTGCCCTAGATCATAAATCAATTCAGTTTCAGAGGCCAGATTAGAATTTACTAAGTCCAAGGCTAGCTCTCTACCCATTATTTACTGGCATCTGTTTGTATATGCTCGATGTATAGATTTATATACACATATGTACAGATATATGTATATTTGTATACATGCATATATATATGTATTTAAGTGTACACGTTGCTTCCTATGATAAGAATGTAGGCTTTCATGATGGTGAGGATTGTTTTTATGTTTGTGTGCCTAGCATGTATGTACCATTCCTGGCACCTAGGAAGTGCTTAATGAATTTCTGTTGATTGATTGACAGACAAGCCATCCCCATCCCTTACAGTCTTTCCACCTTGGGAGGATATGCCTGAGTTTGTTTCCTGTTGGCACAGCTTCTGAGAACTTGTGGGAACCTCAACCCCATGGTGAGTCCTTGGCATTGAACTTTAATGAGAATCTGCTACTCTTGGCTTCCTCAAAATGGCTGCAGTTAAGATCTCCCCAAGCTACCTATCACTGAACCCAAGGATATGGAAACTGGTCATCTTGGTGACCTGATAGAGTAGAACCTAAAAGGCGAATTTAGTGAGACCAAGTTAACAATCAGTTTTAAAGTTGTTTTCTTCTTTCATTATTTGTCCTTCTGGAAAGGGCTATTTTGATGCCTCACCATGACACAGAGGTGACCTTGGGTTCTCATAGCCTATGGCACTAGAAAAAAAGTTCATAGCATTTAGAACTGGAAGGAAACTCTGAAGTCATTTAGTCTAACCTCTGATTTTTGCAGGTGAGGATACTGATCCTCAGGGAGGAGATCTGACTGGACCAAGATCCCACAGGTAGACCCAAGATTGGAGCACAGGCCATTTGACTTCAAAACCATGCATCGCTCCAGTACCCTGAATTGTTCACAAAGAAAACATGAGCTTGACTGTCCTCTGCACTGAATTCACTGTTCTTCTAATAGTTCCCTCCATCGTTAGGACCCTGTCAGGTGTTGTTAACTTGATTAGAATGTCATATATGCTATAGAGTTCAACCAGTTCCTTTTCTATGTGGCCTTCTCAATGTTAGCTTCCCAGAGGTCTTTTTATACCTCATAGGAGGCTGAGGGAGATCTGGAGGGATCATTGATGTAGAGCTGTGGAAGTTGTGAAATGAATAGTGTGTGTTTGAGAAAGCAGCCCTTCATTTTGAGCCATGAGGAAACTGAGGCAAGATCACATAGGCTAAGTAAGCAGCAAAGGATTCTAATTCATTTCCTCTGACTCCAGATTGAGACCTCTTCTCTCTCCCCAAGGTTGCCTTTCTAGCCTTTTGATGAGCATGGAAAGTCATTGGGAGGTAAATGAACACAGCCTCCGCCTCTGCCACTCCAGAAGGAGTGGCAGCCAAAGTCACACAGGAAACTGAAAATCCTGACCTGGATTGTTGCTTCATTAGCTTCTGCTACGATGACATAATGACTGTCATCTTTCGAGAAGTGGCACCTGAGCTGTGCCTCTTGCCTCTAGAGCCTGAAGTGGGAGGTCTAAAGTGGGCATAGTCCTATAGGCAATCCAGGAATCAGAGGTAGAGTTGGGCCTCCTGGGGCTTTTGACATTGAAGAATCTACTGAATGCTGTGACCTTTGGGATACTTTCCTGTTTCTTCCTCTCTCATCTTCTCTGTGGGGGGTAAGCAGCAAATCAATGCCTTGCAGAAGGAGGAATTGAATTTTTTTTTAAAGTACAACATTAAAAATATCATTCTAATCATTTTTACCTGTTTGGGGATGGATTTAGAGAGAAGTAAATCAACCAATAACACTAACAGCAACAGGCCATATTCTACTTCAGACATGGGACTGTGGTACAATCAATCAACAAGTACTTATTATACACTAACTTGGAGCCGGGCACTGGATTCAAATCCTCTCTCTACTGTTTCCTAGCTGAGTAATCTTTTATAGGTTCTCCCTCCCACTTTCTTGGGCCTCA
The DNA here is from genome assembly GCA_011680675.1 of Gymnobelideus leadbeateri. Taxonomy (NCBI): domain Eukaryota; kingdom Metazoa; phylum Chordata; class Mammalia; order Diprotodontia; family Petauridae; genus Gymnobelideus; species Gymnobelideus leadbeateri. The sequence goes on along the minus strand of WOXC01001391.1, from coordinate 195,449 downwards.
GTTTCCTCATCTGTAAAATAAGGTGGTTGAGCTCAATGACCTCTGATGTTTCTTCCAGCTTTTGAACCTTTGTAACCTGGGGCAGATTGAACCATTACCCAAGACACCTCACCTCCATGGGCCTCAGTTTCCTTCTCTGTAAAATGAGGAGCTTGGCCTTGATGCCCTCTGATCCTAGATTGAGGATCCTGTGATCATGACGCTGAAACAGGAGAAGGAAGGGGCTATGAGAGTCAGTGGCCCTGGAAAGTGGGTTAAGAGAGGCTTTCATTCTCTCCTCTCAGTGAAGTCAGTCCCATCCAATGGATTCATTCTACAATCTAGAAGGAGATCAGGTGTTTTATAGGGAAGGGTGGGGTCCCATATAGATATATCAGAATGATACCAGTTAAAAGTGTTATATATTTGGAGTTAAGGGGTCTAAGTTCAAATCCTGACACAGTCATTTAATAATTGAGCAGATTAAATAATTAAAATTGCTTAATAATTAAAGTAAACTAATTGATTTTTTGGGTCTCAGTTTTCTGCTCTGTCAAATGGGGGTGGAGTAGGATGAGAGGACCTGTAAGGTTCCTTCCAGTTCTATTTCTCTGCTCTATCTTTGATAGGATTGACTATCTCTGTTACCTTTGACAAGTCATTTCTAAAGAAACAGCATGGTAAAGGTGCCAGGGACAGCTTGTCAAAAGAACTGCAAAGTCTACACCACCAGAGCATTCTTTTTTGATATCCACAGACATATGCTAGTGAGGATGCCTCTAATATCTTCTTTTTAGACCTACATTCTCTATTCTCATCTGGAAAGCTTGGCTAATGAAACATGAACTCTGGATGCTTCTACCATTTTGTACAGGCCTTGCATATGGGACTGGCGATATATTGCTTGTCTATTTCCAGAACTGCTTAGCTTAGTTTGGAATGGCTCATACTTGGGTGTGGATTGGCCCTAGTCTATGAAAAAAATATTTTTAGTCAACCATAGAAACTTGTTAATGACTATCCATTAGATCACATGGGGACTGCAATATGCATCAGAGAAGTAAATGCTCATTCTGAGAAAATTCAAAACCTTAATGGATCAAAGTAAGCATGTTTTTAAAATATCAATTGACTTCTTTGGATGATTGAATTGGACTCTTCAGATCAATTCAATCAATTTTCTTTTTTGTTTGATTGTCTTCATTTATATTGCTATGGTTATTGTTCCTGTCATTTTCCTGGTTTTATTAAGCATATGTTGTAATATCATATCCTATAGAAGATTATCTAAAGGTTCAAGTAAATAAGTGGGACAGATAATTTGGGACAGTTTGACAACTCACGTCCATGTTTGTTTTTTTCTCTGTGGAATATTTTTTCCTGCATGATCAATGTCCAAGCCCTCATTTTTCACAATTCTAGAGGAGGAAACCATTCTAATGGATAATTTAAGGGTCATAACCACTCTAGATGCTGCCAAATGAATGTGAAGTCAGTAGTGGGGTTGGTTGCCCCCAAAGAGTCTAATTTTCTCGGCAGGTATAAGTGAGGTGGATTTGGGAAGGCAGGTATTTTGGGAAGTGTCACATGGGAGCAATTTGAGGAATGGAGTTCCTAGAGCTCAGCATGACAGTAGTCTCAGGCTCACTATGGTAGACCTAGCAGGACAGCAGCGATTGGGCTGAGGGCCTTGTGGATTGGGGACACCCTTTGTACTCAGTTAATTCCTCTGCAGACATTTGCATATGGCCTTCCGAGTCCTCTAAAGCATGTCGGACTCTCCTGGGAGCAAATAAAAACATTTGGAAAGTATATTTTCAGGTGTGAGACAGTATAATGTAAAGGGTAGAAAGCTTATATGAAAATGAGGAAGACCTGGGTTCCAGCCTACATCTGAGGTGGACTAGTTTTGTGTGATCCTGGTCAAGTCACTTAACCTCGGTGCCTAGGGACTAGAAATTACAGAGAAGTCAATCTGTCTCCTTGGATTGAGTTTCTGTATTGGTTCTGGCCTGTAAAAAAAAACATCACACAATCTAAGCGCTAGCAAAATAACTAATAGTGTTTTTGCTGAGTTGTTTTCAGTTGTGTCTGGCTCTTCATGAAATTTCTTGGCAGAGAAATGTCTGGAGTGGTTTGCCATTTCTTTTTTCAGTTCATTTTATAGATGAGGAAACCGAGGCAAAGATGGTTAAGTGACTTACCCAGGGTCACACAGCTAGTAAATGTCTGAGGCCAGTTTGAACTCAGGAAAATAAGCCTTTCTGACTCCAAGTCAGGCACTCTATTCACCATACTACTCATGCCCTAACAACAACAACAACAACAACAACAACAACAACAACAACAACAACATCAGCAGCAGCAGCAGCAGCAGCAACAGCAACAACATTATTTTTATAGAGCCAATCTAGGATTCTTTCTGTTAAATCATTATAGAGTTAAAGAAACAGAGGGGGTCATAAAGGAAAGTTAAGCATATCACGGGCAATGCTGACAAGGCAAAATTCTTAAGTAGATGAAACCTACAGGTAAAACTGGGGGGGTACGTTTAAGATCTCTATTCCAGCCCCCTCAGTTTTACAGATGTAGAAACTGAGGCTCACTCAGAGAACTTAAGTGACTTGTCCATTGTGGATGGATACCAGGTGGCAGACTGGGTAGTTTAACCAAGGTCCTCCAGCTTCAGTTTCATCACTTTCTCCTTCGCAAAGCTTGCCTTCAGAGGTTCCCAACCTCTTCTTTCAACACACCATTTTCCATCCTTTCCCATAATTCCTCAGCACATACCCTATAAGAGGCAGCCCCTCCATTCTATCTATGCAGAGGGCTGGCTGCCTCAGTCCCCGATTCCTAAGTAATTTCCTTTAGATAGCACAGTAGTAGAGGATGGGATAGGAAGAAGTCCATTCTCTTCTCCCTCTTCCTTACCTACCTCAGGAATACTTAAAAGGTGATAATTCCCAGAATATTTGAAAAATTTTGGAAGCACTTCATTTTCCTGGCCCTGTCCTAAAGCAAAATTTCCAAGTTGACTGTGGGTCTCTTGGACCTTCGGATCCCGCTGACATCTCCAGTGGTCCCAGAAACTCTGGAGCCCTCTAGAAATGTGCAACAACAGGACCCCCAAAATCCAGTAGAGATTCACATCTACACACATTTTCCACATCCCATCTTGAAAACTGTGTGACCCTGGGCAAGCAGAACTCCATCACTACATGCTTCAGTTTTCTCATTGGTCAAACGAACTAGTTGGAACTGATGTTTTCTAAAGTCCTTTTCAGGTCTAAATTTACGATCCTATAAACTGGCAAATGTCCATAATCAGTCAGTTAGTAGGTTTTATTTGCATTGTACCTCTATTTTCTATTTATTTTTCAACAGTAAGTTTTATTGATGCTTTTTGTTTTGGCCTCATAGTTGCTTAGATACCTCCTAGCCTTCCAGTGATGGACACTCTTTTCTAGTCTGTTTTTATTTGGCTGAAAGCTGATGTCTTCATTAGCAGCTATTAGAATAGTTTATGGTTCTTTCAGAGAGAAATTAAGTGCCTTATTTGGTATTTTCCAACATGTGAAAAATTGGGACAGGATGTGTGTGGGGTTTTAAATAAATAGAAATGAGGCCACCAAACTGTACACAAAGATCCCAGCAGGCTACATGTTGACTCAGTTTGAAAATGTAATCTGTTGTATTATATTTTTCTTCATTTTGTTAAACATTTCCCATGACATTTTAATCTGATTTGGGTCACATTGGGGAGGTAGTGCTGCGGGGGCATGTGTGGGCTGCATGTTGGATAGCGCTGGTGCAACAAATTGAAAAGAATATTGGCTGTAGAAGTCTACAAACGTGAGTTGAAGTCCATGCTCTACTCTTTATGATGTATGGGGCCTTGGATGGTTATGTGGCCCTTCTGGACCTCAGGTCCTTCAAACACAAAAAGGAGGGGTTGGACTCCATGCCTGCTGGTGTCCCTTCCACTTAAAAAATCCCTTGTCTGTAAACTCGGGATAATAATTTTGTCCAGGATCATAATTCTATACCCGTCAGGGATGTCAGGGGCCATACTGTTCAATCCCTTCATTTTATACAGGAGAAAATGGTGGCTCCGGGGAGGTTGAGAGTGCCTTGCCAATGGTTCCATGGGGTGTATGTACCACAGATGGGATTTGAACTCAGGTTTTCTGACCTAGGGTGGGGAAGGGGGTGGGGAAGGTAGTAAGGTGGTGAAGTGGACTGAGTGTTGGGTCTGGAGTCAGGAAGACTCATCTTCATGAGTTCAAGTCCAGCTTTGGACACTTAGCAGCAATGAGACCCTGCGTAAGTCATTTAACCTTGTTTGCCTCTGTTTCCTCTTCTGTAAAATGAGCTGGAGAAGGAAATGGCAAACCACTCTAATATCTTTTTTTGCTTGTTGGAGGGAGGGAAGGCAGGTCAATTAGGATTAAGTGACTTGCCCAAGATCACACAGCTAGTAAGTGTTAAGTGACTGAGGTCAGATTTTAACTTAGGTCCTCCTGACTCCAGAGCTGGTGCTCTATTCCCTGAACCACCTAGTCGCCCCCACTCTAGTATTTTTGCCGAGAAAACCCCAGGAAAAATCAGACATGATTGAAAACGACAGAACAACAGCTTCTGACCCTAGAGTTGACAGTCTTTAGATGGATCATGAAGCTTTTGTTTCTAACATTGAGTGGCCTGAGTATGTTGAGAGCTCTTAAGAGGAAGTGGTGAGGTACTTGAGAAAACCACAGACCAGAAGACAGAAATCATTTGGTTTTTTTTCCGTAGTTGAGGGACTTGAGTTGGTGGTTGGACTTGAGTTATGATGCATCCATAAATAGCTGAATAAATCGGAATATATCCTTCTCTAAGAGAGGCACATGTTACTTGCTGGCCTGTGGCCATGTAATATACTCACACTAAAAAACAAAATGCAAAACTAAATATTTTTTTAAAAAATTAAAAAGCCCTTCCCCCTCCTCTTCCTTTTTTGTTTGGATACAGAGCCTCCTTTCTTTGCTTGTTCATATCTTTGTATCAATTGCCTTATTTAGTGAATTTTAGAATTTGCACTGAAAAGCATCCTGAGCACTTGGGCTCTAAAATATATCAGATGTAATGAAATTGAATACAATTCAGCAAATATTTATAGGGTATCTACAATGTACAAGGTAGAAGCAGCATGGTAGAGTGGATAGAGAGCCAGCCTGGGGTCAAACCCTGCCTCTCACACTGGCCTGGCAGTGATGCCCTGGGTAAATCACTGACTTTTCTCCAATTCCTTAGGACCCTAAGCTCTTTATAGAATAGTTGACAATCTGCATTGATAGATGGAGATTCTGCACCTGGGAGTTCCCTGGAACCAGAGAAACTGGGTTGAAATCCCACCTCTGTCACTCACTACTTGTATGACCTGGCCAAGTCCCATTTTCCTCAAGTGAGGGATTTAGGTGATGCAGTATCTTCCATTTCTAGATCTGTGATCCCATGAAATCAGAGTAATGGGCTTAAAAAATACAAAGCATTGAACTAGACACTGGGAATCCCTGACCTCAAGTTGCTTACATTTCACAACATGTACATAGAGAGTAAATACAAAATATTTTCAAGAGTGAGAGAGCATGAGCCTTGGTTCAGAAAAATGCCTGACCTAATGATTTGAAGGATTCTGGGTATTCAAGGAGGGGGAAAATAGGAAGGGGTGCCCTTGAAGCATAATTGGGGGACTGCCATGGTCAAAGGTATGGAAGCCAGAAAGTGATGAAATATCATTTGTTCCTAAGTTTAGCTGTGTAGGCAGACAATCTTAACATGGTTCACTTGTTAGTGGGTTGAAAGTTCCTAAACGACCCTGACCATGGAAAGACCAGAAGCAGTTAGATTCTTGGAGGTTCACTCAATTACCACTAGAAAGTTTTTGTGTTTTAAAAGTGTGATCGATGGTATGGTGGAGCACTGGATTGGGAGACTGGAAGACCTGAGTTCAAATCTCAACTCAGTTCAAATCTCAACATACTAGCTGTGCTCCTGGATAAGTCACTTAATTACTCTCAGCCTTACTTTCCACAACTGCAAAATGAGAGGAGTGGTCCCTCTTGTCTCTCAGTCCATGCATGATCTTGTCAGTTCCTGGATTTAAATCCTTGTTAGTTTCATCTGGGGAGTACCTGGAGTCTCCAAAAATTCATGTCCTTGGACTCTTTTTTCTCATTTTTGTTGACCCTAAGATTTCAAAGGGGCTATATGGTTTTCTTTTAATTTTTTTCTTTTTATATTCAGTTCCAAATTCTTTTCCTCCCTTCAACTGCTCCCTCATATATTGAGAATGCAAGAAATATCATACCCATCATACATATGAAGTAATACAAAACATTTCCTTACTAGTTATGTTGCCTTCCCCCCACTCCCAATGCTTCAGTCTGAACCCAGAATCCATCCGTGCTCTCTCTGGAAGTGGATAAATGTTTCCATCGTGAATCCTTTGAAATTGTAATGGATCACTGAATTGATCAGAGTAGCTAGGTCTTTAACTGTTGAACATCACGACAAAATTGATGTTAGTGTGGGCAACGTCCTCATACATCTGCTCACTTTACTTTGTGGAAGGGCCTTTAAAAGTCTTGTTTTAATACTTCACTCAGAATCATACCTATTAATTTTTTGTATGAGGGCCAGCATAAACCATGTCTACAATAAATGGCAGGCACTACACCACTGAACCAACTTGTTAAGATTTGGGCAGAGGCTGCTCAGAACATGGAGGAAATCACTTGGATTTCCAAATGTGAGGAGAGGAAGGAACTTATCTTGTATATTTTATTTTAACTAATTATTCTTGCTAAATAGGCACTCAGTTCTGTGGTTTCTATTCTCTTGGAGGACTACCTGTGTTTTCAGTGCCCTTAAAATTTGGCACCCTGGGGAAAAAGGTACAGTAACCCCATGCTAGTTACACAACTGACCTCAATACTTCAAGAACTCCTGGTTTCACCTGGGTGGGTCTCCTGTTTGCTAAAACAGATTGTAACCCATTTATGACTTAAGAGATGGTCTTAGAGATTTGCTGTGGTAAAAAAAAAATCATCACCATGGGGCCAATCTGGTGATGAGTCTCTCCAACTTGAACTAGGATGGTCTTTGAATAGTAGTCCATATTGGACCAATAATTGATCACAGGCTCATGGGATATATATAGCTGGAAGGGATTATAGAGGTGATCTAGTCCAACCTAAGTCATTTCCACTCTCTGGGTCCCATGTCCTCCAATTACAATTTGAAGGGGTTAGATTCAATTGTGCCTTTTTCAGCTCTAAATAAACAATTTTTATAAAGATAATTTGCTATTCCAATGACTTTGATTTCACTGATATTTCAAGACATCAGAATGGTGAAGTGGTTTGCCCAAGATTCCACAGTGAGCAGCAAATCTGGATCATAAAACTCCTGCCTAAAACATGGATCCCCTTTATATTACCCCCAAAGTGACTAAATCTGGGGATTACCTTTAGTGTTTAAATGTCTCCCTTCAGTGGAGTTCTACGCTAGCTGTTGCTGTGAAGGGTCTTTTTCATTTTTCTGTTTTGCCTAACCATCTCTACCATCCCCCTGGGATTGGTTTGAAACTGCCTGGTTGCAAGTTTTCTTTTCTTTTCCTTTTGCTTTTTTTCTAGTTGGCAACTTTCCGGGAGCTTTCAAGACTTCAGGGCTAGAAGTCTATTGTTGCTGATATCTCTATGGAGAAGGGAAAATTACCTGTAATTAGTATCATGTAACCTTCCTGCCCACACACCTTCCCTTTAGCATGGGAGGGATATTGTCTTTTCTGCATTTCACTTTCCATTGGGACCTCAGCATTGGAGGTCAATGTAACAAACTACAGAATCATTTGCCTTCTGGACTATGAATAAAAAGGTTCCTGTCTAAATAAATGCCAGTTTCAGAAGCAAATGTATAAGTTCGTGGTATTTCTCCTCTCTCCTTGCTATTTCCAACCCTCTTAATCCCTGAGATTACTTTGAGTATGATGAGGAGGTCTTGAGAAAGTCCAAGGATGACCAAATTGGGGCCAGATGGGATAGGGAAGGGAGGGGATCTGGATTTTGCTGAATTCAGTAGATTGCTCTCAGACCACAGTACAGAATAGGGCAGGGGTGTGTTGGAACCAACTTGAACCAGTTCTTGGGAGCCACTTGTTAAAATTTCAATGTGAGCATATATACCTCAGTAATCGGCAAATGCTATAAATTTGAGTTTCATTTATTGTTTTATTGATTGTCTTGACATAAGAAAATGGTAGAGAAAATTTTAATAACACAGACTAAACTTCAAAGTATGTTGTGAGTTTCTTCCAGAGAAATGCTTGTGAAACATTTACTCACACACTCCTGGTATAGTGGTTCTGAACTCTTTGGTCTCAGAACCCATTTACATTTAAAAATTATTGAGATCTCCCCCAGAAGCTTTTGTTTATCTTGGTTAGATGAATCAATATGTACCATATTAGAAGTTAAAACTTCTTAGTATTATTATGTAAATACTCTAGACATCATGGACCCTCAGAAAGGATCTTAGGAACTCCTAAATGTCCCTGGATCATACTTAGAGCACCACCGATGTATTGGAAGCACCAATGAATTTGGAGGGCTTGAGTTCAAATCCAAATTCTACTACCTGAAAATGTAAAGTTTTACATTTGTTAAGTATAAAATCTTGTGGATCAAAAAACCCCTAAATAAACACAAGCAAAAGATGGGGGAGTTATGGCTAGATAGCAATTCATTTGAAAAAAGATCTGGAGGTTTTGGTGGGCCTTAAGTTTGATAGGAGTGAACAATGTGATATGGCATCTAATGAGATTTTAGGCTATATTAAGAGAGAACCCAGGATTCTGGGGCTTATAGCCCTGCTGCACTCAGCTCTGCTTGGCTCAGCCCACCTCTATAGTATTGAATATCACAATTTATGGTGAAGGGTCCCAAGAAGATGTGATGTGTTGACTTATTGAAGAAACTGGACATATTTAGCTTAGAAAAGAGAAGAATTAGGGGTACATAGAGGCTGTTTTCAAATATTCAAAGGGCTATGATGTATGAGATATTAGACTCATTATATCTGACCCCAAAGAGCAGAGATAGGATCGATAGGTAACCTTTGTAGAATGCAGAGGTAAGGTGAATCCTCAGTGTGCTGCCTCAGGAGATAGTGAGTTACCCATCACTAGAGGTCTTCTAGTCATAGCTGGATGGCTGTCTATTGAGTCTGGTGTCTGAGGGATTCAACTGTAGGTCCAGATGGGTCTCTATGGACACTAGCATCTCTCCCAACTCTGGGATTTTATGGTTCCATGATACCCCTTCCCTATGAACCTTGGGCTCATCACCTTCAATATCTGGACCTCAGAGTTCACAATTATCAAAGGAGAGAGTTGGAGTCTACTTTCTTTAAGACCCCCTTTAGCTTTAATTTTATGATCCTTGTGAAGTCACTCCAATCCTTCCATGGACTGATCTATAATCTCATTGATTTGGACTCTCCATCTAGAGCTCTAAGCATGGATTCTCCAAAGGATTTTCATTCTATGTAACTTGTATTTCTATTCTTCTATCTTTCCTTAATAAAATGCCTACCCAAAGCAGAATCCATCAATGGCCAATCTTCTTTCCCAGGCCTTTCTGGACTTGAAACTTCCTTTTGTATTATTTCTTTAGAATGAACTGATCATCCCTTGACAATCAATCAGTCATCAGGCATTTGTTAATCATCTACTATGTGCCAGGAAGTGTATTATAGCGGATAGAGAGTTGGCTTTGCAAACAGAGACTTTAGAGAGTGCTTTATTCTCATCAGTGATAGTGAGAATACTCCATATGGAATATATAACAACTCAAAAATGGGAAAGTGCAAATTCAACAGAAAAAAATGTGATTCTCTTTGACTGACTTACTGCTTTGAGTTGGACAGGACCTTAAAGTTCATTTCATGCACAATAGAAGCTCTGTCCTATGACTTCTAATAACCATCCATTCCCTGCTTAATGATCTTTAGGGACAGAGAGTTTACTAGGTTATGAATCACCCTATATCACTGTTGGGAATCTTAAATCATAATACAATCCTTTCTTGTTTTGATTTTAAAAAATTACTTACAGAGTGGGACAGTTCATTGGATATAGTATTGGACTTGGAATCAGATGGTTCTGAGTTCGAATACAACCTCAGACACTTCCTAGATATGTGACCCTTTTATCACTTAGTCTTTCTGTGACTCAGTTTCCTTACTTGTAAAATGGGGTTAGAGTTCCTAGGCTTGTTGTGTGTATAAAATAGCATTTTAAAAGAACTGTGCAGGTAATTCTCTAAAACTTTAAGTAATGTGCAAGATGCTGATCTACATGGCAGGGAGAGTTCCTCACTGGGACCCTCGTTTTCACCTTCCTTTAAGGTGAAATCAAAGGTCCAATAAAAAGATGTAAACAACTAAAGTGATTTGTAAATCCTAAAGTAATATATGTGCTATTATTGTTATTATTATGTATCTCATTCCATTAGTAATATTTGTGGGGCAATATGGCACAAGTGTATTTCTTGATGAAACTCCTGCAGAAATATGAAAACATCTATACTTTCTCCCATCCTTTTTTTCCCCTAGATAGATGACCCAAGGCTCTTATCTGTTTTTTGTATATTGTAATTACCAGTCTCCTCACTATCTTTGTTACTCTGGCTGTTCTATGTTTACTAATTAGGGAGGCCAATGACTTCTGGACTTGTGATTTCCTCAGTTTGGGGAATGGTAAGTTCATTCACCAATGCAGATCAATGATTCATCTGTGATATTTATAGTTTTAGTTTCCTGGGGTGTGGAGAGATTAAGGGGTTTGCCCGTGATCATCTAGTTAGGATGGGTCAGAGGCAAGACTGGGACTCAGATCTTGCCCATTCAAGGATGGCTTCTTAATGGCTACATAGCACTTCTTATTATTCCCCCTCATGGATATGATGTAGAGGAGTGAAGGTAGCCTGACAGGTGCAGAGTGGGACTATTTATTGATAAACTGGTAGAAGAAGGCAACTCTCCTACTTCCCCCAGCTGTTCCTGAATCTACTGCACTCTTAATCATTTGTGACGCAGGACTCCTAGGGCCTTGAGGCTTTGATCATCCAGTTCCTATGAGTAGTAAGATTAAAAACCCAACTTTGCTAAGAAAGAGAGAGACTCAATGGAAGCCACCAAGCATAAAGATGGTTAAGGGGAATTATTAAGTAAAAACCAAACTGAGTACCAATCCTGGACACAGCCTAGTAGAGGGAATTTGCTCACTAGGAGTTCTCTACATCAACAAATTCACAGGTGCATGACAAAAAGTCCCTAGCATAGTCTTTAAGGGGAAATATTCACTCAGAAGCAGCATGGCATAGAATCTGAGGAGTCAGGAAGCCCTGGGTTCAAATCTGACCCCTAACACATACTGACCAAGGCTCTAGGTAATTCTCAAAGACTCTGAGCTTCTGAGAAGGTGGTGATGTGCACTGTGTGGGATGCTTCCTTATTCTGGAATTTCCTCTACTAAAGGTCATTTATTTAGTCCAGGGGTGGGCAACCTATGGCCTTGAGGCCACATGTGGCCCTTTAGGGTGACTGAATCCAAATCAAGGCACTGCACTTGAGGACCTAGGGGTCCCAGATTCCCCATCCCTAGTCCCTAGCTCTGATAACTCAATAATGGATGTACAAATTTATATGTTTTTATCTATTCACTTTATATTTATATTGTATTGATATATATATATGTGCATGTGTGTATACATATAAATATGTATATATGTATATACCCATTTATATTATATATAAATGGGTATGCATATCTATATCCATATCTATCTATATCTAAATCTATATCTATATCTCCCCTCATTAGAATGCAAGCATCTTGCAAGGAGAGATTGTTTCATTCTTTGTATATCCCTAGCCCCTAGCACAATATACTCCTGTGCACATAGTAGGTGCTTAATAATGTCTCATTGAAGATGGCGGAGTAGAAACAGCACGTCCAAGGCTCTCTCCCCCCAGATTACCTCCAAACTATGTAAAAGGGGACTCTGAACAAATTCTGGAGCCCCAGCACCCACAAAACGACACAGAGAAGCTAACCTCCCACTGAGGACAGCCCAGCAGCCCTGCAGAAAGGACCAGCACAGTGCTCTGGGAGCTGGCAGCCGCCTGAATCATGGTTTTAGCCCCAGGGCGGCCGGGCCAGCAGCAGGCTGGAGGGACCCCAGAACACCAGCAGCTGTGGCAATTCCAGAATGGTCAACACAGACATGCCTAGGACAAAGTGAGAGGTTAGTGCCCTATGGACTTTGGGACCAGTATTTGGGGAACGCATCAGCTTCCTCTCCTGGGGGCTAGAAGCCGCTGAGGAGACACACCATTTTGCAGTTTTCAGTGGCGGCTCCAGCTCCTGGCCTGTGAACTGTAGGGAGATCCAGCGATCAGTCTGGGGCGGGGGGGGCGGTGATCGCTCTTGCTTTAACCTCCCTGGATCTGGATTGTGGTCTAGGGGGGAGGTCGTGGGGCGGGTTTCCAGCTTGCCAGAAATGGAAGTTGTCCCCCCACATGTTCGGGACGAAGCTCCCCTGTCTGGTGGCAGAGTTCTACTGTGGCAACAAGCCCAAAAGTCAAGTAATTAAGTGGCAACATGCCAAGGCAAAGGAAACAAAATAAACAGAAAAATGAAACATTAGACTCCTATTTTGGGGGCAAAGAAGATCGAAGCATGGAACAGTCAGAGGACTGTGAGGTCAGAAATCCTGCTCCAAAAGCCCCAAAGGAAAATATGAGTGGGTTACAGGCCATAGAGGACCTTAAGAAGGACTTTAAAAATCAAATAAGAGAAGTGGAGGAAAAATTGGAAAGAGAAATGAGAAGAAAAATGAGAGAAATGCAGGAAAAGTATGAAATGAGGGTCAACAGCCTGAGGAAAACACCACCTTAAAAAATAGACTAACTCAAATGGCAAAGGAGGCCCAAAAGGGCAATGAGGAGAAGAATGCCTTAAAAAGTTGAATTTGCCAGATGGAAAAAGAATCTCAAAAGCTCACTGAGGAGATTCATTCCTTTAGAGTTAGACTGGAGCAAATGGAAGCTAGTGACTTTATGAGAAATCAAGATGCTGTTAAGCAGATCCAAACAAATGAAAGAATCGAAGGCAATGTGAAATATCTCATGCGAAAAACCACTGACCTGGAAAATAGATCCAGGAGAGATAATTTAAAAATTATTGGACTACCTGAAAGCCATGATCAAAGAAAGAACCTAGAAATCACCCTTCAAGAAATTCTCAAGGAAAACTGCCCTGATGTTTTAGATCCAGAGGGCAAAAGAGAGGTTGAAAGAATCCACAGATCACCTCCTGAAAAAGATCCCAAAAAAGAAAACTCCCAGGAATATTATAGCCAGGTTCCAGAATCCCCAGATCAAGGAGAAAATACTACAAGCAGCCAGGAAGAAACAATTTCAATATTGTGGAAACACAATCAGAATAGCCCAGGACCTGGCAGCTTCTACACTGAGGGATCGAAGGGCATGGAATATGATATTCCAGAGGGCAAAAGAACTGGGAATGAACCTAAGGGTCACCTACCCAGCAAAACTGAGTATTTTGTTTCAGGGGAAAATATGGTCATTCAGTGGAATAGAGGACTTTCAAGCATTCTTGAGGAAAAAACCAGAGTTGTATAGAAAATTTGACATCCAGACACAAGAAGCAAGAGATACCTGAGAAGGTAATCAGGGAAAAGAAATCAAAAGGAACTTATCAAATTTAACCTATTTACATTCCTACATGGAAAAACAATAACTGTGACTGATGAAACTTTTCTCAGTATGAAAATAATGGAAGAAGGGTATATGGTCACATGAATACATATGTGAATGTGTATATATGTTTACATTTATACATGGATAGAGGGCATAGGTTGAATTTGTTGGGAAGGGAGGAAATTATGAGGGTGAGAGAGGAAAGTGGCAAGAGGAGATGGGGAGAGACAGGGTAGGGTAAACTATCTCATGTAGAAGAAGCAAGAGGAAGTGGCTGCAGAGGAGGGGAAGAATAGGAAGGCAAAAAGGCAAAACCACATTCTCATTGAATTTGGTTCAGGGAGAGAATGACATACATACTAAATGGGATATCTCAACCTGAAGCAGAATAGGGGGAAGGGGGATGAGAGGAGGGATGATGGATGGGAGGGCATTCTTGGGGGGGAGGGGAGGCTGGAAGTACCCACTATAGAAGAGGGACAGGATCAAGTAGGGAATGGACCAGGTAGGGGGTGGAAGGGAATTATAAGCAGCCTTGTACAATACTTCTACTATGGTAATATTTTGCATAGCTATACATGTACAACACATACTGAATTACTTATCTTCCCAGAGGGAATGGGTGACAAGGGAGGAAGGGAATGGATCTGAAATTCGAGGTCTTAAAATTAAATGTTTCAAATATATATAAATACTATTATTAATACTCTTTTGCTTGTAATTGGGAGATAAGATGTACAGGCATCGGGGCACAGAGATTCACCTTGCTCTAGTGGAAAAGTCGAAGGGGGTAAGGGAGAAGGTATGGGAGAGAGCAGGATGGAGGAAGCGATATCTTGTGGGACTGCTATTCTGGGAGGGTGGGTAGGGAAAAAAACGGGGAAAAAATTGTAACTCAAAACTGGCGGAAATGAATGATGTAAAACAGGAGTTAATAAAGCATTTGTTTAAATAAAAAAAAGGTTACTCAAATGGCCTAAGTTTACACAATAAAGAGTCAGAACTTGAACTCATAAAAAAAATAATGTCTCATTGAAAGATTGGGAAAATAAGTTGAGGAGCAAGCACATGGACTATTATCTTAAATTATTAGCTTAATAATGAAACTACATACCTTTCAAAATTACTTTTACATAATAAAAATAGAGCCTTTAACACACAATTATTCTTGAAGAAAGGATGTCATTAGGTTGCATCTCTCAGATCAAATTGTGTATACTTGGTAAGTGAGGCCATGAAGACTTCTCAATGAGGGAGGGAGAGAGGGAAAGAGAGGGAGAGGGATTGAGAGGAGAGAGAGGGAGAGAGAGAGAGAGAGAGAGAGAGAGAGAGAGAGAGAGAGAGAGAGAGGAGATGGAAGAGAAAGAAAGCAAAGAAGAGAAGGCACCTTAATTTTCAGCTAGATTTTCTGTCCTTTACAATTCTGTCTATTCACTGAGATCCTCAAGCTCTTCTTGGGATGGATGGTATGTGAACTCTTTCCTCTGTGGCAAAGACTGACAGCTAGGAGGCAGCAAGCAGCCATGGAAAGAACATTTGATTTGGAGTCGATAGACGTGGGTTGCAATCCCCATGTCTGCACCTTCTCCATGTGTGACCCTGGGCGAGCCACTTCCTCTTGTGAAGTTCAGTTTCCCCTCTGCTAAATGAGACCTTGGGCTCAGGCAACTTCCCTGGTCCTTTTCATCTTTAGCTCTAGGACCTTATAATCCAACTGCTATCGAGAGGCTGGGAGAGAATGCCAAAGGCTTCCTCCCAGGTTTTCATGTTCTCTAGCTGGGGAGACAGAAATAAATATGGTCACATTTCTGGGGCTTTGGGGAGGTGGACTTTAAAAGGTTCTCTCTAGTTACCAAAACTGAATACAGAGCGAAACAAACATAGTCTTAACAAAAATCACTCTTGATGATGACTGACTTGTAGTTACAAATCAGTTTAAAAGTCATCTCATTTAATCCTCCAAACACCACTGGAGAGGTACCTAAAAGAGGCTAATTACAGAAACTTCGCTCTGAGCTGAAGTCTTCCTGATTCAGGGTCTTGTAATTTATCCAGATGCTCTAATCAGTGATTAAAACAGGAAGCAATGTTAACAAACATGATACCCCTCCTCTTTTTAGAGTGAGCATTACATGTAGGAATGCATGTATACCCCTTTAATTAAATTGATTTAATATTCTATCAATGGGCTACTCATTATGTGCAACCAAGTACATCTCAAGGAAGAACGTATTTAGATTCATTAGTCATCATAAATCTAATGATTGTTTAACAATATTATGAAGGATTGACGATGAGGAGCAGGTGTTTAAACATACAGCGCCAATAGATTTGACACGGTGTTCAGATCTCTCTATTTGGAGGCACATTTTAAAGGCTTCTATTCAAAAGGTGAAGACAATAAGGGCCCGACACAAGGGTAAGAGTGTTTGCTAAAAAAACATAAAGAGAATGTTGACTTAGGTTTTAGATTTTAGGTTTTAAAATGGATTTGTTATGCTATTATATCACCCCTTCTGCATACACAAAGATATATTATTCCATGTATATGTGCTATCACGTATGTATATATGTACACACAATGTGCACATATTATGTCTGGCTGTGTCTGTATATGCAGGGTGTCCCCAAAGTCTGATACTTTGGGGACACCCCATATGAGAATAATTAGTATACTACACTGGAAATAATACTTAAGTTCAAGGATTTGTGTTCAAATCCTGACTTTGTCACTTACTGCCTATGAAACTGAAGGAAAATTACCCAACCTCTCCTAGCCTCAGTTTCTTCATCTGTTAAACAAAGTGGCTGAACTGGCCTCTGACATACCTTTGGCTCTAAATCTATGCTGCTCCATGTGTCTTTTTGGTTTTAAAATCAGAAAGGCAGGAGCAGGGCCAGAAGGAAAAAGAACACTGGATATAAAGTTTATAGGGCTAGGATTCAAATTCCAGCTCTGTTATTTACTGCCCACATGATGTTGGGTAAATCCCTTCCCCTCTGAAGGCCTCGGGTTTCTTCTCTTTAAAATAATGGCTGTTCTGCTCTTTAAAGTACTTTCTAGCTTTTGACAGAGAGAGGGAGGGAGGGAAGGTGGAAAGGGGAGTAGAGGAGGGTGGGTGTTGTCCAAGGTGATAGAATACATTGGCTACCTATGACAAGTATAAGTGTTCAGGTATATAACCAAGGCCATAGAAAAGAAAGGAGGCTGGAGAGAGAGAGAGGGAGAGAGCGGGAGAGGGGGAGAGAAAGGGAAAGGGAAGAAAGAGAGGGGGGGGAGACAGGGAGAGAGACAGGGAGAGAGAGACAGAGAGACAGAGAGAGAGAGACAGAGAGAGACAGAGAGGGAGAGAGACAGAGAGAGAGAGACAGAGAGGGAGAGAGACAGAGGAGAGAGACAGAGAAGGAGAGAGACAGAGAAGGAGAGAGACAGAGACACACACACACAGAGACAAAGAGACAGAAAGAGAGAGACAGAGAGAGAGAGAAAGAGACAGAGACAGAGAGAGACAGAGAGACACACACACACACAGACAGAGAGACAGAGAGACAGAGAGAGACAGAGAGGTTGTCCAAGATGATAAAACACATTGGGACATAAAACATTGTCTTCCCAAGTGTGTCCTACAGGCTCTCAATGTCCAGGACAACACTGCTTGAGGCTTTTGCTCTGCACAGACCCTTGGAGAACCTGGTATCTGATGCATGCTAATTGAGGCACTTCGTAAGCTCCCTTTTAAATAGATGTGTAGCATTCATTTTCATTTCATTAATTTCAATAAGATTGGACAGACTACTACCAAGCCCCAAATCTAACTGTTTGAAGTGCAGGGTGTATGAGAAAGCTGACAGGGCCCAGAGAAGCCAGATGAACTTGGGCACAACATCCAAAATGTTGAGCCTTGTCATTCAGAATGGAAGTAACAAGGTAGTCAATAGTCAATAAAAAATGTGTTAAGTGGTTTCTCCATATGAGGGGCTCAGGGCTAAGCTGGGGATACAAATACAAAGAAAAACAAAAGCAACCCCTGCCCTCAATGGCTAAGGACTCATGACACGGTAGCAGTCAGAAGAGCTTGGTCAGGATTCAGGTCTTGCTAGGTACTAGCCTTGTGGCTGGAAGTAAGTTGTTTAATCTGTCTTAGGCTGAGTTTCTCACCTGGAAAAAGGCTATGATCATGATGGTCCTCATGGCACCTAGCTCAAAATGTTGTAGGCTCTGCATTGTTATACAGAATGTACCACAGGGATGTCTAACACTGGGCTTCCCAGAAGTCCAGGTACAGACTTTGGGGACAGCCTGTGTTATCTGTGGGCAGGTAACTTGTCATCTTTAAATGTTCTTTCTTTGGTTCCTTGCAATATTCGTGGGGGGCAGTAGAAACATTATCGCCTGTATTTTACAGATGAGGCATCTGAGTCTCAAAAGGTGAACTAAAGTCCTCCAGACTCCAAGTAATGCCTTCTTTCCACTACACAAACTTGATCTTATACATGCACTTGTGAGCAACGTGCACACTCGGGCGTGTGCATTTGGACCTATAGATTTGTGTCCAGACTTAGCATCTAATTGGTAAAGGAAGCTCCCAGGTGAGAAAAATAACTCTACTGATGTAAGTCACCATTTCCCCCTACAATTTATGTTCTTGGAGAGTTGTCTAGAGTACTGAGAGATTAAATGACTTACTTACGAGTCACACAGCCTGTATCTGTCAGAGGGGACTTGAATCCAGGTGTTTGGGACTCTGAAGTCAACTCTCTATCCACTGCACCACACTGCCTTTTACATGTGGGTGTGCATACACATGTATGTGTATACAATATCTATGCATATATACACACATATACATTCACATACAGGGTGCAACTAGGTGGCACAGATAGAGTCCTAGAACTGGAGTCAGGGAGACTCATCATCCCGAGTTCAAATTCGGCCTCAGACACTTCCTATCGATGTGACCCTGGGCAAGTCACTTCACTCTGTTTGCCTCAGTTTCCTCATCTGTAAAATGAGCTGGAGAAGGAAATGGTAAACCACTCCAGTATCTCTGCCAAGAAAACTCCCAATGGGGTCACGGAAAAACAGCAAAAACATATCCATGCAAGTGTGTATATATGTGTGTTAATGTATATAGGTATATCCCCAAAGGTGGGATTAGGACTTTGGGAAAACCTTTACTGTTAATACTTGAACCAAGAGCATACATCAGTCTTGACAGTGGGGACTCACAGAAGGGAGAAAGGGCAGACATAGGGCAAAGAGATTGAGCTATGGTGTTGCTGACTTCCTTCCCCCTGCGATGCCTGGGAAATTACAATAGAAGACAAACAGTGCTGAATGATACTACAGACTTATGGGAGGGGCAGACACAACTAAATAAAAGAAGAAACAGTGGGTCATGTTCAATCAGGACTACTCTGGTGACCTCATCAACAAACAGAGCCCTACCTACGTGCCTGGATGGAAGGGACTGATAACAGGTGCATTTTTAGATAGAGTGGAGTCAGGAAAAAAGTGGTTCTGAATTTTCCTGTTTGTTCAAGGATTCCCAAGACTGTAGACAAGTGATTTAGCTCTGACATTAAACAAATGAAATAATTAGCTGACAGCACTGTCAAAGAAAGCAATCACCCATAGAACCAGTCAAAACCCCCAAACCCAAGATATTGGTGTTGAAATTACAGTCCAGTAGGAGTAATGGATGAAAATAGCAGAGAGATAAATTTTGACTTGGTGTCAGAAAAATCTTCCTAAAGACCAGAATTGTCCCAAAGTGCAACAGGATGCCCTCAGGAAGTGGGACTTTTTTTTTCTCATTGGATGTTGTAGAGGTGATGTCTGAGTTGGACTACATGACCTCAAGGGTCCCTTCCAACTCTGAGGTTCTGTTTTCTGTGAAGTTAACATCCATAGAACTACATATCTGGCACAGAGGATGATGATTTTCATCTATTAAAATTAAAAAATATTTTTATGAATTTCCAGGGTCTTCCTAGTTATGAGAAGAATTTACTATAGTCACTAAAATGTGCAAATTACTAGTTCAAAGACTCTGGAAGAAGAGATTCCTAACTTTGTCATAATGTGGACCCATCTTAATCTGGGGAAACCCATGAATTTCTCCTCAGAAAAGAAGATATTATTAAATTTCTGTTAGAGGTTAAGAAAAATACAGATGTAAATTTTTTTCCCCATCCAAGTTCATGGACTCTGGAATCTATCCAAAGAATTCTGATTTTGACCAAAGGGTGGACATTACAAAGAAGTTACTGGTTCAATTTAATGAAGAACTTCCTGAAAAGTTGAGCTGTCCAAAAATGGGATGGATTGTCTCTGGACAAAGGTACTTCTGCTTTGGAGATTCCCATTTGCAGGGGTTCCTTACTTTTTTTTGGCCCCATAAAAGTTTTCCTAAGGTACACAGTCTTCAAGTAGACCTTAGTCACAAACATCAGGATGAGACCTAACTCCAAAGCTTTGTTGTGAAGAGCAAAAGAGAGAATACTCATGGAATGCTTTCCAGACCTCAAAAGTGTTTTCCAAACCACAGATATCATCATGTATATGTACCTAAATGAAAAGGATTTGTAATTTTGTCAGCTCTTGCAACTGAGGCAGAGCATCTCCTTTATTCTAGTGAGCATTCCCTAAGGATCTGGAAGCTTCACAAAGAGCTTTTTTAAAAATTGTTTTTCATATTATCTCTCAGTTCCCCCATCTTCACCAGGGCAATGGGTGTGGCTATCCACACTTGGGTCTGTTTCCTACTGCATCTAGCATTATAGGAACTGGGTGGAGAAAGTCAATTATCCACTAGCAATGTCTAGGGAGAGAGTGGGAGGAAAAAATGCAGTCTTAAACAGCTCTTCTACACACATTTCATTAGATTCAGAGAAATGACTTTGACATTTAAAAATCTGGCTCACTTTCTCCTGCTTTCCCTCCTTCCTTCCATCTCTCCTTCCCCCCTCTTTCTTTCCTTCCTGTTCCTCCTTCTTCTCTTCCTCTCCTCCTTCCCTCCCTTTCTCTCTCCCTATCCCTCCCCCATCTTTCTCTCTCTTTTCTATCCCCACTTTTTGCCCATCTCTGTAACTCTGTCTCTGTTCTCCCCATCCATCTAACATTTATCTTCATTTACTTTTTTGTAAATAGTATTTTATTTTTTCCAATTAACTGTAAAGATAATTTACAACACTCATTTTTATAAGATTTTTATATTTTTATAACATTTGAATAAAATTTAGAGTTTTAGCATGTTTTCTCTCCCTTCTTCCCTCTCCTCTGCCCCCCCCAGACAATAAGCAATCTGATATAGGTTATACATGTGCAATCATGTAAACATAGTTCCACATTAGTGGTGTTTTCACTGATATATTCACCTGCTCTACTTCCTACCTGGTCTGGATTGCCCTATCTCAGGGAGCCTGGTGGCCCTCCTACTCCTGGGGCCTCACCACATTGGTGCTGGATTTAGTATAGTCATCTGACAATCCCTCCTTTACAGAAGCTTATGTTTTAATGGGAGAGCTAAAGCTTGCTGTGCACTGCCTTAGGAAGCAGAATTAGGAATAATAAATGAAAGTTGCTTAATACATGCTTATAGATTGATTAACCAATTTTTGGAAATTAAAAATATTTTAATGCAGCCAATGTTAATTTTGACTGCCCCATCGCAGAAGACCTCAGCTTTGATTCTCTTCCAAAATCTTCTCTTGGCATTGAAGTGACCCAGGGTTGTTGAAGGTTCAGCACTGACCAAATTCTGGAAATCTCTTCCAAGCTACAAAGCCTTGAAGTTCAGACCCGTCAATAGACTCAGTTTCAAACAGCTAAGACCAGTTTCCTTCAGTTCAGAGAAGCTCAGTACTAAGTTGATCCCAGATGGATGGATCTTTCTGGCCATAGAAACTTCAGTCCACTGTTTCTGGAATCCCAGAAGTTCCAATCTCTGCTGACAGAGGGAGTGTCCACAATGTTGAAACCCTACTAGATATGGGGGGTATCAAAGAAGATCACAGGAAAATCATGTCCTAGTTGATTTGAAAGATCTGAGTTTGTTATTCATCAGAGTTATTTTTTTTAGTGTATACACACATATATGTATATACACATATGTGTGTCTGTGTATATACATATATGTATATATGTATGCGTGTATATATTCATATCTATCTATAGATATATCTATATATACTTGGAGACAATTGGGGTTAAGTGACTTGCCTGGAGTCGCACAACTAGTAAGTGTCTGAGGCCAGATTTGAACTCAGATCTTCTTGACTTCAGGGCTGGCGCTTTATCCACTATACCACCTAGCTTCCCTGAGATTGGGATCTTTAAAGCATATAAGATCATAGATTTAGAGTTGTAAAGGACCTTAAGAAGTCATCTAATCCCTGATTTCCCTACCTCATGTGAATGGATGCTCTTGAGAAGCTTTTAATTCCCCAAGGTCACACAGGTAGAAAGTAGAATGGTTGCTATTTGAATGCAGGCTTCCTGATTCTAAATCCAGTGCTGTTTCCATAATGGCTAGTGGAGAGTAAGCACATGGAGCTCAGGCCACATGCCATGGTAGAATGAAGGGAAGTCTGGGAACCTTGATTTGAAGCCCGCGCTTGCTCTTTCTGACCTGATTTTGGGCTCCTCTCTTCATTTCTCTGGGCTTCAGCCTTCTCATATTTAAAATGAGAGGTTAGACTTCATTGAGGTTTCTTGACATTTTAAATCTCTGCTAGAATGGGAAAAGGTACATTATTTTCTCAATATGACTAAAAAGCCTTGATTTTATAGTTATGAAAGCATAGGATAAGGTTTACTGATTTCTAAACCAAGTCAAGTCTAAATCCCAAACAATCAATGTTTTTTACAGCTACATTGTTTTACCCAGAGAGACATCTTTGGTCACTTTTGAGTCATTTTATACTAAAATCCTTTATATGCTTCAGTGAGTCTCTTGCACTTTCTGCATTATCTATAAGATGAAAAAAAGGGCTGTCCTATATTTGATCAATGCATTATAACCTTCAGTGCTTGTATAGGTCCTGTAAACTCTATTACCCACATCTGTGGAGACTAAGACACAGGCTTAATGCTCAGATTTCCCTTTTTGGCTGAGGACAATACAAAATTTTAATATTTTGGTGGTAGTTTCCATTATCAAACCTAGTTCATATGAGTCTAAGACACAGGGTCTCTGAACTACTATCTTTATTGGTCATAACTTTCACCAAGAGGGAGCAAGGCAGGAAAACTATTTTTAACTTCTCATCCTTCAAGGAATCATGCTATGATGGCTGACTTTTGCCTTTATTAGATAATGAAATGACGGTGGTGGAACAAGCCACAGAAATAATAAATACAGTAATTTTCCTTAGCCTATTGTGGGCTATTCATAAGTTTTTCGGGCCCTCAATATTAGATCCACTTACGTAAGACCTAACGAACGGTAATTATCTTTTGGCCAAAGAAAAAGCCTAAATGAATGCTAAGCTTCATTATCGCTTGGCTTCTGACATGAGCTGATAATCAGATTTTCTTGCTTAAGCCCATGGTGGCCGAACAATACTCCCCACTGTCTGTGCTTCCCGATATTACCCTTAATTAGAAAGAACAGAAACACAAATCTGAATTATTTCAAAATCTGGTTTCCATGGGCAGGGGGTTGGAAAGGGCTTAACTTTATTATAAATAAACCTGACTTTTTTGGCTAATGAAATCTGGAATGTGAAGCCTGGGTTAGTAGATAGGGTAATGCTCAGATGTTTACACGTTGGAATAGCTAGGAGGGGCAAAGTGTTTTGTACTAAATTGTTGGATAATTGAATTATGATTCCTTCATCTTTGAATCCCCCTATCCCATGACCAAGGGGGTCATGTCAGGGGCTCAGTTTGTCTCTTCAATAGATTGGACTCTTTGAGAGGTAGCAACTTCAAAAAATGCTTGTGGAAAAAAATACTTCTGGTGTATTCTATTATTCCCATTTCTTATTTTATTTTTTTCTTCCTGACAAATTAAGAGTGAGAGGAAAAACTTGATTTTGTGGTAATGGAATCTGCCACACTCCAATGTCAAATGTATAATTGCCTGGAACCTTAATGTGTGTGTGTGTGTGTGTGTGTGTGTGTGTGTGTGTGTGTGTATCCACACAAATATACTAGAGAATCATGGAAAATAATATTTCCATCTCTCCTCTCTGCTATGAGGTCCCAGCAATGTAGCACTAATAAATGTAATAGTGTCTGAATGAGACAGATGACAAGATGGTAGATCTATTCATTTTTTATTTATAACCTTGTAAAAAAAGGGATTCAACAATAGGGACAGATGTCTAATTCTATTGGAAGAGTTAATAAATAACTATATAGATGGAACAACATTTTTCTTCAAGAAAACAATAACCTCAGAAGAACCTATTTCTAGGATTTCTCAAATGTTTAAGGAAGGAAATATTTCTGTAATTAGAGTCAGATGACCTGAGTTCAAATCCTGTTTATGCCACCTCTGTAGCAAGTTACTTTGCCTCTCTAGATCTTAGTTTCCTTATCTGTGGAATGAGGAGATGGGACTAAATTATTTCTAAGATCCCATCTAGCCCTAGATCTAAGATCCCATGGTCCTAAAGACAATGTGACCAATGAGGGGACAGAATACATCCCTATGAATCTTTTGGTGATGGAGTCCATGTGTGTGTGTGTGTGTGTGTGTGTGTGTGTGTGTGTGTGTGGTCTCTATTACTTTCTATGGCTTGAAGCTTGAATACTTCATTCTTGGACCTCATCCTACTACAAGCCAGATAGCCAGATCTCCTCTCTGCTTTTTACTCCCTTTCTCCTTTCCCCTTCAGCCATAATTTTTTCTACTCTAGCATGTGTTTCCTTCTTCCCACTCATTCTACATATCCCCTCTTATGCTGTTCTATTGTCCTTCTTAGTGGCTAATCAGGTCTCTCCTAACTCTTCTCCCAACTCTTCTGGAGTAAATACTATGCTTCTTGATGTGTTGGTCTTGGTATAGGTGGGTAGACTTTTAATCAGTAATGTAGGGGAGAATCATTCTTAGAGAATCATGGGATTTAGAACTGGTAGGCACCTTAGAAATATTCCAGTCCTATCCCTTCATTTTTTTCTATTTTAATTTTTATTGATTTTTTACATCATCTTTGTTTCTTTTTGCTTGATAAATTTTATTTTGATGTTACCTTTACTTCCTAATATATCACACCTGTCCTCTCCCAAAGAATTATCCCTTAGAAAAAGATTAAAAAAGAATTGAAAAAAAATCAGTTCATCAAAACCGCAAAACTAATCAACATAACTCCTGAGTATCTGATGTGGTTTACTACAGTTGTTCTGCCAAGAAGACAGAGGTCTATTTTCATATTTCTTTTTTGGAGCTGAACTTGGGCATTATCATTTTACAGCATTCAGTTTTGATTTTGTTGTTTTTGTTTCCACTTCCATTGTTGTAGTCATTGTGTACATTGTTTCCTTATGTCAGCTTACTTCATTTTGCTTCAGTTCAGATAAGTGTCCTCATGCTTCTCTGTCATCTTCATAGTCATGGTTTCTTATGAGGAAGCAATATTCCATTATGTTTAGGCACTACAGCTTGTTTCAACATTTCCTAGTCAATGGCCATCTACTTTTTTCCAGTTCTCTGCTACCAGCAAAAACATTGATCTAAAAATTTTTTATGGAGATTTTCTTTTTTACCATTGATCTTCTTGAAATTTGTGAAGCTTCTGGGTCAAGGAGTATGAACATTTTAGTCACTCTCTGAGCATACTTTTCAGAAATATTTAGACTAATTCACAATTCCAAAAGTAATACCATTTTCATTGTTGAATACATATATTTCCATCTCTCCCATGTAGTAAGCCATCTTTTTTAAGAAAGAACAAAAAAAGAAAAAAAAAGTTGAGTAAAAATAGCTAACATATCTGCTGAATCTAAGTGATCCTACATTACTTCACCTTGCTGGACTTAAGAGATTTCAACTACATGCTCTCTGAAGTCCTGTTCCTCTCTAGATCTCCAATCTTATCCTAAGAGAGACTAGGACATTCATGGTCTCCTATCTCTGTAAAGAATAAACGTTAACTTCTTTATTTTCCAACAGAATTTAAATTTCTTGAGGTCAGGAATTGTTTCATTTTTGTCTTATATGCCTAATGCCAACTGTAATGCTTGAATGTGTGCATAAATCAAGAATTTGTGAATTCATGTGTGGAAACTTCCTCTACTGAAACAGATTGCAACTCATCTATGACTAGTACATGTCTACCATAGTCAGAGCCCTCAGTGAGTTTCTGGTACAATGAAAATCAGCAACAATTTGGTAATTTATAATCTTAGAGGCTCTGAAAAGTTAAGTGGCTTGCTCATGGTCATAGACTTAATGAGTATCTGAAGTGGACTTTCACCCCACGTTTTTCTTATTCCAAGTTCAGTATTCTATCCACTATGCCAGATCATCTCTAACCTTGCATGGTTTTTTTTGGGGGGGGGAGGTAAGGGACATCTGAATATGTGATTTCAGTGGTATAGAAATCTCCCTCTCCCAATGTAGATTTTAAATTGTTATGAAACTTGTGACCTTAGAGAGTTACCTGGGGCACTCAGAGGTGAAATTACTTGCACAGAGCTGCACAGCTAGTGTGTGTGTGTGTGTGTGTGTGTGTGTGTGTGTGTGTGTGTGTGTGTGTGTGTGTAAGAGAGAAAGAGGGAGAGGGAGAGGGAGAGAGAGAGAGAGAGAGAGAGAGAGAGAGAGAGAGAGAGAGAAAGGGGGGTAGAGAGAGAGATGGGATTTGAACACAATTCAGACTACATTTCTCCATAGCACCATGAAAAAATAATACCTAAGCCAGAAAAGAGATGTTAAAATACATCTTTCTCCTTTTTTGAAGGGGTGGTAATGGGTTGCTGGTATGGAATAGTGCATATACTGTCCATTTTACTTATCTATCAACAAAAACTGAGCAGAAAAAAATGCTTATTTCCAGACAATATGTCTGTTGAATTGGTTCATCAATACATGTGCATAGGAAAGATGATTCAAGGGACAATGATTGGGACCAGAATAAAACAGAATAAAATAAGACAAATAAAAATTTGTCTTCAAATTTGTGAAGACAAAGAAATGGCTTATACCCACATAACTGAGTAGCACTCACAATGACTCTGATATGCTACACAAAACAGAATCCTTTTAACACTAATATTGTCCTGGTGATGCTACAACAATGAATTACACACAAGAAGCAACATAAAAGGCATGATGAAAGAGATGTATTTATGGGAAAGGAGATGAACTTGTCATACATTGAGGGATAACAAGCAGATAACTGCTAAAAGGTAGCCATGTGATCTTATACCTCATAGAATCCTTAGCTCCTTTCAAAGATAAATTCACATGCCACTTTCTACATGAGGCATTTCCTGACATCTTCCAGTTACTAGTGCCTACTTGGTATCTATTTTATACACTTCAAAAAATAAGAATGGATTGGAACCACCTCATTTTGACTCTGGTGCCTTGACTAGGTGAGAACATTTTTTGATTGAGTCAACAATCCCAACCAACTATGAACAGGATCTGTACAACAATTTGAATCAATCGAAGTTGTTGTATGAGAGATTTAGTAGTTCCCTAAGCAATGTGCACAAAAAAAGCCATATTAGAATCAGGAAGAGATCCAAGGTTTGAAAAAAAACCTGTGGTATTTCTGGGATACCTTGGAGGAACTAAAGGAGGACTGAGCTGTATCAGAGAAGGGATATATACAATATATACAATCCGACATATATATATATATATATATATATATATATATATATATATATATATATATATATATATATATATATATATATATATATATATATATATATTTTTTATATTATTGGATTGTCCCTGGCTCTTTTGGCCTCTAGAAGAGGGCCCAGGCTGAGGGGACGTGCCAAGAAAAGACTCTCCCTAATTTCCTCTCTCAAAGCCTTTCTCTCCACAGGCAGTGTAATATAATCTCCTACTTCATTACCCAAGTATTTCTAGGAAACTGAATTTTGTCTTAATCACAAAGAGGTCAGGAGTTAACTAGAAAGAGATGTAAGTAGAAAGTTAGGAAGAGAGCCCTACCTCTACCTAGGCGTTTAAGACTTCCCTAATCGGGGGCTTAGAGCAGTTGTGAGTGAACTCAAATCTTTCTCATCTAAAACAAACTCCCTAAAACAGAAGAGAAGGGAACCAAGTGGATTTTACCCCAGAGGATGAAAATGTTCTATTATAACAGGATGTTGCATTTATGTATGTATATCATATTATATATGATATATATCACGTATATATCAATAATGTCACATTACCTTGATAGAATGTAGGCTCCTTGAGGGCAGGATCTGTCTCATTTTTATCTTTGTATCACAAATCCCTGGAACATATTTGGTGCTTTAAAAAGGTTTGTTGAAGTCTGTTGTGGGGAAGAGAAGACTGAAGGTGTGGGGACAGGGAGGGGACTGAATTCAACTATTCGAAGGGTTTTCATATAGAAGAGGGGTTACTCTTGCTCTGTTTGACTTCGGATTGTAGAAGTGGGAGAAAAGGGCAACAGTTGGCAAAGAGTCAAATTTAGACTTGACGTCAAGAAAAGAAAAAGAAAAGACCAACTTGAGAAGAAGTAGTACTATCCCAAAGTGGGATGGGTTGCCTTGGAGGGTAGATCTTTGAGCAAAAACTGGATCACCAATCATTCTTGGAATATATTGCCAAGTTGATTCTTGTTTAAGTAGGATGACCATTGAGATCCTGGTAACTATGTGGGCTCTGAATTTCCATAAAAGCAGCAACATACAACACAAAATAGAAAAGTAAGCCAGTCCCTGCCCTCAAGAAGCTCATATTCTAATGGGAAAGATAGCACAGAGAAGGTTTCTGCTGAAAATCAAATGGAAAGGTTCTATGGTCCTTAGACCAAAGTTGCTGAGTAGATGAAGTCTCTTCTTTAGTTTCATTTCTCCTGATAAAATCATCTCTCTCTCTCTCTCTCTCTCTCTCTCTCTCTCTCTCTCTCTCTCTCTCTCTTTGCCCTGTGAGATACATTTTGTCAGTTGGGATGGTAGATCCCTCCTCCATGGGAGCTGTCTCCCTGATAATAGCTGGTCTGGAAGAAGGATTGATGTTATGGGGGGGGGGGATTGCCACTCCCAAGGCTCCTGTACCCACCTGTCTGATTTGATGGTGGCAATTGGTTAGCAGTTGTTCTTACTGGTGATAAGGAAGGTGCCTTCCTCCTTCTACAAAGATTTCTCTCCTTGATGACTTCAGAGATTGGGCTAGAGATATGTCTGATAGCTTGAGAGAAAGAGTTCCAACATCCATCATTGATGTTAGTTAAAGTTATCCAGTTACTCAATGGGGCACTACCTTATTTGATCCTGTGCTGTCAAAATTCAAGGTATAGACATCGAAGGATACAACAAAGGTCAAGCTAAATCTTGTACTCCCCATCATTACAGAATGAAGATGAAGAGCCACCTCTGACAAAAGCCTTTCCTGACACCTCCAAGCTGGCAGAATTCTAACCCCTGTATCTCCTCCCAAAATATTTGTATTTATTATACATAGTTTTTGTTTACTTTTTTTGTACTTGTTTCACTCCAGTAGAATATAAACTTCTAAAGGGCAGGGATTGATTTGGTTTTGTTTTTATCTTTATGCCACCAGCATCAAGTAGAGAATCTGGCATAAAGGAAGCACTTAATGATGTTAAACAAAATTGAACTGAATTCTATATTTTGTAGCTGTAAGCAACCCTAGAGTTCCACCTGTCAAAAAGTTGGGGGAAGGGTCTTGGGTCCTTGAATACCTACATTTGGAGCCTTGTCATGAATTGGGTACTATAACTTTTTTTAAAGGTGGTAATTTTGGTGCATCAGTGGAATAAATTAGGTACACAATACACAGTTGTAAATGATTACATTAATTCAGTGTTTGATAAGCCCAAAGATCCATGGTTTTTGGGCAAGAACTCACTATTTGACAAAAAATGATCAGAAAACAGATAGACCGAAAGCAGATACAGACCGACATTTTACATCACATACCAAGATAAGATCAAAATGGATAAATTATTTAAATGTACAGGGTGATATCATAAATAAATTAGGGGAGGATAGAAAATTTTACTTGTCAGATCTATGGATAAGGGAAGAGTTTATGATCAAACAAGAGACAGAAAGGGTCATGGGAAGTAAAATGGATAATTTTGATTACATGAAATGAAAAGATTTTTTGCACAAACAAAAATAGTGCAGTCCAAAATTAGAAGAAGAGCAGGAAACTGGGAACTTTTTTTGTGAGTTTCTCTGATAAGGTCTCAATTTCAGATATATAGGGAACTGAGCCAAATTAAAAAAAAAATAAGAGCCATTTCCTGTTTGATAAAGGGTCAAAGGATATGAATTGGCAATTTTCAGAAGAAGGAATCAAACCTATATAGTCACATGAAAAAAATGTCTTAAATAACTATTGATTAGAGAAATACACATGAAAATGACTTAGAGATACCACCTCACACCTATCAGACTGGCTAACATGAAAGCAAAAGAAAATAAGAATTCTGGAAGGGATGTGGTAAACACTAATGCCCTGTTGGTTGTAAACTAGTCCAACCATTCTGGAGAACAATTTGGACCTATGTCTGAAGAGCTATAAAACTACCCATTCCCTTTGATCCAGCAATACTGTTACAAGGTCTATATCCCAAAGAGATCAGGGAAAAGGGAAAAGGACCTATTTGTACAAAAATATTCATAGCAGCTTTTTTTGTGGTGGAAAAGAATTGGAAATTGAGGTGGTGCCCCTCAATTGGGAAATGGCTGAACAAGTTGTGATATATGACTGTGATGGGATACTATTATGTTATAAGAAATGATGAGCAGGATGGTTTCAGAAAAACCAGGGAAGTCTTATATGATACAAAGTGAAGTGAGCAGAACCAGGAGAACATTGTACACAGTAACAGCAATACTCTATGATGATCAACTGTGAATGACTTAGCTACTTTGATCAAGATAATGATCCAAGACAATTCCAAAGAACATGACTGAAAAATATTATCCATCTCCAGAGAGAGAACTGATGAAATCTGAGTACAGACTGAAGTATACTTTTTCATTTTCTTTATTTTCTTGTTTTTTTAAAAATTCATTTCATTTTGCAATATGGAAAATATGGAAATCTACTTTGCATGACTGCACATGAATATATCACATTACTTACTTTCTTAAGGGGTAGGGGAGGGGCCAGAGAAAGGGAGAGAATTTGGAACCAGAAATTTTGAAAAATGAATGGTAAAATTTTTAAAATATAATTTCAAAATATTTAACACAGCAACTTAGATATACATTTTAAAAAGTGGCCACTGTTCTGCATAATTAATATTCATTTCACAATTGTTCATAATCCCATTTTACTGTTTGTCTTTTGACCCCAGCAGGGGACAATTTGAGATTTCATGACAAAAACAAGTAGAGAAAAGCTTTCTGAAAAATAATGAAACAGGGCTAGAGTAAGGGTTCTTAACCTGTGGAAGAAACCATGAATGGATTTCATACATGGATAGAAAAAAAATCATAACTTTCCTTTCACTCACCATAGGTTTCTATTTTAATCCTATATATTTTATTATGTGAATTTAGACACATTTCAAGTTGGGGCCCAAAGGCTTTACCAGATTGTTAAAAGAGTCTAAAATCTAAGAAAAGGTTAAGAATGCCTGGGTTTTGGGAAAACCAATAACCAATTTCCTTTTTCTTCCAAAGCCAAAGTATTTGCTTAATTCTTTTTCATTTAGGGCATGACAAGGGACATATTCACCTTTGTCTCTCTTCCATATCCCCAGATCCCCAAATCATGATTTTTTTTAGGTGTACTGTGACTGATACTTGGGCTTTACATTTTCCTAGGAAGAAAGAAAACACATCTTGATTGGCTACTGTACTCAGAATGGGTCTCAAAAACAACTAAGAAAACCACAGTGATCTTGGCAAACAAACAATCGAAAAGTACAGGTGCTGGGAGCTAGCCCAAGCCCAAAGCAAACACAATTTGGCAGGTAACAAAGGAAGGTACTTTTCATTGGAGAAATTTATTTCTTTTAAATATTTGCAATCCACAGCCGCCTGATAGCACATAACGCCACTTAGCATGATTTCCGGACAAAAGAGATGGCTTGTGGCAAGGAGCAGATGCTTGAGTAGCCCCGTGCAGCGTGAGGTTCACCATCCATCAAGAAAATCAATATTTACAGTTCTGGTATCTTTGTCATGAAAGTTTGCCCTCCTCAAAACACACACACACACACATACACACACACGCTCATGCACACACACACACACACAAGTAAGAGAACTGTATTTCAATATATACTGCTTTTACTTGGGGCAGGTATGATTGAGAGAAACAAGATCTTCACTGTGAGGAATGATTAACTCAACTAAGTCAATATGCCTAGTTTTCCAAGGAGTAGAAGTCAGCTGATGAAATTGACAATCTTATTGCCATTTGTTCAGTCAGCTTGGGTCCATAAGATAAGTAAGATTTGCATGTCATATTATAGTCAAAGTGGCTTTTACAAGATAAAAAAAAACACCATTCTCCCCCTTGGAACTTGTCCACATGGAATGAAATTGAATTGGTTTTTTAATTGTTTAAATAATCTTCTGAGAGTGGTGATTTATTCTTGAAAGGTAACCTTGATGGTTTAACCTGAACATCTGTTTTCCATTGAATTGGCCTTTAAGTGAGCATTTAATAAAATAGAAGGGGGAGCAACCTTTGATTCAAGTCAATACAATTAATTTTTTATTGAGTACACAGTAAGCATTGTCCATCTCCCCTCCCATGAAAATTCATAAGAAATATCATAGAGCAGGGATTGAAGAGCCAGTCTTGGCCTTATAAAGACTTGGTTCAAGGCCAATCTCTAACTTTGGATCACATCTGGGAAAGGATGTAGCTCTTTCAATGGATCTAAACTGGGAGGATCCACCAAAGTCATATTGTCCTGCTACTGATGAATGAATGAAGGTAATGGGTCCCCACAACTTCAGAAGAAGCACAACAACAAGTGACCCAGAAGTCAATGGAGAGATCCATGGTATAAACATGTAGTGTGGTGGAAAGGCTAGGGGATTTTGAATTAGAATAGAAGCCATGGGCTCAATTCTCAGCTCTGCTACTTAGTACTTATGAGACTTTGGGCAAGACACTTTGCCTCTTTGGACCTCAGTTTCCTCACCTGTAAAATCAGGAAGTTGAATTAGGTTATGTCTAAAGTCTCTCCAGTTTTAAACTTGATACTTAAACAAGCTTTAGGATATTACCAATGATGACTACAAAACCAGGGAGGCATCATTAAAAGAAACAGATGACTGGAAAGGAGCTAGGCTGCTTAAGTACCACTCCAGAGAGGTAATAGATGGGCAGCCCTAGTGTCAATGGTAATACAAACAAGTAGACAAAGCACTCTGGGTTTGTGCTTGATGGAGGGTTTATAGAAAGAAACAAAAATCATGGAGGAGGAAGGAGATGAGTTTTATCTGCATGCTGGGGCAGAGAGGAGTATTCACACTGACTGATGAGATTATGGAACCAGGGAAGTGCTGTAATTGCCTGCATGACTTTGAGAAAGCTATTCAATATCCTTGAACCTCAGTTTCCACATCTGTAAAATAAGGAATGGTTAGGCTAGATTACTTTTGAGGTCCCTTCCAACTCTAGATCTGTGAGTCTATGATCCTATTAATTAGTCACTTAATAAGTATTGTATATATATAATCCTGCTCCGTGCCAGTTACTGGGAATACAAAGACAAAAAAGGAAACAGTCTCTGACCTATATCCTATAATATCATTCTTTGTCTATGCCAATTAAGGAAGTGTAGAAGTGTGTTGGGTACCATACTGTCTGAGACTTTTCTGATCTGTGAAGGAAGCAAGATGATAACCTTGAATTCCATAAACTCATCTCCTGTAATAATTCCTAATATTTCTTGAGCCCTTTAAGATTTGCAGAGCACTTTACAAATATATAATATCATTTATCACTTATAGTAATATTGTAATGATTAATTTCCCCATTTTGCAGATGAGGAAACTGAGATTGAGAGAGGTTATTGACTTGACCAGAGTTCCATAACTACTAAGCCTACAAGGCTGGATTTGAACACAGGTCTTCCTAACACTAGGTCCAATGCTCTTTGTTCTATATCACATTCTTTCATTGATCACTGCTATGATCTCCTACTAGATTCCTATTCCTTCTATCCTCATCCTCATTATTCTTTACTGAATTGCCATGGCCAAAACCCAATGGAAGAGACAATATTTGAACCAGAGTTGCCATATTCATTTATCTGTTATTAATTTGGCAAATGACTGATTTTTTTCCCCTTCAGTTGAGAGGTTTACTATGGGATTAAGTGTGTTTCCCTTTGTAGATGAAGAGATAATAGTATTTATGGGCTGGCATTGTATGTAAAATACTTCCATTTTGAATATTCAATCAGTTTATCAACAAGAATTTATCAGGCATTTACTATGTGCCAAGCACTGTGCTAAAAACTGGACATCCAAAGAAAAAAATAAAAATAGTCCCTGGCTTCCCAGGGTCTATATTCTAAGGGAGGAGACTCCATATACACATCATGGCATATAAGATAAATACAGAGTAATTTAGGAGTTACAAGGTAAACTTGGAGGGTGGCAAGAGCGATAGTGAGGGTGGACGGAGGGGGCACACAAGAAAGGCTTCCTGGAGGAGGTAGGTCTTGAGCTAGGTCTCAAAGGAAGCCAAAGACTGAGCACCACTGAAACATTTTCATATTTAAAGGATCCCAAAGGACCACTTGTGGTCTACAAACTCTACTCTAAACCCTATGGCAGTAATTGAAATCCTAATGACCTAAAGGGGTTAATACAATTACAGACTTACTTTAACACTGGGGCTAAATTAGGCATCAAGAGAATCATGATTATGAAACCTACCAAATATTAGAATTCTCTGCTATTCAAGGGCTTTTAAAAAAATTCTGTGATCTACATTGATTTCCATTTTTAGAGATGACTCACTTTCCTTAGGAACAGATCACCAACAGTATCTTTTAGAATTTGGATCTTGGTCTGCTTATTTCCTTCTTCAAAAATACATTTTTACCTAGTGGCTTTTTTTGTCATTTTGATTTTTTAAAAAAGAATAGGATTAGTTCCAGCCAACTGATGTCATACAAAGAAAAGAAATGCAAACCTCTCAATTCTCATCAAAGGATAGAGGAGGACATTATTGCTACTATCACTAATAGCAAAAGCCTGGTTTTACACTTCAATGCCTCAGAGTGTCATGGGGAGATAATTATTTATATACTTCTGTGCCTAATTGTAGGGGCTAGCTACATACCTCAATGGATAAAATCCTGGACCTGAAGGAAGACTCATTTTCACAAGTTCAAATATGGCCTCAGATCCTAGCTGTGTGACCCTGGGCAAGTCACTTACCCCTGTTTGCCTCTGTTTCCTCATCTGTAAAATGAGTTGAAGAAGGAAATGGCAAAACACTTGAAATCCCACAAAAAGGGATTACAAATAATTGGGCATGACTGAAAACTACAACAACTATGTGTTAGGCACCATGTTGGGAGCATAGAGAAAGGTAGAAGACAGTCCTGGTTCTCAAGGAGCTCACTCACAGTCTAATGGAGGGATAGTGTGAAAACTACTACGTACAAACAAGCTATAACTAGGATAAATTGGAAATAATTAATGGGGGAGGGCACTGGAATTAAGAGAGTTTAGTGAAAGCTTCTTGAAGGAGGTGGGATATTCTCTAGGACTTGAAGGAAGCCAGAGAAGCCAGGAGGAAGATGAGGGAGAGCAGTCTAGGTAAGAAAGACAACTAGTGGAGATGCCTGAAGTTTGAAGGTGGAGTGCCTTGTTTGAGAAGTAGCAAGGAAGATGGTGTCACTGGATCCTAGAGGACATGGTAGCAGGGTTAAGGTGTAAGAAGACTAGGAAGGTTTGTGTGGGGGAGCAGGTTACAGAGAATTTTGAAAGCCAAATAGCAGATCTTATATTTGATATAGGAGGTTATGGGGACCCAAAAGAGTTTATTGAGTAGGGGTGTGATATATTAGATCTGTTCTTTAGGAAAATTGCCTTGACCTTTAAATGAAGGAAGGGCTGGAGGGATGGGAGGCTTGAGGCAGGTCATCCATTAGCAGGCTATTATTACAACAACCCAGGTATGAAGTGATAAAGGTCTGTACCAGAGTGGTGGTAGTGTTAGAGGAGAAAGGGGGATGTATTGGAGAGATGTTGCAAAGGTGAAATCAACAGACCTTGGCAATAGGTTGGATTTGGGGGTGAGTAGTCAAGGACAACATCTAGGTTATGAACCTGGGGGAATGGGAGGCTAATGGTGCACTTGGTGATAGGAAAATTTAGCAGGGAGGTTTAGGGGGAAATATAATGGCTTCAATTTTGGACATGTTGAGTTTTAAGTGTCTACTGGACTTCCAGTTTGAGAAGCTTGAAAGGTAGTTGGAGATGGAAGACTGGAAGTCAGCAGAGAGGTTATGTTGGCAAAAGGAGTTTTGAAAATCATTTAATTAAACCCATGGGAGCTGATGAGATCACCAAGTGAAATAGTAGAGAGCAGGGGGGATTGCAAACGATAGCCCACAAGTCAGAGCTGACCAGCTATTTGTTTTTGTATGGCCCTAGCTAAGAATTATTTTACATTTTTAAATAAAGTTTTATTTTATTTAAAAAATGAAAAGAAAAATCATTAGCAACATATGTTTCCTGCTTATCTCATATCGTTCCCTCTATAAGTTCTGTGCTCCAGTCAAAGCACTACTCTAATGGCTTCGTCCTTTTACTCACTTAATAATCAACCTCCTCAACCTGTTGGATTTAAAGTCTAACTCAAATGGTACCACCTACAGAAGCCTTCCTTTATCTTCTCAGTTGGGGATGTTCTTTATCCCTTTGACTCTCCCATGTTACTTTTCCCCTTCTCTTATGCATTTACCATAGCAATTGGGATTGGACTCAGGATTTCATTGGTTTAGGGGATTCCCTATAGTCAGGTACTCCTTCTGCCAATGAAGGTTGGCATCTTCACTGAAACTTATAGTCTTATAGAGTTGCCTGGAACACTGAGGGGCTAAATTAATTGCCCAAGGTCCTATAAGTACTATGTGTCAGAGGAACGTTTTGAACACAGGATTTCCTGTTTCCAAAGCCTATCTTTCCATTCACTATACCATGGTGACTCTCATCAGCATATATTACTTTGTAGGGTGTGTGTGTGTGTGTGAGTGTGTGTGTGTGTGTGTGTGTGTGTGTGTGTGTGTGTATTTCTGTCAGGCCTATCTCCTTACTAGATGGTGAGGACCAAGAAGAAAGGGTTCCATATTATTTTAACTTCAAAAATTCAGTGCCTAAATACAGTATTCTGTATGCAATAGGGAATTAAATGCTTCTTACATAATTAGATTAAAGGCAATATTGTCATTGACTGACTTAAATTGCACTACTAGTTTTCATTGTCATGCATGTGAGAAAAAAAAAA
This sequence comes from Gymnobelideus leadbeateri, assembly GCA_011680675.1. NCBI lineage: Eukaryota > Metazoa > Chordata > Mammalia > Diprotodontia > Petauridae > Gymnobelideus > Gymnobelideus leadbeateri. The sequence goes on along the minus strand of WOXC01001391.1, from coordinate 158,013 downwards.
AAAAACCAAGAGAGAAAAAGGGACACACTCAGTTTCACATAGTCTGATTTTTTAAGCATACTCTTTTGTGCATGACTTTCTTGGAAAGTTGCTACTATTACTATCTCTTCCATTTTTTCTTATTCCATTTGCAAATTAGGTCACTTTGTCTGATACTATTGATTAATGTCATATGTTTCAGTGTCTTTTCCTTTTTTAATGTTTTCATTGATTCCTTTTCTTTTGACATATTGATCACTTTCTAACAAATAACCTATCATGGACTTTATCATAAAAAAACCTAAGCAAAACTATTTAATTATAGGATTAGAACCGATAGTGTATATTCATTTCCCTTTTTGCTTTATTTGCTGTCTGTTGACAGAAAGGAAGAACATGTGCTCTAATATTAATAATTGGAACATGTCCCCTGTGCGTTCCTAAATTTTGCTGCTTTTTAGTGTTCTCTTTAATTATGTTCTTTTTAGTCATATATTACTCTTTGTTTTTCTGTTTTCTCTGCATCAGCTCATACTGTTTCTTTGAATTCTTTACATTTGTCACAATATGCCAGACTTTCATCAGAGATGTTTGCTACAGATTTTCTTTCCAATCTCCATTTTTCTTATTCTGGTTGCATTAATTTTCTTTGTGCAAAAGCTTTTCAATTTTATATAACAGAAATGCTTTATTTTGTCTTTCATAACTAATTCTATCCCATAATATGCATTGTCTTTTCCCATCTGTAGTTTTGAAAGATAACCATTGTTCTTAAATTCATTATAATGTGATTTTATTTATCTTACTTATTCATTTGGAATATATTTTGCCATATGATGTAAAATTCTGGTCTAAATACTTGTGGTACCAAACTTTTCTAGTTTTTTTGTGTTAGGCTTTTTTTTTTCTAATACAGAGTTCTTCACCCAGGAACTTATGTTTTAAGGTTTATTGAATAAGTAGACTTCTATATTCACCTGTTCCTAGGTTTGTTTATTGAGTCTCTTACATTGATCTAATGTTCCATTTTTAACCAGTATTTATTGCATTATGATATAATTTTAGATAAAGAAATGTTAGACCTTTCTTTATTTCTCCTTTTTTCCTATTATTGCTCAAAACAATTTTCTTTTGCTCTTCCAAACAAATTTTGTCATTATGTTACCCAATCTTATAAATTATTTTCCTTGGCAATTTAGTATAGTGTCAAATTTCTAGATTAATTTGGGTACTGCAATCATTATTTATTGGACCAACCTTGAGCATTGAATGTCTCTCCAATTTTTTGACTTCCCTTTTTCCCCTGTAAATATTATACTGTAGCTATATTTATCTAAGGCCTGTGGTTTCTTGTAGGTAAATGTCCAGATATTTGATGCTTATGGTAGTTATTTTTCATTAAATTTCTCTTTCAATTTTCTCCTCTTGTCTTTTATTAGTTATATACCAAAGTCCTACACACTGTATACATTTCTTTTATACCCTGCTATGTTGCTAAAGATGTTCTCTGGTTTTTTTTTTTAATTGACCTATGGTTTTCTTTTTGTTTTTTTTTTTTAATGTTTTTGATGGGGGAGGGCAGGGCAATTGGCATTAAGTGACTTGTCCAAGGTCACATAGCTAGTAAGTGTTAAATGTCTGAGGCTGGATTTTAATTCCAGTCCTCCTGACTTCAGGGCCAGTGCTCTACTCACTGTGCCCCAACCTATGGTTTTCTAATTAAACAACTGTATTATCTGTAAATCAAGGTAGCTTTCACTCCCTTTTGTCAATGATTGTTTTTTAATGATTTTTATTTTATTTTATTGCTTTAGCTAGCATTTTCAATACTATTAAATAATAGTGGAGTCAGAAAGTATGATTGCTTTATTCCTATGCTTTTTGGGAAAACTTCTCATGTTTTTCCATTATAAATAATTATAGTGCTTGGTTTAGGGAGATGCTTTTAGACATTTTTTTTTTTTTTTTTTTTGCTTTTTGGAGGCAATTGAGGTTAAGTGAAGTGACTTGCCTAAGGTCACATGACTAGTAAGTATTAAGTGTCTGAGGCTGGATTTGAACTCAATTAAAGAAAAGCCCTTCTAAGAATTCTTATGCTTAAGGGCTTCTCCTCTCCCCCCTCCCCCCACGCCCCAAATGTGGTCTATATTTTTAGTTTAACTTTAGTCTTCTGTCCTGGGACAATACTGTCCTGATTGATAAGTCAGCAAGGTAGCAGAAGAGTGACACAGACTTGTGTTTTATGAAGCTTTTTTGGAAGCAGCATGACAAATGAATAACTTTGGAGGAAACATAGAAAAAATGTAGCTGAAATAAATTCCACAAGTACTGTCTAAGGATTTGATTTATTGTGGCCCTTAAAGATAAGAGTAGATTATTTTTTGTATTGGGTAGGAGAGTTAAAGTTAGAATGGGGGTAGACGGATATGAAAAACCTCACTGGATGGTGAGAAAAATGCTAAACTTTGATTCTGGAGTGACTTGGGTTTGAATCCTGGCTTGGTCACTAACTGCAGTGTGATTATGGACAAAGCACTCAAAGTATACAAGCCTCAGTTTCCTTTTGGGTAAAATAATATGTAATATGTTGTAAACCTTAAAGTTCTATAAACATATGAGTTGCTATTCTTCTCTTTTTTGCTCCTTCCCTCGTAGACTTTGTTGCAGTCAGATAGTGTTCATCCCCATACTCAGTAATCTCCAATGGCTCTCAGAAAAAAATGTAAAATTTTCTGATTGTCCTCAGTCCTTCATAACTTAGCCCCCTCCTACTTTTCCAGTCTTCTAGCACCTTACTCCCTTCTATGTCCTTAGGACACTGACTTTCATGATCTTCCTTGAGAAGCCATTTTATAGATGAGCTAATAGGAAGTGATTTGTCCAGTATCATAAAGATAGTATCAGAGAAAATTTTAATCCAAATCTTTATTGAATATGGGTCATAGATTTAGAAATAGAAGGACCTTAGAAGTCATCCTTCTTAAAGATGAGGAAACTGATGCCCAGGGTCACATAGGGAATAGATACCAGAATAGGGATTTGATCCCAGATCCTTATCGATTATGGATCATAGGATCAAAGATTTAGATATAAAAGGGACATCAGAGGCCTCCCTTCCAATTTCCTTCATTCTATAGATAAAGAAACAGAGACCTAGAGAGATGAGGAAGTTTGCCAAGGTCACACAGGTATTTAGGGGGGAGAGCTGGGATGTGAACCCCAATTCTCAGCCTCCAAAGCTATGTTCTTTCCTTAGTGCTACATTGACAATGATACTATTTTGTTCATGGAAAAACAGAGCAGTGATAAAAATGATTATAAAGTTGTTTGATTGTTAATTCATATTTTCATCCATTTTTAAGAACCACCATCAGCCTTGGCCTTTGCTTGGGCGAATACTCTTGCCAATCCCTGTCCTACATCCTTCTGGTTCAATTCTTTCCTCTCCAAATGAGGTTTATGGACTATGTGATAGTTTTCACATCAGACTATGTGATATTTTCCTTTAAAAAAATTTATGAACTTAATAGTCATCAACAAATATATGTTTTAATATAGTACAGAAAAATCACTTTTAAATCTGTGAATATCTGTTATACTTTTTCCCCCAAAGCGAATATTAGATTAATATTTATAATATTTAGAATTTATACATAATTTTGTTTATATATTATATATAAAATAAAATTAAATAATTTATAAATGTTAAATTTATATTTATAGAGAGAAGTCATATAGCAGAGTGAATTGGGAGCTGGATATCAAGGCAGAAAGATCTAGGTTCAGGTCATGACTAACATATATTGGCTTCACAAGTGTCTTAACTGCTCTGTGTTCTAGGTTCATCTCTACTTGCCAAGAAAGTGCCAACTTGCATTCCTTTCTCAAGAGTTCCCTTCATCAGTGAAAGCCCATGTCCAGTCTCAGTCCATTAAATTGAACACAGCAGAAACAACATCACACTCTTTGTATCCCCTTCTGACCTGTGAGAAAGTTGTTCAAGTGTGACCCTTTCAGGTAGCTCCTACTAAAGAGTTGACCTGTCTCCCAATCCCTGGGCATAGCTATTATTTCCATGACTGCCAAGAGCTTGGGGGTCTGCCCACCCCACCAAATACTGCTTTTCAAAAACTGAGAGGGACCTGGTATTTTTCTTTCTCCCCTTTCTTTATTTTCCCCTTTCTTTCTTTCTTTTTCTTTCTTTCAGTTTGGCAGTTTGTAGAAGGTTGGCTTTTGGGGTGAAGTGATGCAAATACAAACCCTAGGCTTAACCCTCAGGAAATCCAGGAAGCATCTCCCCTAGACAAGGGATGGGGATGGGCAAAATGTATCCAAGTCCCTGGGCGGCTGCTGGTCCCCATATAAATGCTCTGCCCCCTCTTTGTTCTAGCAGGAATCCAGAGAACAAAACCTGGGCACAAAGGCAAGCAGGCCATGGCCAGTGAATGCAACAGTGTTTTCTTAATCCATGTGGATCAAAAACACGAACGTTTCGATTTTGTAAAGGCCTTTCCCTCAGCATGCTGGCTTAATCACTTGGATTAATAAAGCCCCGTTGCCTGGGCTGGCTGCAGCCTCCTGGCCTTTCGGAGGGACTGGTTTTGTATGTGATGATTCTAAGAGGCCACAGCATTAACAAAGGCAGTGCCGTTCTGTGTGAATGCCATGCCCATTAGGACTTTATGGGACCCCTTGAGATTGCAAAGGGATGCTCCTAAAATTTTCCAGCAGGGAAACTTGAGCTTGGCCCTCTGCTATGAACCAGGGGACTTTTGGGGACTAAACATTGCTTTTTTCTTTTTTTTTTTTAACATTGTCTATTTAAAAAAGAAAGTCATTGATTCAACTTCCACCCTGCATTTTACATCTGCCCACTGTAGTTCAGGCCCTCAGCACCGATCAAGGGGAATAGTGAATTAGCCTACCTAGAGTCAGGAAGGCCTGTGTTCAAATCTCACCTTGGATACTTGTAAGTAACATGAACATGGGGAATCAACCAACCAATCAACACACATTTACTAAGTGCCTAATAGGTGTTAGGCCCTGGGGATGCAAAGTTCAGTCAACAAACATTTATTAAATACCTAATATATGCTAGTCACATGGTAGGTGTTAGGGATACAAACATAATGAATGAAATAATCTGTACTTGCAAGGAGCTAACACATTCTATCGGGGAAGACAAGCATATACAGAAAAAAATATAGAGAATAAGTACAAGGTATTTCGGGAGGGAGTGTGCTAACAGATGGAGTGAAAATTCAGAAAGAGTTCATCTAAAAGGCGGAAAGTCATTTTCCCTCTCTGGGCCTCATTTTTCTTCTCTGTAAAATGGGAGGATTGGACTGGATGGTTTCCAAAGACCCTCCAAACTCTAAACTATGACCCTAAGATCCTCCACCGAGTGGCCAAATCCTGCTTCCAAAAGCATAGGTCTATTGGCATCACTTAGATGCTCAAGAAGCAATATTCCAAGGGCAGCTAGGTGGGACTATAGTGGATAGAACACCTGGTCTATAGTCAGGAGGACCTGACTCAGACACATACTAGATGTGTGACCCTGGGCAAGTCACTTAACCCCTATCTGCTTCCTTCCCCTCAACTGTAAAATGGGGATAATAAGAGCACCTACCTCCCAGGGTTGTAAGGATTAAATGAGATAACATTGTGCTGTTATCACAAGCATAATAATGTCAAATTCTCTCCTTTTTTCCTCAAGAACTGGAAAGGGGTAGGTGTAGTGCCTTGAGGAAAAAAGATTCCCTGTGGCTAAACTGTTTTCCAGAAGATGTCTTGGGAACAAAGTCTAAGTCTAAGTGAAGCAGGATTGGGGACAGATCTAGATGGAGTAGGTGATGGAGGACCACAGCTGGAGCTTTAGGAGGTTAAAGTGTTGTGACGCCATTATGTAAGCATTACAGAGTGGGAGGGACTAGTCCAAGGTCATATTGCTAATCTGTGGTAAAGGTGGCACTAGAACACCAATCTCTTGAACCTCCCTGCCCCCACCAATTCTTTCCATTTAATCATCATAGTACTGCTGAAGCCTTGTCAACCATGTGCTATGGTGATTCAGAAGAAGGGGAATAAATTTCATGATGGGAAGTTGAAGAAGCCATGGGATCCTGTCAGTGTATCACCTGTCACCACCAGTAGCAATTCCATTCATTTCCACAAAGACTTCATAACTGTATAAATGCAAGATTCTGAACTAGGTATTGGGAATACAAAGATTGGTATAGTCAAGGAGCTCATGATGTAGCAATGTGAGAGAAAGACACGCATGCAAAAAGCCCTGATAAAGGAAAGGCTGAGAAAATGTAAACAGGAAATCTAGGGCAAGTACTACTAGAAAGTGGGCAATGGGGAGATAACTTCCATTTGGGGGTAGGGAAGGACATAAAGGATTCATGGAGAAGGACGTATCTGAGTTAGACCTTGAGAGTAGGGAGTGACTTTGACAGGCATTCCATCTTAGAAATAAGGGATGGTGTAAGTATAGACTTGATGCGAAAAGGTGGGGTGAAAATGGGCCAAGGAGAAACAGTTCACTTGGATAGGAACATATCTGTAGAAGTTAATCATTTGAGATAAGGCTGGAAAGGTAGGTTGGAGACACAAAAAGTAGATGTCATAGAGAGTACTGGTTTGGTGTTGCACTCAGTTCAAATGCTGAATAGTGATTCGCAGATCTATGAACCAATGAGTAGGAACCATGGGATGGTAGACTCAGAGCTAGGGGGTACTTCAGATAACAACCAGTCCAAACCTCTCATTTTGCAGACGAGGAAACTGAGGCCCAAGAAAGTTACATGATCTGTCCAAGATCAGAGAGGCAGTAGGCATCAGAAGCAGGGTTGGAACCCGTATTCTCAAACTCCAAAGTCAGTGCTCTCTTCATCATACCATGTTGCCTAAAGAGGCAGGAAAAGAAGTTTGTACCAGGTGGAAGGCAACAGTATCAGCTATCAGTATTTGCTTCCTTCCATATCACTTGCTCAGGAATTCTTAATCTGGGATCCACAAAGGGTCCATGGATAGATTTTAGGGGGTCTATGAACTTAAATGGAAAAATAATCACATCCTTATTTTCATTAATATCTAACTAAAAACCTCTCATTTCCTTCCATTATTTAAAAACATTTAAAATCTCCAAGAAGGAGTTCCTGAACTCCATTAGACTGACTACCCAAGGAGACCAGCATGAAATACCCACATCAAAGAAGGTGTGTTCTTATGAGCAAAGCACAATCATAGCAGCTCAAAAGAAACTTGAGATGTGCAAATCTAGAGACATCTCCACCCCAAATGTTCAAATAGACTATTTCTGCTGACCTGTGGTAGACTCTTCTGAGCTTGTATTGGTCTGATCAGCCACAGTTGGGTACACTGAAACTTGACTTTAGCATAGTGATGTCATTTTGGTCCTCTTTGAGAATGAAGGACAACAACCAATCAACCAGAGCTGGAAGGGACCTAGGAGACCATCTAGACCAATCCCTCCATTTTATTAGCAGAAACTGTGGTTCACAGAGGTTTTCACTTTTTCATAGTCTTAGGCAATGAATACACTTTGGATAATCACCACTCTTGCCATCCCAGTCAGTCACTGCTAAACATTTATTAAGTGTTTTCTATGTACCAGGAATGGTGGTAGGTGTTGAGGATGGGCAACTACCTTCCATGCCCTGGTTATATGTTTTATGGAATTCAGGAATTAGATCATAGCATCCCAGAATTGTCAGGGATCTCAGAGGCCACCTACTTTGCCCCCCGCCCCAAGCAAAGTATGAATTCTCTCAATAATATTCCCATTAAGTAGGCACCCAACGACTGCTTCAATACCTCCTGTAAAAGCATATCAACCACCTCTTTCAACAGCCCATCCTGTTTTCAAACAGGACTAACTGTTCAGAAGTTCTTCCTTGTACTGAACTGTTATCTATTGCCTAGTAACTTCTCGTTAGCTGATGGATTTCTGCCTTCTGTCTTATAATAGAATATCACTTTTAATATTTTAAATATACCATCCTCTTTCTTCCTTCTCGTTCTCCAACTCTTTTCTTTTCCAGACCAAACATCACGTGACATAGGTTAGTACCCCCCCCCCCCCCCATCATCTTGTTGATCCACCTCTCAATCAGGTCTCACTTTAAAACACTCATCCTAATATTTGGCACCAGGACCTACTCACAATATTGTACATATGATGTGATCCATGAAAAATGAAGTGGTCTTATCATGCCCTTTACTGTAATCTCCTAAGGTACGTCTATTATGGCTTCACCTAAGGAAATGTGTGTTCAACAACTCACAGGACAGTGACATAGGTTGAATTTCATCAATGGGGATGATGGCTGGAATGAAGGCAGCATGGAGTGATCATGGCTGGGAATACAGATAAGAGAACTGAAGTTGGAGTTAGGAAGAACTGTTCCAGTTGTATGGACCTTGAGCAAGCTCCTTAATGCCTCAGTTATCTCATCTCTAAGAGTGGGATATTAATACCACCTACTTCATTGAGTTATTGTATGGATCAAATGACATAAAGTATATAAAGTGCTTTGTAAACCTTAAAGTGCTATATAAATGTGAGTGATTATTAGGAATGCTTTCCTTTTAGATGTTGTTTCACAATTATAAAACGTGTTCACATATTACATCAGAAGGGACCTCAGCAACTCAGCATTCCAACTCATTCACAAAAATGAATATCCAGAATAACATACCCAACAAGTGGTTGTCCATTCTCTGCTTAAAGACATCCAGGAATAAAGAACTCTCTATTTCCCAAGGCAGCCCCATTCCACCTTGGGACAGCTTTGCTTGCTAGGAAGTTCTTCCTGCCATCAAATTTAAATTGATTTCTTTGCAACTTCTATCCCATTGCTTCTTGTTCTGCCTTTTGGGGTCAATCAGAGAGAGTCAAATGGACACTCTCTAGCTTATCAATGTCTTTCTTAAACTATGATATTAAGAATAGAACACTGTACTTCAGATGAGGTCTGATGAGAGCAGAGTACAGTGGGACTATCATACCCTTGTATCTGGAAGCAATACATCCCTTAATGTAGCCAAAGACAGTATTAATATTTTTTGACAGTTATATCATATTGTGCACTCATATGACTATTAAAACCTCTATGACTTTTTTAGCCATGTGGCTAACTATGCCCTCCCATCTTGTACTGGGGAAATTGATTTCTTGTACCCAAATGTAAGACTTGACATTTGTCCCTACTGAATTTCATCTTATTAGATTCAGTCCAATGCTCCTGCCTATCAAGGCTTTTCTGCATTCTTTTATAATCTCCCAATGCATTAGTAACTCCTCCCAGCTTTGTATCATCTGCAGATTGAATGAACATGCCATTTACCCCTTTATTCAAGTCACTGATAAAAAAAAAAAACTAAACAGCACAGGGACAAGTGGGTTTGTTAAGAGGCTCAGATTATATAATGAATGAAGTATGTTCTACACACTTTTAAGCATTATATACATGTCATTTACTATTATTATCTAAACAGGCAGCTCTCTTTCCTGCCTATATATAAAGAAGATGAGGAGTGCAGAATTCAACTCAAATAAATTCAATCTAATTCAGTTCAGCTCAATAAGCATATATTAAATGCTCTCTATGTGTAAAACATCAATGTGTACAATGAACTGGGGCTAGACAGACAAGACAAATAAATAAACAATCTTTGTTTTCAAGGAGCTTAAATTGACTGCAAAATGTCTTCATTTTATATCATTGCAAGGGAGAGACCTGAAGATCCCTAGTTTTTCTGACTTTGGGATGAATTAGGCAATGGGTGAACATATCTGGGCTTAGCAACTTAACTTCTTGGCTAGGGTGATGAATGGGTTTTAGTAAAACAGGATTTCCTCGTGGATTTATACATTCCACGTTTAAAGGCATGCACAGATAGGCACACACATACTCAATCCCCCCCTCCCCCAACTTGAAGGGATGTATTTACTTTGGTGTTGCTTGATCACATATATTGAACAAAAAAATAAGTAAACCCTGAGGAATATCTTCAGGGCTCTGGCTTGCTGTTCCCATTGGGATGTTATTATAAGCATTGCTTTACTAATGTCATTGAAATGCATAGCAGGAAGTGTTCCTCAGCAGTCTGTGTCACTTCTTTTAAAACCATTCAACTACATAATGACTTTTATAGATATTCTTTTTGAAATGGAAAACTTTGGCTCAGAGTCTAATTGGAAAAAAAAATGCTCATTGATTTCAGCATCAGTTTCTTTTGTAAACTAATGATTTCATTTCATCACACAAATTTTTTTTTCCGAAGGAGAATAAAAGGTCAGCTTGAATTGATTTTGTGATTCAAATGCCTCCTCGATTTTTTTTAATGTAAAAGAAGATATTAAATACATTTGTTTCCTATGGGAAGGAATTGGGAGACACATTCTGTTGGGGTTTTTGGGGGGTGCAGAGAGGAGAAGATTTAGACCTGGAAGGGATATTGGAGTCATCAATATCCTTAATGCCTTTTATTTTACACCTCTAGGTGAAGGCCATTTGGTACATTAATTTCTTTCTAAAATAGAAGAAAATGAGTTCTAGGGAGGTTAAGTAACTTTCATGAATTAAAAAGAAACCATAAACATTTATTTAGTGCCAAACACCATTCTTGCTTGACCAAAGTGACACAGCTAGCAAGTATCAGAGTCTGGATATGAACTCAAGTCACCTGACTCCAAATCCACTGGTTTTGGCACCAAACTGTAATTCTTCCTCCCTTCCTTTCTTCCTCCCCACTCCTTCTTTTTTCTTTTACTCTTTCCTCCTTCCCTTCCTTTCTTCCTCTTTCTTTGTTTCTTTGCTTCCTTCCTCCCTCTCTCTTTCCCTCCCTTCCTACCTCTTTCCCTACCTCCCTCTGTTCCTTCTTTCCTTCCTTCCTTCCTTCCTTCCTTCCTTCCTTCCTTTCTTCCTTCCTCTCAGTCTCTCTGACTCTTTCTGTCCATCAATCTGTCTCTCTCTCCACTGCACTTAATTTTTGTTTGAAAAATTGCATTGTGAACAAATTGGAGTACTTTGAAAACTACTGACCCTGATCAGGTAGGACAGTTTCTGTTCATATACTTGTGAACTTTTAGTTCTTTAAAATGGCCACAGCTCAACATTGAGTCTGGAGTTCTCATTGTTTCAAAGAATCAGTTGTCAACTGGATGATCAGACAGAGGTCTGGAGAACAGGGGCACTTTCTCTGTGCCCAGCCAGCATGTCTGGTTATCTTCTCTCTGACAACTGGGAGGAGAGCAATGCCTCGTGGGAAAAAGGTGGCTAGGTTTCCCAATAAACATTTGCTGGTCCTCAGGAACTAACATCATCTTTTAAAGCAGCCCAAGGTTTTGTGTCACAGCTTAATCCCAGCCAAGTCTGTGGTAGATTTGAATATTAAAATGATTTTACTTTTGGAATACAAGACAAGAGCCTTCCAGGGGTCTCTTTGGAATCTCTGTTTCCCAGTTTGCAGGGAAACCTTTCTGGCAGAGACATCCAGGTCACCAGCTACTGCCATTGTTAGATTTCAAGCTGCTGATTGAGAGCTTTCCAGAATGGTCATCCATAGGACATTACTCTATTGGCTGGTTCCATTAGCAATGAAATAATGCCTCCTTGAGCTCTCCAGGAGGAGGAGGAAGAGAAAATAAAGTCTTGTCTTGATTGCTTTATAGCCCCTCAAATCTTGGAAAAGAGATTCTGCTAGTAAAAGACTCCTTTGTTGTACTCCCCTGTAAAGGACCATTTTGTCTCTGCTCTGTCTACTCTGTCCCAGAATGGCTCTTGTTCAGAATGGTTGCCCTGTGGGCATTTCCTTCCCTTTGTTTATGACTAAGAAACAGAGGTAAGTGCAGGCAAAGGTTCAGGTAAATCTGGTAAGCAGTTTGAACATTTCAATAATTTCACAGAATTATGAGTATTTTAGAATTAGAATCAATCTATCTAAAGCACTTAAGTATCTGCTATATGATAGACACTTTGCTAGGCATGGGGTGGGTAGGGGTGGGGGGGGGATTCCAATGTAAAATGAATCTGCCCCTGTCCTCTAGAAAATTATATTCTCCTAGAAAAATGCAACAAATTCCCAGATAAGTAAATATAGGGGATTGAGTCAAGAAACATTTATTAGACACCTACTATGTGCCAGAAATGGTGTTAAGTAACAGAGATATAGAGAAAGGAAAAAAATAAATAAAAACAGAAAACAAGACATGTGTGTGTGCATGTGTAATATATAGACATATATATGCACACATATATCCCATTACTGTGTATTCTACTTCATATATATGTATGCATATATGTGGAATATATAATATAAAATGTATAAATAAAATAAAATTTATATAAATAAATATATACAAAAATATGTATAAATATATATGAATATAATTATGGGAATTCTAACCACTAGAAAAATCAGGAAAAGTCTCTTAAAGAAAATCTTACTTTAAAAAAACCTTTCAAGGGAGCCGAGGTTAGCCAAGAGGTGGAGGTGAGGGATTTCTGTCATAAGGTACTGCAAGTGCAAAGAAATAGTTGTGGGAGATAGAATTCTGAGTATGAGGAAAGCCAATTTTGTTGGAGTATAGTATATGTGAGGGGGTACAATGTGTAACCAACCTGGAAAGCTAGGCTAGGGTAAGAGTGAAGGACTTCAAATATCAAATAGTGGAGTTCTCATTTTTCTCTTCTGGTCATTGGGAAGCCATTGAAACTTCATGGGAAGAGGAGTGATGTGACCAGTCATGTGCTTTTGGAATATGATTTTGAGAGGTATGGGGAGGTTGGATTGCAGAGGAGTCAGTCAGCTAGTCAACAAGCATTTACTAAGTTCTTATTACTTGTTATGTGTGATGCTAAAGGACTGGGAATACAAAGAAGGGACAAACATAGTTCTTGCCCTGTAGGAGCTAACATTCTAAAAGATGATGAAGACCAATAAGGAAGCTATTGCAATATGGCAAATGAGAGACAAGGCATTGTGGTATGAGTGGAAAGTTGTTTCTCAAAATGCCATGAAGGTAGAGTTGATCAAGACTTGGCAATGCTTTGGATGTTAGGTTTGAGAAAGAGTGAAGAGTCAAAGACGTGAGTCTGTCTGGGAACTTGGTTAACTGGAAGAATGACTGTGCCCTTGACAGAAACTGAAAATAATATGTATGTGTTGGGGTGGGGGGCTTATGGGCAAATAGTCACATATGATATGGCCTCAATGCCTTCCACCACACTGATTGCCTTGTGAAACTTAACTATATCCAAGAGATTCATTTGACAAAGCAACAAAAGAAATATTTATTTGGCACCTGTTATGTGCTAGGTTCTGAGGGAGATATAAAGATGAAAGCAACAATTTCCTCAAGGAGTTTACATTCTAAAGAAGAGGAGAGATAAGTATAATTTAAGAGATGTAGTTAGTGGGTGGGGGGAACCTTAGATCCAGACAAAGTGATTTTGGAAAATCTGAAGAGAGAGACCCTTTTGGGGATGATATAGGCCCAGAGTTGGGACATAAGGGAAGGCTGTTAAGAAATGCTGTTTGAGCTGGGCTTTAAATAAAGATAAAGAAACATAAAAAACATTACAGGCGTGGAGTATGGCTTGTGTGGATATGTGGAGCTCAGGCAACTTCTAGTAGTTCACCTGAGGGGGAATATACTGCATCATATGTGGTGGCATCTCAGAAATAGGAAAATGCTATGAATCAGGGATTGACTTACAGTTTTGTGATTGTCTAGACTTAAGGAAGTTGTGGATAAAATGTTTGTAATGTAGATTAAACACAAAAGTGTACTGTGCTTACATTCTCCCCACTCCACCAGAAAGCTGGTTGTTAAATATTTACCAGTACACCACATTCAAGATAACAATACATCAAATATAGGACAGGCTCTGTTCACCTGACAGGAACCACAAAACAGGGATAACTTGCACCAAAACTTAAACAATCAAAACATCTCCCCTCCCTTTTGTTATCACCACATTCCCAAGAAATGTATACAATGATCATGACTTACAATCTTCTTCTGGGGCTGAGCCACTCCCCCACCCCAGGAGAAAGCACTTGGTGTTGCTAGTGTAGCAACCCCTTTCCCTCAGACCTGCACAGTCCATATGACACACTGTACTAGTGAAAGGCAGGATGCTATGTAGCATAGCTTTGTCCTTTGCTATTCCTTGGTGCCACCTTGCATTTGGAAATAGAACTCTGAATGGTCCAGAAGCTCATCCTCTGTGTAGGGGGTTTAACTCAGGATGTCCTTATCATTTCTTCATTTTAGACCTGCTTCTACTGGCTTGGATTCTTTCACCTCTAAGACTCATAGGAACATAGATTTAGAAATAGAGGGATCTTAAAAGTCATTGAGTCCAATGATCAATGTTTTATAAATAAGGAAACTGTAGCACAGAGAGATTGTGACTTACCCAGGGTCATACAGCTAGTAAGTTTCTGAGGCAAGATTTGCATTCAGGTCTTCATGCTCCTTAGTCCATATAGTCTACCCATGAAACTATTGAGGTAGCAGAGTAGAGCAGTGGAGAGAGCATTGGGCTGAGAGTCAGGAAGATCTGAATTAAAATCCTGTCATACATAGCTGTATGACCCTGGGCAAGTTATTTAACCTATGCCTGCTTCAGTTTTGTCATCTACAAAATGGGCATATATGAGCACCTTCTTTCTTGGGCTGTTTTGAGGATCAAATGAGAAAATATTTGCAAAGTGTTTAGCATATGCTAAGGATAGTAGGCACTTAATAAATACTCGTTTCCTTCCTATTCTGGGTTATACCAGAAACTCCTTGCTACACCACCATTACCTCCATGTTCTCTGACACACACGAATTGCTGATGCATGGGCATGGGGCTATGTGTTTACAAAGGCTTCCCTCCAGAGTACTGGTTTTGCTCCAGCGGTTTCTCTCTGGCTATATAAGGCATAATTTTCTCTCTGATTCTCTCTCCACTGGTGTAGGTCAGGTATTAACTTGATCAGCAATGAGGTGCTTGGTAATAAGCTAACTCAGTGATAGCCAGTAGAAAGGAACATCTCTGGGAGCAGGGATCATTCCTCTTTTTCTCTCTCTGCATTGCCAGTGCCTGCCCCAGAACATGGTACACAGTAGCTGCCTATTAAGTATTTGCTGTATTGTATTAATCAGGTGAGTTCACACAGTATCAAGGACACTCCATCAATGCCAGAATCTGGTGCCAAATGAGGCATCCATGAGGATGTTTACACTGCATGGGAAGCAGCCTGTAATACAACAATTATAATACTACAATATTTTAATATATTTAAAATATAATACTATAATAGAATTATGATACTATAATAAAGAGTTCTTAGAGCAAAAGTTGGAAGTGACATAGAGGTTTGAAGATCCAAATCCTTCAGAGAGATGGCCCAGAGAAATGAAGCGACTTTCCCTAGATCACACAGGTGGTATTAAGTCACAGAGCCAATGATTTTGACTCAGGTCCTTTGGCTCTAAGACCATCTTGTTGGCTATTGTATCCCATTGCCTCTCTGGCTTTCATTCTTTAACTTTGTGAACCAGGATAGCATTTAGTTAACCTGGACCAGGCTGTTCCTTGGTGCTTCCTCCACATGTAGATGGAGAAGCCATCTTTGCAGTGTTTGTAAACTGCCCTCCCCTGAACCCCAGTACCTAGCATGTAGTACAAGGAACGTAGTAGGGACTTAATAAATGCTTATTGAATGGTAAGAATTTAGGGACTTGTCTGATGGGGAAGTGGTTTCTTTTTCCCCCTTTTTCCTTTTTGGGAAGCAGACCTTTTTGCAACTCTCCAGAAAACTGATAGCCTTGTGAAGTTGACTCACATCTTAATTTTCATAGTATCTCTAACAGGACCTATCCTAGTATATTGCCTTGTACATAGCAGGTGCTCTGTGAATGCTTAATGAATGAGTTAATGTTTAATGAAAAGTAAAAGCAGCAAGAATCCTAGATCAATTGAATCCTCCCTTATGTTCTAGGTCAGAATGCTTTTTTCTTTCCTTATTTTGTGTTGAAGTTTACAATGTGTTTCTTTTTCTTTTCTTACTGTATATTTGTTTTTCTACCATATTTCACAGCATAATCATCACCACCACATAATCATTGTGCCCTGACTTTTCAGTCCAAAAATTGGTTTATAGTCTTTCATTGTAAAATTGCTGCACAGTATAATTCTGTTCATCATGTCATAAACACAACAGCCACATATTCACCAGTGGCATATGGATAGACATTTATCTCTTGCGAATTGTGAGCCCAGAGACTAGAATTCTCAGTGTAAGAGTATTGTGAGGATCCACTTTGAATGTACATTCACATCTACAATGTGCATCCTAATCTTGCACCAAAGACAGTTAAGGAATAAATGACTTTTAAGTATTAGCAGCACATTTTTTTTTAAAGCCTCATATAATGATTGCATCCCACCTTTTGCAAAAAACAAAATTGACATAAAATCTGTGATGATTATGTGGTAAAATACAAAATTTCAGTTTAAAATAAATTAATAAAATTAAAACAATTCTAGGTTAGTCTTCAGGAAACTTAGGTTCCATCTGACTAGTTTCATGACTTGGGGCAAGCAATTAGCCACTCTTGGCCTCTAGGTGGCTTATGTTGACAATAAAGGCTTAGGACTTGATGGTCCTCTAGGTCCAGGTCTGACACTATGGTTCTAGGTCAGGGGTGGTGAACCTGCAGCCTCATGTGGCCTGCTAGGTCCTCAAGTACAGAACTTGTGATTCAGTCAAAGGGCTGCACTTGAGGACCTAGAGGGCCACAGGTTCCCCACCCTTCTTCTAGGTCTTGGAAGCAGCTGCCTTGTATTTCTACTAATGGAATTAGCCCCAGTATCATTTCATATACTTAAGTCCTAATAGTGCAATGCTTTCATTGGTGGCATGGGGGAGACACATAAAGAGATGGACAGAAACCCGTTCTGATACTCATTATGGGAACAAGGGAAGTGGTGAGGTTTTGGACTAGCAATGTGGAAGTCCAGAATTTGAGAGCAGACACCATCCTTTAGGTGGGCTGCCATTTTCTTTCTCAGATCAGAGTAGAATGAGCATTATTAAATCAAAACATTTGTGAAGCTGTTAGGAAGTACCAAATGCCATGCTAAGTAAGTATGGGGGATTCAAAGACAAAAGCAAAAGTCTCCACCCTTAGGAAGTTTACATTCTAATGGGTAAAGATCACAAGTGAAAAGCTGATAAGAGGGAATGGGAGGGAAGGTATTCTGGGTGGAGACAGGATGAAGTCCAGAGGCATACAGCTGGGTCAGAAAAGATGAGGTGGCTGCCTTAGGCTCCCTTCTTAAATAGAGGATCTGTGAAGGAATCTGATGGTAATCTGATGTCTGCCTTACTCCCTCTCCAGTCAGAGGGAGGGAGAAATCCCAAGGGCAGGGGATAACTGAGAAGGTATGAGTTTCAGAATTGATGTGATCCTGAAGAATGATGAGCCTCTAGAGACCATGATTAATCTTGGAGTACATCTTTATTTTACAGTCGAGGGAACTGAGGCAGACATAAGTTAAGTGACTTGCCCAGGGTCATACAACAAATAAGAATCTGATACCAGATTTGAACTCAGGTCTTACTGACTTCAGACCCAGTGCTCTATCCACTGTACCACCTAACTAGACATGAGCTCAAATTAAATCCTTATAGATGATTACTTATACAACCTTGAGTAAATAATTTCATCTTTTTGGGCCTTAGATTCATTATCTATAAAATGAAAGGATTGGACTAGAGGGTCTCTGAGGTTTCTTCAGGCTCTGTCTATGATTCCATGATTTTTTCCCCTTGGTTCAAAGACCTATGGAAAGTTGTACAGTATCATTACCACCACCACCGTCTTCATATCATAAATTTAGGGATGGGAGTTACCATAGAGGTTATCAAGTTTAACCCCTCCTTTCAAATGGGGACCCTGAGGCAGACAGGTGAAATGATTTGCTTAAGGTCATATAAAAAGCTAGTTAGTGTCAGAGGCGGCATATGGATGTCTTCTTGATGCTAAATACAGCAAGTTATGTCATCATCGGGGATTCATTAAAGTTTCTTCTCATTGTTCCTTATCTCTTCTCAAAAGAAAGAAAGATAAAAAGGAAGAGAGAGAGAAAGAAAGAAAGGAAAGAAAGAAAGAGAGAGAGAAAGAAAGGAAAGAAAGAAAAAAGAAAGAGAGAAAGAAAGAAAGGAAAGAAAGGAAGAAAGAAAGAGAGAAAGAAAGAAAGGAAAGAAAGAAAAAAGAAAGGAAGGAAGGAGAGAAAGAAAGAAAAAATCCTGACTTTTGAAATTAGCTCCTTGGAAAATGCTTTTTCCAGTAAGGGCAAAGAACTTAAGAATATTTTCTGAGCTTTTTAACAATTGAGTTAGAAGTATTGTACTTGACTTAGCATATGTGACGATTGTTTCCTTAAGGGGGCATTGTCCACAGTCATTTCTGTGCCAGATGGCATAATAGCAATATTCAATGTACATTTATAGAAGTTAAACTATGTCCTCCCTGCAAGGGCTGAATGAAGATTATAGTGACTATATTTCAAATATTGCCTCTGGCTGTACTGTTTATATCTTTTTGCAAACTGGAGGCAAGTTATTTACTAAGTCTCAATTTCTTCATTTTTAAAATGAGGGATTTGGACTACTTATCCTCTGACTTCCAGCTAGAAGTCTGTACTCCTGTGTACTTACCTGTATGACACTGGGCAAATTACTTCGCCCTGACTGGCCTCAGTTTTCTCATTTAAAAAAGGAAAGAGTTGGATTAGATTGCTTCTGAGGTCCCTTCCAGTTCTAAATCTATGCCCTAGGAATGCACTAATGGTTAGACTTTGGCCAATTTACTACTAATTTTGGACACTTAACATCTCATCTGTAAACTGAGGTTGGATGAGATGATTTCTGAGGTCTCTTCCAGCATAAGATCAGGATCCTATGGTTGTATGGACCCTTTCAGAATCCTAAAGTTCCAGATCTTTTCCTTTCACCCAAATTCGTCACCTCACTTGATTAACACACATTTCTTAAGCATCAACCACATACCAGGTTTATATGGCAGCATGATGTAAAGGACAGAAGTTTTCCTCTAAGCCAAGAAGTCTGACACATACCAGCTGAGTGACCTTAGGCAAGTCACAAACCCTCTAATAACCTATTTTTCTCTTGGCAATAATGATTTCCTTTAATTATCCACATATTAAGCCATATCCAGGCATGATAAGTCATGTTGGACAATCACATTTGAGTTTCTGTGTTTTACTTTTCTTGAGGGGCAGCTAGGTGGCATCTAGTGCTTAGTGGTCCAGGCCTAGAGTCAGGAAGATGCCTCTTACTGAGCTCAAACCCAGCCTAGACATTTAGCTGTGTGACCCTGGGAAAGACACTTAACCCTGTTTGCCTCAATTTCCTCATCTGTAAAATGAATGGAAGAAGAAAATGGCAAACTACTCCAGTATCTTTGCCAAGAAAATTCCAAAAAGGGTCACAAAGAGTCAGAAATGGCTTAAATGACTCAATAGCAATTTTTCTCAAAGGAAGAGGACTCCTTTAGTAGCCCAGGCTTTTAATATTGAGGCTGCTGTGGTGTAGTAGATAGAGAACTGGCCTTGGAATCAGGTTGGACCTGGGTTCAAGCCTTGCTTTGGATACATCCAGAATGTGTGACCTCAGGCAATGGCAACCTGCCAGTACTCTGGGCAGCTCTCTAAGTCACAGATGTGGGGAACTTGAGGCCTGAAGGCTTCATGTGGCCCCTCTAGGTTCTAGGGCAAGGCCCTTTGGCTGAATTCAAACTTAATTTGCTCGGTGAAGCTTGAAGGTCTCAGGTATACCACCCCTGGATACCTTTCAAAGAAGGTTTTTACCTCCATTAGTAGAGAGAGTTTCATTATCTTCAAATTCCCTATGCCAATGGAATCACATTCCAGTCCTTATTCCTATATGCCCAGCACTGGGGAAAGAAAAACAAAAGAGAAACGGTTCCTGCCCTCAAGGAGCTTATGTTCTAGAGGGGAGAGATAATAATAGAAAATAGACATCTCTGTTCATGGTCTAAAGAGCGAAGGTATTTTATTAAAAGGAAGAGAGTCTGGCCATGAAAACTGGCAGAGTCTTATTGTGCTGAGGCCTCTGAGTGACCTCCCCCACCCTTCTCCCCCTCCCATTTTGGCCTCCAGAACATCCCTTACTCAAAAGTGGACAGAGTTTGAATCAGGAAAGCAAGGGGAAAAAAATGCCCACTTTTGTTAATGTATAGGCATTCATCTGCTGCTGTTCATTAACACCCATATTGCTGCCACTTAGCAATGGAGCGAACATTTTTTTCTGGAGTGGGGGCGAAAAACTAATTATTCACCATATGGTGGCTGGCCCTACAACAATTGAGGAAGGCCGAGAAGCAAAGGGAAGTTGGCCGGCTGATTTCTTTGGGCAGTTTACACAGCAATGACTCTGCTGACACATGTCATTCACAGGGCCAGTGCATAACAGATGGGCTGAGGCTGGGAACGGAGGCCGATCATGGCAGAGATCTGGTGGCAGCCGGGGCCTCTTTATCCGGCAGAATGACTTTGGGTCACGTGGGCTGGGAAACTAACAAGGAGGGGATTGTCCCTTGGACTGTTTCCCTGCCTCTTTCATAAAGCCCCTGCGTAATTTTTCGACTGCCTTTTCGAATTTTGTTTATTAAAGGGATCAGGGCTTTAGATGAAAGAGATTACTTGGATGGGGTTGGGGGGGAGGAGGGCTGAGACTGTGTGATGCCAGTGACACTTAGCTCATTGTTAGAATGAAAAATGCTGTCCCATTTGATAAGGGATAAGAAAACAGAGAGTATTTTTTTTCCCTAAATTAAAATTTAAATTATTCTTCATTTGTTCTCTTCTGGGTTAACCTCATATAGGCAAGTTAAGATAAGGGTGATTTTTGATTCTGAATACTCAAACCTGAGATGAATTTGTGTTATGAGGGTCCCCCAGCTTCCCTTCCCTCCACCCAGTTGGTCTGATGGAGGGTAAAGGGAGATTAGTTTGAGCAGACCATACTTACAGCTTGTATGCTTTCTGGATCTCATATGATCTGTCCCCCAAGAAACAAAAATTAGTGGAAGGTAAAAATTGCCCATTAGAGATCATCTGGTCCTTAGAAGTCAGCTTGGTTAGGATTGTTCCCAGGAGGCAAGTTAAATTTTAATTAAGTTGCTCATTGCAAGGTGAAAGCCCTAGACATGGACACACTTAGTTTAGAGGCTGCTAATTCTAGGGCTCTTCAGTTGTAGCCCTTACACTCACCCTCACCTTAATATGGATCATAGGTTTAGAACTGGAAGGGACCTCAGAAAGCATCTAGCCTTACTCTCTTAATTTTTGGATGAGGAAACTGAGGTCCAATAAGGTTAAGAAGCTTGCCTTGTATCATACAAGTAGAAAATTCATAGGATCATAAACTCATAGATCTGTAGCTGAAAAGGATGAGGAAACTGAGTCCCAGAGAAGTAAAGTGACTTGCCAATAGGCCCACAGGTAGTGACAGGGAGAGTGATTCAAACTCAAGTCCTGTGACCCCCAAGACAAATCTTGCTCTGGACCACACCACCTCAGAGCATTCCCATTTAGAATAGAAAACCTGGGTGAAGAGAAGATGTTGGGCAAACTTAAGATGGGATTCTATGGAGGAAGTCTTCATTCTACATTTCAAAACTCCCTTCCTGAAGGCTTGGTTCTGGTTGGAACAGATTCCCAGAATTCAGAATCTTGGAATGGGAATGGACTGTATTCTACCCGGTCCTGACCAAGAAAGCTCCAAACGAGTGGTCATGCAGGCCACATTTAGAAGACCTTTAGTGACATCTTCCACTATCTTCTGAGTCAGCACATTCCACTTTTAGACAGATCTAATTGTTTTTTCCTTATTTCAGCCTAAAATTGTCTTTTTGCTTCTTCTTACCCATCACTCCTAGTTCTACCATTAACAAAATAGAAATAAAGCAAATATAAGCCTAATAATGAATAATAAAAAAGTCTAACAATAAATAACAAGTCAGATAAAGCAGAATACACCTAATAACTCCCTCTCCCACAAAGCAGCCCTTAGATATTTGAGGACAGCTATTACATCCACCCCAAATCCTCTCTTCTCTAGGCTAAACACTCAGTGACTTCAGGTGATTCTCATTTCACAGGGTGTCCAAGCCTGTCACCATCCAGGTCATGTGTGTCCTAGATGCTCTCCAGTTTCCCCGTGTCCTTTCTAAAATATTTAGGTAACGATCCTCAAAACAGGAACCCCATGCCAGGTCTTCTGGTTCAAGGGCAGAAATTCCAAAAAGGCAGATCAAGTCTTCACATAAGAAAAAAATACCTAACAAAACTCCAAAAACCAAATGGTCTAATGTGGGAGACAAACATCTGGAACCAAAAGGATCCTCAAAGTCCATTGGTCCAAACCCATCATTTCTCAGATGAGGAAATTGAGATTAAGGAGTTTAAGTGATTTGTTCAAGTTACTAAGGTATACTCCTTGTTGGAGTGGTTTGAGAATGGTGCTTAAGAGTCAGGAGGGCCTGGGTTCAACTCCTTTTTCTGAATTTTCCTGATGCTTACTCCCCATGAAAACTTGGATAAGTCACTTGGGTTTCAAATTTTTTTACATGTAAAATGAATGGGTTGAATTAGTTTACCCATGAGGTCTCTTCCACTAAATTTATTGTCAATTTAATTTTTTTTTTTTTTTGCTTTTTGGAGGGCAGTTGGGGTTAAGTAACTTGCCCAAGGTCACTCGGCTAGGTTTTTTTTTGTTTGTGTGTGCGTTAAGTGTCTGAGGCCGGATCCGAACTCAGGTCCTTCTGACTCCAGGGCCGACGCTCTAATCACTGCGCCACCTAGCCGCCCCTGTCAATTTAATTTAATCTGGGTTTGATCAGATCTGAGAGTTAGTCACCTTTGGTAACTAATTTCTCATATGACTGATTGAGCATGACTATTATTCATGGTAATGTTTAGATGGCAAGAGAGAAAAAGAGGGAGAAGAAGAAGAAGAAGAAGAAGAAGAAGAAGAAGAAGAAGAAGAAGCAGAAAAAGAAGAAGAAGGAGGAGGAGGAGGAGGAGGAGGAAGAGGAGGAGGACCAAGAGGAGGAGGAGGAAGAGGAGAAGGAGGAGGGGAGGGAGAGGGAGAGGGAGAGAGCGGGGGGAGAAGAGGGGGAGAGAGAGGAAAGGGGGAGAGAGAAAAAGAAGAGAGATAAGGAAAAAGGAGAAAGAGAAAAGGGGGAGAGAGATGGATCAATGAATTAGTAACTATAGATGGATAGATAGATGATTGGGCTTTTATTAAGCTGTTACTTTGTTCTAGGCACAGTAC
This sequence comes from Gymnobelideus leadbeateri, assembly GCA_011680675.1. Lineage (NCBI taxonomy): Eukaryota > Metazoa > Chordata > Mammalia > Diprotodontia > Petauridae > Gymnobelideus > Gymnobelideus leadbeateri. The sequence goes on along the minus strand of WOXC01001391.1, from coordinate 134,616 downwards.
TTAGGTGCTGGAGATACACATAGGAGCTGGTGAAACATTTCCTGTCCTCAAGAAGGTTACATCTCAGTAAAAGAAGACAATGCATAATGTGGTGAGAGAAAAGGACAAGGAAGGAGGAGAATGATATGGGAAGCACTAGCAAGACCAGAGGTGGCCCCCCAACAAGATAAAGTCTTTTTTATAGAGGAGCAAACCAAATCCCAGAAACGGAAATTCCATTCCATGTGGTTAATACGGTCCTAGACATAAGAGCAATCAATGATTAAGTATTTGCTGTAGTCCAGACTCTCCTAAGTGCTAGGGATATTAAGGAACAACAGAAACAATGTAAAGGGGTCTACATTCTGATGAGGGAGACAGTCTGTAAAGAATTAAGTACATAGGAGAAGAGAAGACTCTAGCAGCTAGTGGGGGGTGCAGGTGGCAGAACAGGGAAAGGGCTCCTGCAGAAGTGAGGATTCCAGCTGAGTCTCGAAGGAAACCACATAATAGGTGCAGTGGTGAGGAAGTACCCTACAGATTATCTACTTTAGCCCTTTCATTTTTTTTTTTATGGAGAGGGGAAGGCAAGGCAATTGGAATTAAGTGACTTACCCAGGGTCACACAATTAGTAGTGTCAAGTGTCTGAGGTTAGATTTGAACTCAGGTCCTTTTGACTCCAGGGCTGGTGCTCTATTCACTGTGCCACCTCTCCGCCTCAAAGCCCTTTCATTTTTAAAAAGGAAACTGAGGCTCATAAAGATAAAGTGACTGGTCCAAGGTCACATAGATGACAGAGGAAGGATTCATAATCAGACCTTGTAACTCCAAGTTCAAGGCTCTTTCTGCTGCTTAAGCCTCTCAGCATTTCTGAAGACTTTCAAAGGAAGCTAACTACTGATTACAGACCTGACACCCTTCTAGTGAAATTGTGGAAACAGATTGCCCCAGTGATTGCTGTGCTCAGATCTGAATCTAAAGTTTGCTAACACGTCTAGGCCTCCTAAATCATGGTGCATGGAGCTTTGAGGCCATTGGCTGGAGTTGACAGATGCTTTGCCCTGTTGCTAGGTTGAACTGCCCCTTGAACTAAAAGTTAAGCTGAAGTAATTTACAATCCAGGTTAGTTATCTCATACTTTATGCAAATGATCCAATCAGTTTCCCTTTGTGTGGTGGCTTTCCATAAAGTTGGCTGGGAGCTGGATTGTTGATTCTTTGACCTTCATTGAATCATGCAAAATTTCTTTGTCCACCAATTGCATAGGTCTAGGGGAAATAAAAAGAAATGCAAAACTTGCAAAACTTAGAGCTCTGAGTGTTTTCAGTGGCAAGATTCTGGCTGGACGACCTCTATAATATTAGGGAAAAGAAATCCCTCCAAAGCCAGAGCAATAGGCAGGGTTTCTAGGGACAGCTGTTCATTGTCACTCCTGCCCCTAATCACCCTGGAAAAAATGCAAATAGTGCATCCTCTGATTTTCAGCTCAGGACATTGACCATGTTGGGTAATGAGTTCATACTGAGCACCCCCAGAAAGAGACTTCTAAAGTATCAGCTTTGACTAAATATTTTGTCATGTTATTTAAAAACAAAGATAGAAGATATGTCTGGTTTTATCTCTCAAGTATATGGCCTCGATTAGAGGTGAATCCCCTTGTTCTGAGTCCTTGCTGCCCCACTAATGAGGTATTTGCTCTGACTGTGACTTAAATTCATCGAGGTAACATGCATGACCTTCATCTTTGAGACTGGTCTTTGAATTAGATGGGGAGTGGGAAGAAACATAGGGAGCCTATGGATATGGACGTGATTCCTTTGGACTTGAGCGTCCAAAGCATCCTTCAGGGAGATCACACTTATGGAAGGACCAGCTCCATCTAGAGATAGAAAAGGAGCAGAGGCGATAGAGGTCCTTCTAAAGGAAAAGCCACCAGAAACTCCAGGCAGGTTCTCCAGAAGGAGAAGTCAAAGCAAGAGCAGAAGCCGTTGCTAGACCTGGACGTGATGGGGAAGGACAGGAATGGCAAGGAGCCAGAGCAACCCAGACTTATTCCTTTGCTGATTCTATGAGAGATGGAACCATTGAAAAGCTGAACTGGAAGAGACTTTAGAGATCATCTGGTCCAAGGTTTTCATTTTACAGATTAGAAAATTGTGATCCAAGAAGGTCAAATAAATTCCTTGATGTCATACACCTAGTGAGTGGCAGAGCAGAGATTGAGCCAAGGTCATATGCTATACCCTTATTTACATGGAGAAGATCTCAATGGAAAAATGAAACATGTGAGAATGGAGGGGGGCACTTGATTCCTTAGAAACCCTGAGGATTTTTGTCACTTTGTCATGGTAAGGTGGGGAGAGGTGGTCCCCACAATTATAACATAATTCTGTAAGGCTGTTTTGATTCTTGGGGAAGGTGGGGTTTACTCACCAGCTAACTGAGCTGCTGGAATCTCTAGCATAATCCCAAATTCTTTCTCCTTGTTTGGGGTGTGGAATGAGCATAAAGGGGAATAGTGGCACTATAAGTCTAGAAGCAAGTTAGGTCTCTGGAGAAAGGGAAAGATTCACCAGAGAGGAGATAGCACTATCAATGAACTAGGGTGGGAGCCCTTTGTATTTTATCCATAGAGGATAATATGTGTTATCCTGGGTGCTTACATGAGAGCTCAAGATCCCTAGAGAGACACAAGCTAAATCCTGAGTTGGGGCATGAACCAAAGATGTTTTATCAAGAAGTCTCCAAGACTGAACTCAATCCAAGTCAATATTCTATAGTTCTTGACCTGAGATCTGTGAACTTGTGTGGCTTAAACATATGTATGTATGTATGTATGTATGTATATGTATATACATATATATGACTCCATTAAATATAATTTGTTTCCTTTGTAATCATATGTATTTTATTTTATGCATTTAAAGATAATTCTGAGAAAGGACCCATAAGTTTCAGCAGACTGCCATGGTGGGGGGTGGGGGGTCATGATACCCCCTTTTGGATTAAGATTAAGAAACCCTGGAATAAGAATTTTAGGCAAGTTTTAAAGCAGCCTACTTTCCAGAGAAAATAATAAAGAAATAGCTAGCATTTACAGAATACCTTAAAGTTTACCAACAGCTTTACACGCTTTATTTTGCTTGATTCTCATAAAACCTCACTTTGTACTAAGAGATTAAGTGACCTACCCAGTATATCACAGCCAGTAAGTGTGTAGGCAGATTCAAACTTAGATCTTCTTAACTTCAAATATAGCATTTAATTGTCTAAAGTCACTTGGTTGTCTGTAAAAGGTAAAGGGCCAGGTAGGACAAAGAGACCTCCCAGATCTATCTGACTTGGTCCTTGCTTTATCTAATGAGGAATAGGGATCCTCTAAGGAGGGCTGGGTCAGAGGTGTTCTGGAATCTACTGCAAAAGGATAACTTCTACAAGTCATGAATTCTGCAACCTAGGAACCTCTGAGTTTCTGGGAATCAAGTTCCCCCAGCCCCATTCTTGTGAGGCTCATTTTCCCTTGGGTTCTATACCATGTAAATGAGGACCTGTACCATATGACCTTGGCTTAATCTTGGTTCTGTTGCTTACTAGGTTAATGACATCAAAGAATTCATTAGAATTCTGTCTAAAAGATGGAGCCAATTGTCCAATTTTCATTGTGAGCATTTACACTATGGAAAAGCTACATACAAGTCAGGGCTTGGTTTATTATTTTGTTGATTGTCTAGATTTCAGAAAGTGATGGAGAAAAGGCAGATTGACCTTAAAAGTGGGTTTTGTAGACATTTTTCTTTTAAATGGAGAACAAGTTGTTAAATTTAGCAGCACACCAGTGGGTAGGTGTAGGGGGACATTCAGAATAGTCTTGAGTTCATTGAAGCAGGATGTAGAGAAAGATTAGGTGGAAAGACAAGAAAGCTTCTTAGATAATTAAGCCCTTGAGCAGCAAATTTGGTCCCTTAGGGAAAGGAAGCCTCTGAGAGCCTATAGGAGCCAAGCCTAAATGAATGCCATAGAAACGCTCCTGGTAACCATCCTCAGAGAGTGTCTTTGACAATGCTCTTCAAATTAGCTCTTTTGTACTCATAACCCAGGCCCATTGTGGGGGGTAGGACCAGAGGGGTAGGAAAGGAAGGGAAGGGAGACTAAAACAGGGGAACTGAAGATGAACCATCTAGAAAATAACTATTGTAATCAACAAATGGGCTTCCTTCTTCCCCATGGAATTACCCTTGTCTCAGCTCAATCTCAACCTCAGACCCAGATAGGTGCTTTCTGTTAATACTGGGCCATTTTGGTTTAAGGTTATCTAGATCTTGTCTAATACCAAGGGACTTCTGCTTGACACTAATGGGGGTAAATCTAATTAAAATTCTCTCTTCACCCTTGGGATAACTTCTGACCCATTTATTAAAATAACACCTCAATCCTCTCTTGGCAAAATAAAGTCCATTTCCTCTAGTTCAGTCAGCGTGTTATTAAACACTGAAACAAATAAATCAGAGTCAATTTAATTCAACAAACATTTACTAAATACCTAGTATATGCAAGTATAACCAGACACTGGGGGCAAAATAATAATTGTTTAAGCCCAGGGGCATATTATGCTATCCATAGGAGGTCCTCTAGACAAGTTATTCTAAGCTCAAGCTACTCTATGCATCCTTAGTCACTCAAAGCAGTGAATTGTGAGCTGCCATTGATAATTCAAAGTAAAAGTACTTAGTGGAATAGCATAATAAGAAAAAGTAATAGTAGAAAATTTCCTTCATAAACCTGTGGTATAGTCTCCCATAATTAAACACTACTGGGGAAAAGTAGATTTATCTAGGGAACATGTGTGGAGAAGCCCACATAGAGTGAATACATATGGCTAGGGCACAGACATAAAGGATAGGTATGGCCCAGGTTCACACATAGAAGAGCAATTCATGCTTGGACTTTTGTAGGCTCACTGACGTTTTCTGGTGATATCATTGCACTGTTCCTATTAGGCACTGTTTTCTGTTAGACCTGCTCTGCATTGGGCATGATGTGGAGTCTATGGTGGACAATTTCCTCTGCTGTTCTTTTTTTTTTTTTTTGGAGGGCGATTGGGGTTAAGTAACTTGCCCAAGGTCACATGGCTAGGTTTTTTTTTTGTTTGTTTGTGTGTGTGTTAAGTGTCTGAGGCCAGATTCAAACTCAGATCCTTCTGATTCCAGGGCGGACACTCTACTCACTGTACCACCTAGCTGTCCCATCCTCTGCTGTTCTTATAGTCACATTGATCATTTCTGAATTAGTCTCGTGGTAACTGCTGATCAAGTCCATTGTGCACATGGTTCCGGAGTCTCTCCTATGATTAGACAGTTGGAATCTTCAATTGAGGGTCTATTTCTTTTCCTAAGAGAGGAGTAGGATCTCCCATCTCCCTTTTAGCTTAGATAGAAAAGGCTTAAGCTTTCACCCTTTTATTGAGGTAGACTCTTTCCACACTCAGTCATCAGACAAAGACAAAGAGAGAAATCATTTGTTTTTCTGAGTCCTAGCCATGTGAGGGTTTTCCTTCCACAAAGATCTTATTTCTAGATGCCAAGCTCTTTTGGACCACAGATATCAACTATTCCCGTAAGTAGTTTGCCCTACTCCTTTCTGCTCACCAGGAGCAATGCTTTTGTCTCAAGCCTCTAAATGACTTAGAATTAAAAAGTCTACTTTATGTTCTATTAAATCCAGATTGCTAATCTGTAGCCCTTCAAAATTATTTTAGGTTCAGCTTTCCAATTAACTACTAGGGGCTATCTAGGGTCTGAGGTTCTGGGATTTCTTTCTCAGTCCCAAAAGATATTTTGGGTCTCTCATGTAAATAAAAGAGTTTTAAAAAAAGAAATGATGACCCCCTCCTCCCATAATGAAGTTTTGTTTTCCACTCAGTCTTATGTTCTAAATTTACCCCTTTCTTATCTATAGATGGCTAGCAGCAAGACTCAACCCTTGAGAAACCCTACATGATTAATAGTGATTAAATTAATAAGCATTTATAGAGTATTTAGTATATATGGGAATCACTATTCAAGGTCAGAGTCATAGGAATCACAGATTTAGAGGCTCTTTTAACTTAACCCTTGTCTAACCCTCTCATTTTATTGAGACCCTATAAAGTTGAGTGACCTGCCTCAGGCCACAGAACCATTAGGTATCAGAGGCAGAGCTTGAATCCAACTCTGCCTGATTCAGAAGCCAGCTGTCTATCTTTCACAGTTATTCAATAAGCATTTATCAAACATATATTATGTGCCTCTGCAAGCCTCAGAGATGATTATTTTAGTTCAACAAACATTAATTAAGCACTTATAACATGTAAAATACTATGTTAGGAACTGGGGATTCAATTAAAAAAAAGCAAAAAAACCCCAAACAAACCAAAATAAACCCTATCCTTGTTCTTAAAGTACGTGCATTCTCATAAGGAAGATAAGATGTACATACAGGATATATGTTATTGAAAGGTATTCTTAGAAAGGAAGGCAGCAGCAGGTTATTGAAAGGTATTCTTAGAAAGGAAGGCAGCAGCAGCTTGAAGAGAATGGGAAAGTCCTTTTGTCAAAAGCAGCATTTAAGCTTGGTCTTGAAGGAAGCCCTTGAAACAAAAAGGTAGAATGAGAGAAAATACAGGAGATGGAGAACGATGTGTGAAGAACATTGAGTAAGCCAGTATGTGGCCATTCTAAATATGAGTTTATAAATAGCTCTCCCATGGCCCCCAAATGGAAGACCCTTAGTCCTCAATTTTATTTTCAGACAGATTTGTTTTCTTCCTCAACTTGATGCAGACTCGACAGTCTTCATTGTCAAAAAGGAGAAAAATGATTTGGAGAATGAACAACTAAGAAAGTGATAACTGAGCATTGAACTTGGATTTCTAGACCTTAGCTTAAAATAGAGAACGACAGCCTCATGGACAGAGATGAAGTATGTCTAATAAAGACTGGTAAGATTGCATTCACTTAGCATCATGAGTTTCTAATTGAAAGGATTGTGGAAGGGGAAGACTTCTTTTATATACACAGCAGCAGAAGCTGGTTGTTTTGTTTGAATAATCTCTTTAACTTGACTCCTGATGATAGGGAACTGCATTTGGTGGAAATTCCATTTAGAAAAAAAAAATATGCTTTTTACTTTTACATTATGGTTAGTCCCCAATGAGCCTTTCCCTTGTACTAAAGAAAAACAGTTAATTATCTATGTGCTGTAAAAACAAAAGATGTCAATAAAAAATCCATCTTTAAAACAGTTCAGCAAAATTTATCTGGCACAGGGACCAGCATCTGGCATTGGTTTATGCATAATTCTATCCCCATAGTTCCCCACCTCTCCAAAATACAGTGGTGCATTCTAAGGTCTGTTTTTGTTGACTTGAAATCTTCTGCCACAGGCATACATTGAAAATAAAATCACAGTGTGTTTAATCCCTTGTCTAAGCCTTTAAAAAAGGTTTTGTGCATTTTCAAGCAACAGGCTAATGTGGTCCTGGGTTTCATATGGCATCCACTGGGTGAAGTGAAGAAAACCAGGATTCTGCGTCTTAAGGGTCATCTGCTTCTACAGTCTTCTTTTTCCACATAATTCTCTATTCATTTAATTACAATTAGCTGACTCTAAAGTCAATTCTATATCACAAATAGAGATCTGTGGCCGCTTTAATCATTGGAAAGGGGGGGGGGGTTGATGGAGAGGAAAGAATGAATAAACAATAAGACAGGGAAAATTCTTGAGAAACAAAGATCTTATTTTATGGAAATGAATAGGAGTTCTCAAGTAAGGAAGAGCCATATGGAAAAGTATAAAATATGAGCGGTGCTGTTTTTAAATAGAAGGTCTTTACAATGCTCCATATGGTCACAGCGGTGCTGGGTGAGCTAGGTAACAGACAGGGACTCTCATTCCAGCACAGTCTCTGCTCAACGGCAGCTTCCTCTGCTTGGAGGATGCTTTCAGAGGCACAGACTGATGGTCAGTGAACTGAATAAATGAATTGTTAGTCACATTCGGTGATTCTGATTTCTAGTGTTTAATTTATGGAGGTTCAATAAATTGCTCATAAGTTGTCATGATTTCTCCTCTCCTTTTCCTTGTCTTTCTCTCTTCTTCTGTCCCTTCCCCCTTTGTCTCCTTTCCTTTCTTTTTCTCTCCCCCTTTTCTCCTCTCCTCTCTGCTCCTCTCCATCTTCTCTTTGCCTCTTCCCCCTCTCCTCCTCTCTCCTCTCTTCCCTTCTCCTCTCTCCTCTCCTACTTTCTCCTCCCTCCTTTTCTTCTCTCTGTTCCTCTCCCCTCTGCTCCTTCCTCTATTTTTCTTTCCTCTCTTCCCCTTTCCTTTTCCCTTTCTCTCCTCCCCTCTTCTTTTTTCTCCTCTTCTCTATTCTCTTCTCTTTCCTTATCCTTTCCTCCTCTTTGTCTCACTGTATGTATCTCTCTCTTTCTCACTTTTCTTCCTTTCTCCCTCTCTCCTTTCCTTTCTCTCCCTGTCTTCTTTTCACTCCCAATTCTCTCTCCCTCCTCCCCCTTTCAGGACACAATCAGGTACAGTTGTATACAGTTGTGACTTCTGCATCACAAGAAGCCATGCAAAATACAAAAATCTGCAGTCGACATACCACAGTTAAAAGGATGTGCCTTTATAGGGTGCTTGATGTGCCCACGAAAGGCTGGCAAACAACTGTCATGGCTAAGAGTTGACAAAAACATACATTTTAGAAAGGATTTATAATTTCTTGAGATGACACTGAGAGAGATTTGGGGAACCTTGAAGTTCCTCTCATTTCCATTCTCTAGAAATCTCCAAGTCTCTGCACAAGCCCAAAAACCATTTTTTTTTTTTTTGCCAAGGGTGCTTTTCTGAATTTGTCCAAATATTAGGTCATATCCAGGAATGGTAAACCATGTTGGATAATGACATCTGAATTTCTATGCACTAGTCTTGCTAAGAGGAAGAGGTTTACTTGGATGTTTCAGGCTTTTAATATGCAGAAACCTTGACACAGGAGAGAGAAAGCAGGCTTTGGAACGAGGAAGACCTGGGGTCAGTTCCCATACTTGATATGTGCTGGCTGGGTGACCCTGGTCATGCCTTGGGCAATTCTCCAAGACTGTAGGTTGCAAAAAATGTGTGCAACTTCTTCTGTTGAGTGAGTATCCTCACCTAGAAGTTCTCTATACTAATGAAGTCATGGCTCCAATCCCAATTCCTACTATGTGTAAGGCACTGAACTAGGTAACAGGGATACAAAGGTGAAAAATGGTGCAGTCTCTGCCCTTAAGGGGTTCACAATCAGCATGATGTAGGAGAAAGAACATGGAACTGGAATTAGGGAATGTGAATTCAAATGCTGACTTTAATCCTTACTACCACTTTTATTTTGGGGAAGTCATTTAGTGTCTCCTCAGGCTCGACTTTCTTCATCTGTATAATGGAATGGTTGAACAAGATGAGGTCTCACATTGCTCTAAGCTTGAGATCCTGTCATCCTACTGAGACAATCAGCAAGCTCCAATAATATGTAGAGAGTGATAAAGATAATTTGAGGGAGAAGGAATTGTTTTCAACTTGAATGGTCAATGAAGGCTTCATGGGGATGTGGGGCTTGAAAGGAAGAAAGGGATTTCATTGAGTGTAGATGAATCTCAGGGGCAGGTAGGTAGTTCTGTAGTAGATAGAACATTGGGCTTGGAATTAGGAAGAATATTTTTCCTGAATTCAAATCTGTCCTCAGACACTGACAAGCTTTGGGACCCTGGGCAAGTTGCTTAATCCCTTTTGCCTCAGTTTCCTCATCTGTAAAAATGAGTTGGAGAAGGAAATGCAAACCACTCCAGTATCTTTGTTAAAAAAACCCAAATGGAGTCATGAAGAGTTAGACATGACTGGAACAACTAAACAAAATGTACCTTTTCCCTTCCTTCCTTCCTTCCCTGCCTTTTCTCCCTCATTCTTTCTCTTTTCCTTTTTTCATTCATTCCTCCCATTTTCTCTTCTTTCCCTTGATATATTATATGAAGAGAATATTTAGTGGTGACATAGAGCTGTTTAATTATTAGAAGAACTTCACATAGAAAAGTAAGCAGTTGTTCTGCTTGGCCCCAGAAGGCTGGACCAGCGTTAATGGGTTTAAGCTACCAAGAGGCAAACTTCAATTTGGTGAAAGGGAAATGTAGTAATGACAGCTTCCCACCAATGGAATGGGCTATAGAGAGGAGCAGTCCCTCTCTAAGTAGAGGTTTTCAGTCACAGGCTGGGCACTTATTGGTCGGGGGTGTTACAAAGGGATTGTGGTTTGGACACAGGTTTGACTAGATGGCCTATGAGTTCCATTTCAGTTCTTACACTTTATCCCATTTGAGTGACTGAGGCAGTTCTGAAATCTCCTGGACTTTTGCATCTATAGTAATAAAAGAGAAATGCCTCCGGTGGGGGGAGGGAGGGAAGGGAAATTTGAAACTCAAGGAACTATGGAATTGAATCTTGTAAACTAAAAATAAACAATAAATTGTAACCAAAAAAAAAAAAAAAAAGAAATGCCTGTAATAGAGCCCTTTGTAGGTACTGGCTCTCTTTTTTTCTTTCTCTTTTGCCTCTGTGTCCCCACTACAATGTATAGCACATAGTAGATACTGAATAAGTGTTTATTGATGGAGGAAGTCTAAGTTTGTTCCACTTTTTGGATTTTGTAAAACATATATATGCTGTTGCACTATTAGGGTATTTCATGTACCATATTAGGCTTATAGTTCTAGAGCTGGAATCTCAGAGGCCACATCCCTTATTTTGTAGATGAAGAAACTGAGGACCAGGGGGATGAAGACAACTGTCTCATGAACCATCAAGGTCAGCCAGGTACAAGAAGACTTACTGCCACCTGGACATAATTCTTCCCTTCCCCACTCTCTAGCCCAAGCTGTTACAGAGGGGGCTCTGGGAAGCAGGAAGGCTCACCAGTCCTGGGAGCACCCTATCCCTTTAGCCTAAACTGCTTAGCTTCTCACAGGGCTTTCATGAATGGGAGTAAACAACTCCATCACTCCTGATGAAGTGGGGGACTGCCAGATCATGCCATTGTTCTGCCACCGTCTCCTTCCATTCTGCTTTATATCTAAGTCCTGAAGTCCCCTAGTACTACCATCTAACCTGCTTATGTAACCCAAGGATTTCTGGGCTTTGCCATACACTATATAGCTGACCTCTTAAGGCTCCCAGGTTTCTCTATATGCCCTGCAGCCGAACTTTCACTTATTTATTGTTTTCCCGATTAAGCTCATTCCCCACGAATTCCTTGAAAGCAGGGACTATGTAATTTTTCTGTTTGCATGCCCAGCTTGACACAGTGCTTGGTACATAGTAAGTAGTAAGGGTTTAATAAATGCTCATTCATTCTTCAAAGTCACAAGGGTATTTAGTGGCAAAGCCAGGATTTGACTCCAAGTGCTTTCACTCCCAATTTTCCAATCAGCATTCTTTCCACTATCTCATACTACCTCCTTTCTGTCTTGAATGGAGAACCCACCATGGCTTGAATGTTCCCCTTTTCTCTTTGTACTCACCAACCCCCCAGCTCTTGTCATCACCTATAACAGAGTAAACTTGTATTTCTTTATGTTCTTCATTGAGTCTCCATAGCTCTGGCTAAAGGCGAAGGGGAATGAGTTGGCTATGCATGCATAGTCCCAGGCTCCTCTTAGTGTGTGAGCATGGGGCACTATATTCATTATGTCACATTCCACTCTCTTCCCAACCCCATGAAAGCGCACAGGGCTTACCCCTCCCCTGTTCTTCCCAATGTGTCACTCAATCATCCATCCTGGATGCTCCCTCCTTTAATTGTGATTTCCCCTCATTATACAGTCATTAATATGCATGGACATAGCCCCTGCCCCTGTCTCTGGGCAAAAGTTCACTTCATGCGAGAGCTGCTCATCATCGGGTTCATGTCTAGGTCCTGTTGCCCTTTATCTTTGGCAGTAGCCATAATTCTTCCTCATTCTCCTCTTTCCCCCTCCTCCCTTCTCTCATCCAACCCAGACAACCAGTCCTCAGTGCTTAGAATGTGACCACATATACCCAGCAAGGGTCAGGGAGATAAGGGAAAGAAAGTCCTCAAATTGTTGGAGGCAGCCTGGTACAGATGAAAGAGCACTATCTCCAGAGTTAGAAGCATCTGGGTTCAAATCTTGCCCCTATTGCTATATGCCCGTACAACTTTGGGCAAGCCCCTCCCCCTCCCCCAGTCTCAGTTTCCCTATGTGTAAAATGATGAAGTTGTACTAGGTGGCCTTTGAGATACCTTCCAGCTCTAGATCCATGATCTATGACCCTGTAAATCATCAGGTACATTATCAGACTTTGTGTCCTTGGATTTGTCAAGGTAATGGGTACTCTAAACCTTAGCTCTGTTGAACTCCCTCATCAATTGGGTAAGGGAATTTTTATAAGCCATGCTCTTATGGGAAGTTTGTGAGGAATATTCTGTTAATATGAGCTACTTAGAATGTTTGATGTGCTTTGTTTTTAAGTCACTTTCATTTCCAAATATTTCTCTTCCTTCTCCCCTTTCTCAGAGCCATTCCTCATAACAAAGGACAAAAAAGAGAAAGAAGGAATGGAGGGAGGAAAGAAAGAAAGAAAGAAAGAAAGAAAGAAAGAAAGAAAGAAAGAAAGAAAGAAAGAAAGAAAGGAAGAAAGAAAGAAAGAAAGAAAGGAAGAAAGAAAGAAAGAATAAAGAAAAGAAAGAATTTTATCACCAACACATCAACCAAGTCTTATGGTATATTCAGTTTTTCCATACTTGTAGTCCCCCATCTCTGCAAAGAAGAGAGGGGCGCTTGCTCATCTCTTTTTTCCAGAGGTCAAACTTAGTTATATTATATAGCATTGGTTGGTGGGGATTGGGTGGGTTGTTGGTTCCTCTTCTGCCCATTTGCATTGTTCTAGTCATTGTGTATCTTTTTCCTGGTTCTGTTTACTTCACTTCACATCAGTTCATATCAGTTTCCCCATTTCTATTTGAATTCTTCATACTCATCATTTCTTATAGCACAGAAATAACCCGTGATACTAATGTAGCACAATTTATTTAGCCATTCCCCAGTGGATGAGCATCAACTTTGTAGTTCCTTTCTACCACGAAAGGGTACACTATTTAAATGTACCATCTTTTTTTTTTAAATTTTCTTTTAATTTTATTTATTTATTTTCAGTTTTCAATATTCATTTCCATAAGATTTTGAGTTACAACTTTTCTCCCCTCTTTCTCCTATTCCTCACCCCAAAATAATGAGCCTACTGAATACCCTTTCCCTCAAGAAATGTGCCATCTTGAGTGAAGGGAGGTAGATATAGGTTACCTCTGGTTCAGAGACACTTCCAGCATACCTTTGCTAGCCTTAAAGCATGTTTATCCTTTCATGTGTGCTTCCCTAAGGACATCATCAATCAATACAGGTCAGAATCAGACATGAAGCTAAGCTTGCAGCAGATCTAGGGCCCAAAGTTGCACAGGCAATTAATGACACATGATTTAGAAGACAGTGGAGGCCTAGCCTGAGGTCAGACAACCTAGAAGCCAATGGGGGCAAATGGGACTTATGAACAGAGGACTTTGAGGTGGAAAGGAAAAGTTGAAGAGGTCATCTAGTCCTACTTACACCCTCATTTTACAGATGGAGAGACTGAGGTTCAGAGTTCTTGTTCTAGTTCCCTTTTGTAAGTTGTCTTCTGTCTTGGGAATGAAAGCTTTGTGACCATCTTGCTTGCTTGTATTTATGCCCCCACCATTTAACACAATGTGTGGTATATAATAAGCACTTAGAAATGTTACATCTATGTCTATCTAATCTATCCCTATATCATTTACATCTATTTCTATTTCTTTTTGTACATCAAGTTGGTCTATTATCTATATCTCTCTACCTATATTTCTTTCTCACTACCAATTTCTCTATCTTTCTGTCTCTGCCTCTGTCTCTGTATCCTTCTCCTCTCCTCCCCTCCCCCCCTCCCCTCCTTTTCTTTCCTCCTCTTTCCCTCTCTTCACCCTACCCTCTGCCCCCAGGCTACATATCTCACTAGTAAGTTTCCTGAGTGAGGATTTGAACCTAATTCTATTGACTCAAAAATAAAGAGCCGCTGCCACTCCTATATCCTAGTGACAGAGGCAATTTTGGTACAAAGAACCACAGATGACCGTCTGAGTTCAAAAAGGCTTCAGCAGTTACGGAATCCAGCTGTGACTGCCCTTCATCACCTGAGGGTGCCAGCCAGGTTTTTGTTTGGAAACCCCTGAAGAAAGGAACCTGCCATCTTTGGGGGCAGCCCACTGCACTTGCTGAGAGATCTGCTTATGGGGAGTTTTGCCTTACTTCCTGGCTGACAACCCCTTCCTTTATCCTTATTTTTCCTAGCGCTCACCTCTAGGGCCAAGAACAAATCTGCTCTTTTTTCTGAGTGAGTCTTTCCCTTCAGAGACCTGAGAAGAGCTCATGTCTATTCTCTTCCCCACCCCTAGTCTTCTCTTCTCTGGGATAAGCGTCCCCAGCTTTTCAACTGACCCTCATTTATCGTGATCGAAAGGTCCTATGATACCTTGGTGGACAAATTCTGACTGTTGTTCAGGATATCAAAGTCCTTTTAGTGGCAAATTGTTCACTTCCTTCAGGTTAAAGAGAGCAATGGACAGAATCCTGGGTGTGAGCAGTGCTCCTTAAATATGGATATTACTTGGATTATGGATATTTCCCTGTTCTCAGGCCCCTCCCAGCTCTGACATTCCCTGTTCTAAATTCCCTCTAATGAGCACAGGGATGTTTATCCAGCTCTAAAGCTGATGGTCCTCTAACATTTGCACTATTAATAAATTGCAACCCCTTTGCCCAAACATAATTCAAAAGTAAAATGCTTTCCCTCAGCAATGACTGCAGGTACTTAATTAACAGAGTACAAGGGAGTGAAGTTTTAGTAGGCTAAGGTTAAACTGTAGCCTTTCTGCAGTACAGTAAAGAAGGTTAGAGTTTGATGTTAGGGCTGTTCTTTCTCAGTAAAAGAATTTCCTTTGGTCTATGCGGAAACTCAGAGTAAGCCAGAAGGTGCTGCTTGGTGAGAGAGAAGCTAAAACTTCATTTAATTATGAAAAGCGGCCACAAATTGTTTCTATAAAGCTCATTCACAAACCTGTATGTCACTTCCATTCTTTGAAGAGTAACTAAATAAAAACAATGCCTAATATTGTTTCGTTTAAGGAAGACAGTGCCTAATAATAAGAACATCAAACTTTAAAGGTTTAAAGGTAGAGATGTCCCTAGTGGGGGAAGGGGGAAGCGCATGGTTTGCTTTGCTGGCGCATTTTGGCATTAAAAGCTGTTTTAGAAGTGGATTCCAAAGTTACTGGGTAAGGAGCTTATCAATGGGACCTTGTTGTGTTAGAGGTTTATTTTATGGATTGAAATTAAGCTACACTCAATGTCCTGTGAATTTCTCTGTGCGAGAACATCTTTGGATAATGCAAATTGCAACGTGGCAATGACTTATGGTCCTATGGACTGTGTGAGGATCAGCGAGATTAGGTGACCTTCCCGTTGCCACCCAGCTACTCCTTGTGAGAGGTGCATTCAGAACTCAAGGTTTCCTGATTCCAAGTGGAGCAATCCATGCAATATGCCGCACTGCCTCAGGTAATATGCGGTAGAGTGATTAATGATGTTTCCTAGATGGGCGATTTCATGTGATTTCATTAGCATAGCGAGTTCTCAGTGAGGAAACAGGCACGCCAACACCTCCTGTGCCCTGTTGGAAGGAAGGACAGGGTCCTTGATCTAAGCCTTCAAAGGAGATGGGACTTCCAAAGGTGGAGGTAAGGAGGAAGAGTGTCCAGGTAAGTGAGGCAGATGATCTGGACAAATGCTATATTCAGGGGAACAGCAAGTAGGTGTTGGGGTAGGCTGGAGGAAGTATGAGAGAGAGTAGGGTGTCAAAAGTCTGGAAAGTAAATGGGAGCTGTATTGTGAAGGGTTAGAAATGACAAACTGCCAAGTATGTATTTTATCCTAAAGACAATAGGGATGTGTGCATATGTATGTACCTTTGTAATCTACAATATGGTATAGTTATATAGTACATATTTATACTATATATAATATATGCTACATTTGTATGTAGGCAATATGTGTGCTGATATATATGTGTGTATATATATATATGTATATATTATGTAACTATGGCATATTATAGTATATATCTATACTATGTATTATATATGCTGTATATAGGTATACGTGTGTATATATTATATAACTACATCATATTATAGCATATATCTATACTATATATTATACATGTGATGCATAGGTATATATGTGTATATTACATAACAATGCCATATAGTATATATCTATACTATATGTAATATATGTGCTGTATATGTATGTAGGTATATATATATATATGTGTATATACTATGTAACCATGCCATATTATAGTATATATCTATACTATATAATATATATGTTATATATGTATATAGGTATATATGTTTCTATATATGCACAAGTATATACATACATATATACCTTGTACTCATTACCAGATAAATTCACTCTTGGGATCATACCCAACACCTCAGCAGCAACCAGGTGCCCTCTTCTTCCTTTCTGGTTTTTCTTTATATTTTGTCTTCTTCTATTAGAATGTGTGCTCCTTGGGAGCAAGGATTGTCTTATTTTCATATCCCTAGGTCTTAATACAGTTGCCTGGCACATAGCATTTAATAAATGCTCTATCCATCCATCTATCTATGTTTCTATCCATTATTTACCTACTTGTCTCTGGGTCATCGCTAATTGTCCTTGTCACTGGATCCCAATGACTCTGGAGGAGACTGAGGTTGCCTCCTTAAATCCAGTTCAATTACAAGTCAAGACATCACCCTCCTGATGTCTTTGGTCCTCTTTGAAAGTGAAGGATGAACAACAACAATCTGTCCACTTATCTATCCACCATCTACCTACCTACCTATACACTACTGACTTTTTTTTCTATCTATCCATCCATCCATCCATCCATCCATCCATTCATCCGTCCATTCATCCCTCCATTCATCTATTTGTATATATGTTATCCATTATATATTATTAGTATAGGGATTGAACTTGTGACTTCATTAATATTGGGAACTCCCAGGTGAGGAACGTCTCTCTTAATGAATATTGGCACCATATCCCCAAATGAGAGATGTAGGAGAGTTTCCTATACCTCTGAGAGGTTATATGTCCTGCCCAGCATCACAGAACCAGTATGGGTCAAAAGCAAGAATTGAATCCAGTCTTTGAAAGAAGTCTCTATAATAAAAGGCATTACATATTATACATATTACATATAATTCATAATAATACATAAAAGATTATATACTTTTGATATAAAGTATATTTGCTAGAGATACTAAGTTTATTATAGACATGTAGAGATATAGACTATATTAAAATATATGTATATAAAGTATATTATAGACTTTTGATAGAGAGACAAAGACAGATATTTCACTGGGCTTGGAATGAGAGGTGCTACATTCTAACAACAACAACAATAATAATAGCTACCATTTACATGATGCCCACTATGTACCAGGCACTTTATAAATATTATCTTCAATTTTATCCTCACAACAATCCTGGGAGATAAGGTGCTATTTTTATTCCTCTTTTATAGATAAAGAAACTGAGGCAGGAAGAGGTTGTGACTTGCCCAAGGTCACACAGCTAGTAAGTGTCTGAGGCTGGATTTTACTCAGGTCTTCCTGATTTAAATACTATGCTATGGATGTTTTAAAGTTCAGGTTAGCTACCTACTTGTCTGTGCAAACATGAACAAGCCCATTAGCTTCCATGAGCATCCATTTTCTCATCTATAAAATGGGGGCAGTAGAGGAGATAATGTTTAATGATTCTTCTAAGAATACACACTCACTCACATGTGTATATACATATATGTGTGCAGGCATATCGTCATGCATGTATGCACATATTTTTATTTTTAAAGTTTATAGACATATGAGTATGTATAAATAAGAGATCCAAAAACTTGAGTTCAGGGCTATATATTTGTGTATTCATATATTTGCACACAGCTATACTCAGCAATGTGTAGGGGCAGAATTTGTACATACATAAACCAAGATTCTTTTACCCAGGTATGCTGTCAAATCATTTACAGTAAAATCTCACTAATAGAACTCATCTTGACCATTCCAGGGACTATGGTGTATTAAAAAGTGAGATTTCTTTTTTTGTTTTATTTTTCCTCTTTGGGGAGTTACATTACATCCGTTAGGAGAAGATCTATATTTTTTAATCGGGTTGCCTGACTCTGTGAATCCCCCATTGACATGGACCACGTCCATGAAACTGGAGCCCATCCCCAGCATGGCCACTGTGGTCTAGGAGTTGAAAAGGTATTTGTCTGGAGGAACAATCCTCCTTCACAACAGTTGTCCACTTTGGGTCAGCTGTCAGCCTTACACATTTGTGTGCCTAGCAGTGGGTTTTGACAGAACTTATAAAGTTCTCTTTGGCCCCAATGAAATATGATGGATATGCCACACCAACGACCCTTACACGAGGCCACGTGTTAATATGCAGGCCCTCCCTTTTGTTGGACTCGAACAATGCTTGTCATTAAGGGAACCCCCTTCACCAATATGCCCCTCGGTTAGGCTCCCGAGCCCTTCCTGATTGGTCACCAGGACATGTCATGTGCCTTTGATGAAAATGACATGGAAGATGTATGGTCCGAGTGCCGTACTCAGCACCACTGCTGTGCCGAGGAGAAAACCCCTGTGACCCAAACAGACCTGCAGTCAAACAATGTCGCACCAACCAAAGACAACATATTGGGAAGAAAAATGTGAGTAAACTGGGTGTGTTGGAAGATGTATTGGCCAGATGGCCATAGGGCAATCTTTGAACTATTCAAATCTTTAGAAATATTTTCGAGTTCTGAAACAATACTTACAAACCTAATTAATCAAGCATAGATGGGGTATTTTCAGGCTTCCCCCCATGCTCACTTTGGGGCAAGAATGGGGGCCTGTCAGGCTCTTTCTGCTGTTTCACAGAGGCATGCCTGAAGCTCAGCGTGTGGATTCATGTTCATACAAGCTCAAGCTTGAAATCTCAAAATGTTATTTCCATAGATCTTTGGGGATCCTGGGAACAAAAGCAGATAACAACCCCAAACAACCAAAAAACCAAATCCCTAACTCAACCTAATCACCCTTCATGAGACATCCTTCCAATTGTTCCCAATTAAAAATTCAATTTAATATTCTGTAATTGTATTTTTCCAGGTTTTTTTTTTTTTTTACTCTGGAAGAGAATTATTCTCAGTGAGATTTATTCAGTCTGATGAAGTATATACATTAGATTTTTTGTGCTTATGGAATGAATTAAATTCATATGAATTACCATATGAATATATTGAACCAAATACTACCATTTTAAATATTATTTTCTGGAATATTATGTTTTATTCTTGGCACCATAATATAAGAGGACTTTTTGAGACCAGACTTGTGATTTTTATTTGCAGATGGAGTTCAGGAAAGGAACTTCTGTGCGGCAAATCTGTATGCTTTCTGAGAATTAGAGAGTTGTCTTCAGGTACTGAGGGACTAAATGACTTGCCTAGGGCTTGTGTGTGTGCATGTGTAAGAAGAGGGACTTGAATCTCATTCTTCCTAACTCCAAGGTCACTTCTCTATGTGCTAGGCTAGGAATCCTCTCATAGAAAAGGAAATGTAAATGGGGGGAAAACCAGAGAAAAATGTGTAGACTAGTTATGGGTTTAGAACCCATGACTGATAATATTAGAATAATATTCACTTGCAAAAGAAACATGCTAAAGAGCATATAATCACTGTCATCAAATATTTGTGGAGCCATCCCGGGAAAGATGGCGTACATAAAATCTGTGTAGGCAGAATTAGAATTAGTTCCTGCTCCTTGAAGGCAGGAACCATTTTTGCCTTTAATTTGTAGCTTCAGTGCTTAGGACAGTGCCTGGCATACAGCAAAAACTCAATAAATATTTGTTTACTGATTGATTAATTAAACTAGAACAAGTGATGAAAGTTATGGAGGTAGGTTTCAAAGAAATCTAATTAAATGGAAATATACTTCAAAGAGGTCAGAAATAGATAAAAAAGGTGCTAAATATATAAAAATATTCACTCTAGCACTTTCTTTGGTGTCAAGGCACTGGAAACAAAGAAGGTACCTTTTAATTCAGAAATACTTAACAAATTATGAGATATGAATAGAATGTAACATTATTGCATTGTAAAGAATGAAGAAAGTGAATAAGTCAGAAAAGCCTAGGGAGACCTATATGAACTGATGCAGAGGAAAGCACAGAGAACCAGAAAAATAATCAATATCATGAATGTAACATTGTAAACAACAACCAGGAACAAGGGCAGTGAAAGCAATGAAATTAGAATGCTGAAAAAAAAAGAAAAGAAATTAGAATGCTGATCCTAGTTCCCAGAGGAGCTGATGAGAAAATAATCTTCTTTCCTTTCAGAGGTGAATGGTTATGTTCCCCCATTAGCATGGAAGACCCTTAAATGTAGAGCTTGTTTTTTGCTTGTATCTCCCTGAACTTAGTATAGGAATAGAAAGTTCAAAATAAGTATTTGCTGATGGATGGATTGACTTCTGCTCACAATGTTAGACTCAGTTAAGGTGTGGGATAATTTTCCTGACCCGTTTTTATCCTCTTCTGTTCTTTGTTAAAAGGGATGGTTTGCTGAGTAGGAAAGGGTGGAGGGATAGATTTTAAAAAAAAGTGCTATAAACAGGATAAATTTTTTTTTTTAAAGAAGCCTTTCCCTCTCCTAAAGAAACAAATACAAAAACCCCAAAACCCTTTTCAGGGTACTGAGAAGGCTTATCACACACATACACACACAGAGCTAGATGGCACAATGGATAGAATGCCAAAACTGAATTTAAATTTGGCCTTAGACACTTAGTAACTGTGTGACCCTGGACAAATCACTTAATCCTGTTTGCCTCAGTTTCCTCATTTGTTAAATGATCTGGAGAAACAAATGGCAACCATTCCAGTATCTTGGCCAAGAAAATACCCAAAAAGAGCACAAAGAGTTGGACACAATTGAAAAATGACTAAACAACACACACACATATCCAGATACATGGATATGATATGTGTGTGTACATATGTATGTCTATAGAGAGAATTTGTTTTTCTTGACTATTCATATTTGTTACAAGGAATTTTCTTTTTTTTCCTTTCCCAATGGGGTCAGGATGGGGGCAGGGTGAGAAAAATAGATTTCTGTTAAAGAGTAGTGGGGGAGTGTGCCAGATGTGGGATACTGTCTACACCTGGAGATGTGGCCACCGTATTATTAAGTTTATTTCATTTTTTCTCCGTTATAGGAGGCTGCTAATGTAGTGAAGGTAATCTATAAATGTTTCCAATCTAAAACCAAAACACATTAATAAAACTTTTCCCCCTGAAAAGTAGTCTTCAATTCAACATATAATCTTCTGCACCTCAGAGCAATCCTGTGAGGCAGGTGCTAAACACATTGTTATTCTTATTCTGAAGATGAGGAAACTGAGGTTGAGCAATTTCAGAATTTCCTAGGATCACATAGCTAATAAGTGTCAGAGGGAATATTTGAGCCCAAGCCTTGGCGACTCCAAGTCGAGATCATTATCCATTTAGCTGCTTATTAGATAAAATGAAAGCATGGTGTTTGTCGGGGGCAGGAGGGTCTTGGTGAGGAGCTGGTAGGGTTGTCTCCTTGGCTTTAGCCGGACCTTGCCTTCCTCGTTACCATGACCACAGAACAAAATTTGTTCTGAGAAGTTTGGATTCAGTCAGAGGGCTACACTTAAGGACCTAGAGGGACACATGTGGCCTTGAGGCCACAGGTTCCCTACCCCTGGATTAGATGGTCTCTAAAGCCTTTCCTGCTCTAAATCTCTTACTACCAAAGTGGGGATTTGAAACCATGTTCTTTGACACTGGGTTCAACTGTAGTTTACATGTACAACAGATATTTCTAAATGAAAAACAAAGACAAATTGAAAAAATAAATACAGCCCTGATGTTTATTTTTGAGTCTACCTTAAACCTCCTGCTCGTCACATTTTTAAAAATTAGTAACAGATGTCCTGTGACTCAAATCCGGAGATAGAATTGCCCACGCAATAACAGAATTTGCAAAATGAGAACATTGAGGGGAAAAAAAGCCCCAAACCTTTCTAGCCCTCCATGGAGAAGCTCCTAGATGGGAATTATTTGTTCCCACATGCCCTATGAGGTGGACAGAAGATTAATGAATAGTTAACGGGAGAGATAAATTCAACACTTAGTATCCCAGAGAGGGCAAGTGGCCCTGGTCCATGACCCAGTTCAGGGAAGGCATGCTGCTTCCTGGCCATGTTCACATATGTTGACATCCCCCTTCCCCCCAAAGAAGATAAACTCCTTGAGGTCAGGGGCTACATTGCTTGCTTGTATTTGTAATTCCAGAGCTTGGCACAGTGCCTTGAATTTTATAAGTATTAAATAAATGTTCTATCATTCATTTATCCATCTATCCATCTACAACATGCCTTGTAGACATCCCATTTTCTCCACTGACAGAGCCCAAACCCTTGTTCAGATTCTCACTAGCTCTCATTGCAATAACTTCCTAATCGGTCTTCCTGAATCATCTCTCCCCATTCTAGTCAAATATAACCTCAGACACTGACTGGCCTGGGCAATCCACTTAATCTCTGCTTGCCTCAGTTTCCTATCTGTAAAATGGGGATAATAATATCACGTACATCCCAGGGTTGTTATAAGGATCAAATGAGATAGTAATTGTAAAGCACTTAGGCTAGTACCAGAGAGACCACAATGATTTTCTTAAAGTTCAGGTCTGCCATGTCACTGCCCCCTACTCAGTAAACTCCAGGAGCTCTCTGTTTTTTTCCTGGATCTAAGGTAAAGTCCTTTTTGGACCCTTCCTATTTTATGAAGGGGACTGATTTAGTAAACCAATTAAATTACAACCATCCCACCTGAAATAAGTGATTGTCAGGTGGGAATGTGTCTTGATTGAATTCAATCAATTAAAAATATTCCAACTAAATGAGAAATGGCTTTGATCAGGTTAAACACCTCTGATGAACCCCTGAATAAAATTACACAGGAAAAGTATTTGGACTAACTGAGGAAACTTGGTCACACTCTAGAGGTCATCTATAAAACATGAAGCTAGTTCACAATTGAAGATATTTGAGAGATTGGAGGGAGCATGATATTCTAGTAAAAACCCCTTAGGATGAACCTTTTGGAAGGTGGAGGGAGAAGAGCACCTCGATTTCAGCTTAGGTACCTTTCCTCTATTCCCCCGTCCTATCTCTAACTTCAGCCTTTGGTTCTATGGGGAACTTGAAAGCTTAGGAGGGTCTGAAGGACTGTGGACTCCCCATCAGGCATCCAGGCACCATCCCTTGGGACAGTAATAGCTGGATGTGGTGCTTGGAGGCAGCTTCATGATTCCACCGGGAGCCCAGCAAAGAATCTACATCAAATTTAGAGGGAGAACCCTTAAATGGGAGCACCCCACAAAGGGGAGAAAAGGACTCCTAGCAACCAGCAGCAGGTATGAGTTACCCTATTGACATGAGGGACCTCTAGGTTTGAGCCCACTTTCCCCACTACTCTGTCTCCATGGGACACTCTGCCTCACACTTTTTCGGGGATGATTTATACCAACTGTTCCTACAGTAGCACCTTAGCAAACTCCATCTTCTAAAAGTTACTTAAATTGGCTGACTGATTTAGAAGAAACACAATAACCATGGGGGGACACACACCTGAATGGGAGTTTGTGCCTATAGCATGAGAAAGACAAACCTGGACATTTCAGGGTTACCCTAGAACCCCGAGGGCTCCTAATGGCTACACTCTTGGGATGTGCGTTATCAGAAGGAGTTGGGCCAATTGCCCCTGAGCACATGCTGAATTAGCTTGCCAATCTTTTTGCTCTCTAGTCCTCTCTGCACCCCCACCTTCATCATTCTATTTGTTCTTCCCCAGGAAGAGCACTTCACCTCTTATCTTCAGCTCTCTGCACTGGCTGTCCCTTATGCCTAGAATGCTCTGCCCTCTTCTCTCTGCCTCATACTTCTGTGGCTTCTATCGAGACTTAATTCAAATCTCTCCTTCTGCAATATGTCTATCCCAATTCCACACCAACTGTGTGACCTTAGGAAAGTCACCCTCTAAGTGCCCCAGCTAATTCTTTAAGTTGCAGAACAGGTACTGTTTTACATTGGAAGGGGTGTTTCCTAATAGGTGTTTGCAGCAATAAAAGCATAAATCTCATCCCTAATAAAAATGCTCATGGTATTTAAGTATGAAATTTTAAAAAATATTCCCAGTTAATAATGTTAAACAAAGAGGTAACCAACATTCTCCTCCCCTCCCTCCCCTACCCCCAGGGAATAGAGTATTGAACTTAGAAGCAGGAAAACCTAGATTCAAATCCCACCTCTCAGAGCCTTAGTTACTTCTCCTATAAAATAATGGGGTTGAGCCAGATGGCTTTTCAGCTCTAAATCTGTGAACCTTGGATGCCATTACACACTATGGTCCTATGAAATCCAGACCACTATCTCATGGTTTTTTTTCCCTAGAGATTTCAGTACTGGGATTCGAGTTGATGATTTATGGGAATTTATTTGGCTTGTGTGTCATTTTCCAAATGCAAATGACATGGGTTATGTCACTCACACCTCTTAGCTGTTAGCCATGGAATTCTTCATCATCAATACAGAACTGTTTGCCTTTGAAGGCAAACAGCTTTCAAATGGGAGACTGAATTCGCTTCTGATTTTTTTCCTTTTTATATAGCTGTGATGTATCAAGCCCTATGACTAAGATACCCCTTATAAAAACGACATCATCAATAAGAATGTCTGTTGCTATTTGCTCAGAGTGGGGAGGAAAGGAACAAAAGTCCATATGGCACCTGATTTTGTCCTGACTCTCAAATGGTGGACAGAATTTGAGGCAAATGCTTTGAAACTCATTTTTTTCTTCATCTATAAAATATTCAAGAAGAGATCAGAAACAGGTGTTACCAAGATATAAACTTTTTCACTCCTGTTGGAAAGTTCCCAGCCCTGCTGGTCCAACCTTTGCTTCTCTTAATTATTATTAATAATAGTAATAGATCACATTTAGATAGCATTTTAAGTCTACAAAGCACTCTCTCTCTGTCTCTTTCTCTCTCTCTCATATCTCCCTCTCTTCATTTAAGATGCTCTTATAGTGACTATTCATTTCATTCTCCTTAGGAGGAAAGCAAGAAGTCATATTGAAACTGACCAAAAAACAATAGCAGCAACACCAAAGAAAACAATGGATGAAGAAAACCAAATCTGGCCCCAAAGAAGAGATATGAGAATGTGCCTCTTTCCCTTCTTCAATGATGAGGGAAATTTGGGGTGTGGAGCAGTGCATATAACATTAGACTTAATTGTGTTGGTTGCTTTTTAATAAACTCCCTCCTTTCCTCTTTTTTTATTCTTCTCTGAGAAGGGGAGAGAGAGGGGACATTTTGTAATGGAGGTGATAGGACAATAAAAGCTATCTATAGAAATTCAAGTGAATTTGAAAAAATGAATAGATAGCAGACCCCAAACAGCAATGGGATAACCTAGACAGGAAAAGTCTCACCTGAGAAGCTTCACTTCACTAATGTAAGGTTATTCTCTGTTGGATGCTATACACAAGTCCCCTAATCAACCTGTGAGCACTGCTATCCACCAGCAAAGCTTTAACTAGGTTGCTGAGATGAGGGCTTTTCCCAGGGTGTCAGAATGCAAAGTGCTCTTTTTTGCTTTCCTTCTGTAATGTAGAAACAATTAAGACTTGCACCTACTTGGCCAGAATAACTAATAAAAATAATAAGCTATTAGTATATTTTCTTACTTGTCATCCCAGCATGAGAGAGTCATATTTTGAGCTGGAAAGAAACCAAGAAGCAAGCTAGTCCCTTCTCACTTTACAGATGAGGGAGGTTAAATAACTTGTCCAACGTCACACAGATTTGAAGTAGTGGAGCCAGATTTGAATCAGTTCTTCTCAATTCAAATCCAAGATGTTTTCTTCTGCATCTTGCTTCTACATCAAATGAGTCTATCCTAGCTTGGTCACACCATGCTTTCCCATGTCAAGAGGTCTCTTGTAGTCTTCACTCACAGGGCCAAGTGTTGCAGGGATAATTTCTCCCCCCCTCCAAAAAAAATCTTATTTTCCGAGATCTCTTCTCCCCAGGGACTCTGTGGCCCCGGAGTTTCTCTATTCAATTTAATTTGTTTTAAGAAGTTGATTTTAGGTATGTTTTATACTGCTTATAATTTCCCTTATTCCAGGGGATAGAATTACTAGTTAAAGCTCTGCCAACCAAATTTTGGATTCATTTGGGAAGCTCTTCAACGTCTAAATTACTTCCTCTTCCCTTCATTAAAAACACCTGTTTTCTCAGGACTGGTGATCTCAGGTACTAAGAATAAAGCAATCAGATAAAACTAGTTCATATTAAGTTTTGCATCATGCCTCTCATTCACCAGCTCCCTAAGAGAGGGAGTGTGACCCAATGGGAAGGGCTCAAGGTCAGGAGTCACAGGACTTGAGTTCAAATTTCACCTCTGAAATTCAGTCTGTGAATGTGGCAAGTCACTAAACCTTCTTGGGCCTGAATTTCCTCATTTATCAAATGAAAAGTTTGGATTAGGTAGACTCTGAAGGTCCCTTCCATCTCTATGGTCTTCCATGTTTCTTTTTGTGATCTGAATATGAAAGACACTGCTAAATGGTAGGCCTCATTCTAGAAGACAGGAATTGTCAGTCAATAACCAGAACTCATATGTCAGCAGCACTCTTAGGTTTATATAGGGGGAAAAAGCTTATAAAGTAGGTAGTACAGATGTTCTTTTAAAATGCATTTTATTGATGTATTTTTGTTGCCTATATTTCCCAATGTTTCTATCTCATACCTGTCTTAGAGAGCCACCTCTGATACTAAAGAATAAAGAAAGGGGAGAGGGTATAAATAGTGCTGGCCAGAGCTAGTTAACATATTGGAAAAAGTCTGGTGACATTCAATGTCTTTTGATAGCAACTTTAATGCTCTTTCCACTAGGCCACGATACCTCCCTTATCTCAGTGAGGTACCTGTTTTGTATCTGCTTGGAATGTTGGTTTAGTGGGAGGAGCATAATGAATAAATCAACTTGTATTTATTAAAAACCTAATATATTCCAGGCCCTGTGCTGGGTACTGAGAACATAAAGACAAAATTAAGAAGATCAGACGCTTTGAGCTCAAGACCCAGTTGTGATATTAGCTGTATCCCTTGCAAACAAGTCTGCTAACTTTTCTGAACCTCAACTACTCTATTTTAAAAATGGAAATAATAACAACCAGCTAATATTTAGATAGTGCTTAAGATTTGCAAAGTGTTTTCCATAGTTCATCAATTTCTACATTTCACTATATTTGAATCTCACAACAATCCTGTAAGTTAAGTGCTATTATGAGGTGAAGAACTGAGGATGAGAGAGTGTAAAGCCAAGCATGCACAGCCTTCCAGAGGACTGCTGCTGTGGATAGCTCTAAGATTCTGATCACATAGTATAGTGAACTGCCTATTTGCTCAGCAGTAAACTAAAGCGAAACTTTCACAGAAACCAAAATACAGCATTGACAGTATTATAACCTAACAACTTATCACTAAAGTGGCCCCATAGTTTTAAGCAAAAGATATCATTCAGTAAATCCTTAACTCCATCATCCTTAAGGAGCAAACCTCCTTAAGGGACACAAAGTACAAAGGTCTAAGTTCTCCACCCCTAGGTCACATAGTTTTAATCTCTCAGTCAAAAAAGTCTTCTTTCTTCTTGATTGGAGATTAGTTTCCAATAATCCTTAATTCAATCATCCTTAAGAGGTATAAGGTACAAGCCTGCAAAGTTCTCCCAGCCCTAGGCCATGGTAAATCATGATCTTCTCAGCATTAAGCACTCAAGGAGAGGTCTTTTCATCTTCATTGTAGGCTGGCTCTCAGATTCCAAGGTCCCTCTTCCATGGGTCCAGTTCCTGCCTGACTATACACAATTGTCAACTGGATTCAAAGGTAGGCAGCTCTCAGCTCCTTGTCCAACCCCTCATTCAGTTTCTCGTCCAATTCTTCATCCAGTTCCCATTCCACACTGAAGGTCACAGTGTCCTTCACAGTTTCTGCTTCTGGGAAGACAAAGTTTAAGAGACCCAAAACAACACTCATACACATTACCAGCACCATCATCAATTCACTGTCTGCCTGTGAAATTAACACAGACCCACCAACAAAGTCTGAGAACTCAACACAAAGCATCAGTATAGTTCCAGGACCTCTGAAACCCTCCTCCAGGACTTCTGTAAACAGACAACAAGAAAATCCTTTTTCAGGGCTTCCAGTAAGTTCCCAGGGATTCTATACAAAGTATTACAAACAAGCACTGCCACCACAAATGTGCCCTTCTCAATTCTGCTCTTTTCCAACGTGGGCTTCTCCTTATATAGTCATTAGCTCCTCCCTGTTCTGCCCCTTCCTGTTGTATCAGCAAGTTCCTCTCACTGTGGGGTTCACAGGTTCTGTTTCTTAACAAAGACTTTATATAATCAGGGCAAGGCTCAAAGACACTTGAACTCAAACAAGGTGCTAAATATGTAAATAGCTGAAACAAAGTGAAGTACTTTGCTTGCCATTACAGAGAGGTTAAGTCACTTGTCCCCAGGCTATTAAGTATCCAAGTAAGAATCTTTGCACTATGTACCTCCCAAGAGTCTTATTAGGGAATGTACTTTTGTTGTTGTTTTTGAGTCTAGGCCTCCCTTTCTTGACCAGGTTGGAAGTTTAGTAGCCATTCATAAGCCCTATACCGTTGTTGATGAGCAGTTTGCCCCTTCTTAGGCAGCCAAGTCTACCCTGGCTCTTGAGAACCACTTGAGGTGAGGCTGGCACCTGGTCAGCTTAGTCTACTGTATGCAGCTCAGAATGTTGGAGCTACAGAGGTTCACCAACCTCAACCTCCCCAGTAGCAGGAATTATGACTTATGAGTTAGGAACTGTGATTTAGGAGTATTTGATACTATGCCTGTCCAGAATGAACTTTGTAAATCTTAAAATGCTTCCGAAACGTGAATTATTAACATGTACCTTCCAGGAAGATACTGGTATATTTTAATTCCTAATTAAATTAATTTTGCCCTTATAACATCAGGCACAAGAGAAAATACTCTCTCTGCCTCCCCCAAATCATCCCTCTTCCCAATAAATCATGGCTTGTCCAATGATTTTCTGGTATCCTGAAGGAGTTAAAACCCATTCCTAAGTACCTGATTGTCAGATCAGACTGGGTCTCAACAAACTCAAAAGGACTAGAACAATTCTCTTTCTTAATGGAACATTCTTACATTCAATATCGATTATACTAAGTAAGTTGTCTGTGGGGGTCTCAAAAAGCAAACCCAAGCAATTAACATTTATTGAGTGTTTAACATCTGAAAGCCCTTATGCTTGGGCCTGGGCTCTTTTTCTTCTCGAGGGTGATTTGAATGAGCTTTGATCTTTATGACCAAGGAAGACAGCACTTTACCAACCAAAGACTGATAATGAGAAGAGGAATAAAGGATGTCAGTAGAACTGTATCAACAATAACAACAACAAAGATAAACTAATTAGGAAATGAGACCATTGGAGTGGTCCGGGGGACCTGGTTCATATTTTGTCTCTGATACTAATTAGCTGTGGGACCCCAGGCAAGTCGCTTCTCCTATCTGTGCCTTGGTTTCCCTCTTATACATCCATTTTTCTCCATTCACCATACATCATGGCCAGCCTGCTATACTAGCTTGTGGTCGTTCTCCCTGCCATAAGTCTTTCGCCATTCCAATCTATCTTGGTTGTCAATTTGATCTCCCTAAAGCACAGGTCTGACCATGTCACACCCCTACTTGATAAATTTCAAAGGTTCCCTATTACCTCCAGGATTAAATATGAAGTACTCAGCTTGACTTTTAAAGTCCTTCACAGCTGGCCCCTTCCAGCCTTTCCCATTTTCTTGCATTTTGCTCTCTTCCCCATATTCTACGATATTCTACATGAACCTCCTTACTGCTCATCACACATAACACTCCGTCTTCCACTTCTATGTCTTTTTCACTGGCTGCTTCTCATTCATGGAATGTTCTCCTTCTGCACCTCTGCCTCCTGCCTTCCCTGACTTTCTTCAAGACTCAGCTCAAACCCTTCCTCTGTGAGATCTTTCCAGCCACCAAGCCCTACTCCAGTGCCCTTCCTCGGAGATTACTTTCCATTTGTCCTATATATATCATGGATGTATATAGTTGTATGTCTCTTGCCTTTTTCATTAAAATGTAAGCTCCTTAAAGGTAGGGTCTGTCTTTCACCTTTCTTTTCATTTCCAGTGCTTGGCACAATGCCTGGCACGTTGTTGCCCCATCATGTCTGACTCTTTATTTGGGGTTTTCTTGGCAAACATATTGGAGTGGTTTGGCATTTCCTTCTCCAGTTCATTTTATAGATGAGGAAACTGAGACAAACAGGGTTAAGTGACTTGCCCGAGGTCACACAACTAGTCAGTGTCTGAGGCAGGATTTGAACTCAGTCTTCCTGACTTGAGGCCAAATGCTTTATCCATAGAGCCACCTACCTTCCTGGCACATTGGAAATATCGAATAAATACTTGTTGGTAAGACTCTGCTCCAATAACCCTAGGTCTTCTCCATGCCACAGATGGGAAATGATAGTAGCCCATACAGGAGAAGGTATATCAGTTTACTGTAAACCCAGATAATGAGAAAATATTTTGTCCCTGTGAATTATTTTATGTCTTTTGGACCACCTGTTTTTTAAAGTGAGGGGAGAAAAATGTTTAAAGTAAGCAACTTGTATTTTATCCACTAAAGGCAGTCCCATGGTACAGAGGGAGATACTGGCTTCAAAGTCAGAGAATATGGGTTCCCATCCTGCCTTTGATGCTTATGTGTGTGACCTTGGGTAAAGCAAATTATGTCCCTGGGCATCTAGTTTCTTTATCTATAAAAGGAGAAATATGGTCAGACTAGATGGTTTTTGATTTCCCTTCCAGCTCTAGATACATGATCTTGTAATCTGCCCCCTCCAAGTTAGTTCAGTTAAAACTTTTAAGATTAGCTTCTATTTGGGGCAGCTAGGTGGCACAGTGAACAGAGCACCAGCCCTGGAGTCAAGAGGACCTGAGTTTAAATCTGGACTCAAATAGTTAACACTTACTAGCCATGTGACCTTGGGCAAGTCACTTAACCCAAATTGCCCTGCCTTCCCCTGTCCAAAAAAAAAAAGATTATCTTCTATTGTCCACTGGAGAGGATTTGGTTTTACCTGTTCCCAAAACAATTAGCCCATTTGGTCAAAAGAAATCAGTCCACTCAAGGAAAAAATAAATCTTTAAAAATTCTTAGAGGTCATTGAATCCAGCACTCTAGTTTTACAGATAAGGAAAATGGAGCTAAAGCAATGAAATAATTTCTGTTTGTGGAGCTGGAAGGCCCCTTAGATGTCAATCAGTTGAATAATTTTACATAGGAGGGAATAGAAATGGGGTGACATGTGATATGTTCAAGGTCATATGAACAAGTCAAGATTCAAAACCCAGTTCTGATTCAAAATCCAGCCCTTTTCCCAGTGCACCATGCTTCAAATAAGGTAGTGTCTGCAAAGGGCTTTCCAAACTTGCAAATGCTCTAGAATTGTCTGCTGCTGGGAGCTAGCAAACTCCCCATGATTTGCTCTGGAGTCCTCCTACACATACTCCCTATAGGCTTTGGGGCAAGTCACATAACTTCCATGGACTTTAAGATCTTTTTTTCATAACTTTTAATTTTAATTTTATTTTTTCCCAATTACATGTAAGGAAAATATTTTCACATTCTTTTTCAAAAAATTTTTTGAGTTCTAAATTCTCTCCCTCCCTTCCTTCCCTCCCTGCTCTTGAGAAGGCAAGTAATTTGATACAGATTTATACATGTGCAGTCATGCAAAATATATTTTCCTGTCAGCCATATTGCAAAAGAAAATACAGATTAAAAATAACCAACCATAAGAATAATAAAGTAAACAAAAAAAGTATGGTTCACTCTGCATTCAGACTCCATCAGTTCTTTCTCTAGAGGTGGATAGCATTTTTCATCATAAGTACTTTGAAATTAATGGACTTTAATATCTGCCTCTATAGAATGACGGTATTAGGCTAGTTGGCACCTGAAGTTACTTCTAGCTTTAAATCTGCAATCCTGGTTGTGTGATCCTTGAGTAGGTCAATTCATCTCTTTTGGTCACAGTTTCCTCCACTGTAAAATAAGGAGGTTGGATTTCTAAGGTCTCTCTTAGCTCTACATCTAGAATCCTATGATCCCTTGACCTAATGTCTGTGTTAGTGTTGGAGATATGCTGGACCTAGCTCTAACCCGCTTAAAAGCTCATGGTTAAATTTTCAGTATGAGCATTTATTTATACCTTGGAAATCCACAAATGCTAAAAATCCTGTATTTGTTTTGTTGATTGTCTAGCCAGGGGTAGGGAACCTGAGGCCTTGAGGCCACATGTAGCCCTCTAAGTCCTCAAGTGCAGCCCTTTGTCAGACTAAAAAAAGACAAAGGGCTACACTTGAGGACCTAAAGGGTCATGTGTGGCCTTGAGGTTGCAGCTTCCCCACCCCAGAAAGTGTTTGTGTAGATTAAACATACACATGTACCCTGCTCATATTTTTTTTTCCCAGAGAGATATTTGCTAAATGTTCACCAGCTCACCCCTGCATGTCACTGTGGGCAAACCCCTTCTTTTTGATCCTCTAGCAACCTTTTAAAACTTTTTTGCTAAGCTAGTCAATAGACGTTTATGAAGTGCTCCTGGGTAACAAGTGCTGTGGGATACCAAGAAGGGCAAAAACATAGCCCCTGCCCTCAGGGAGCTTACCTTCTCATGGGAACCAAATGCAAACAACTGTGAATATACATGTCGTGTGTAGATTAGATGGAGGGTCATCTCCCAGGGAAGGCACTAGCATTGGCAATGTGGGGAAGGGAGTGGGAGAAAAAGATAGAGAAAAGCATCCTATTGGAGGGATGGGGAAGCCAGAAGCTGGAGGTGAGGAGGAACACTCCAGCCTCTGAAAAGGTGCCAGGTCTAGAAATGGATTTTCCTATGGAAGGAACAAATTATATACAAATTACATTTTGCATCAAAGGGAATCCCAGATCATGCTCCTTTACCATAATAATAACCAACCTTCTAAGTCACTAGCCCCCAAAGAGGGACAAGTGCACCCTCTTCACTTCCTTCCTTGCCATATCTGAGATGACTGTTCTATTGGGAACCTAGAGCAGATGCCGACATATGACAACAACCCCAATGCTTCCCCCCTGCCCTGCCCCCCAGCAAAGCATCTCTGACATCTTATATAAAAGCTCTCCCTTGGTGGCCTGGCATCAGCAGCCTGAACTCTAGTTACTATGCTGCAGAGGATGGCCATGTCCTCTGGGCTCCTCTTCATTTCTGTGTAAAAAGGACAGGAAAAAACCCTCAAGGAAAACACCTTATTTTAGAGAAATGTGGCATGACCAGCCCCTCCGCTGTGGCCATTTGCCTAGGCTTATCCACATCTCCCCACAAAGAGGCTAAGATGTGTTTATGTTCTTTCCCCCCCTGTTTCCATATGGTTTGTTCACAGGCCTTCGCTTGTATGCGTGTGAATGCTCACTTCCATTGACTGCTGTGAGGGGATTGTTCCCAGAATGCTGGCCATCTTCCCCTCAATGGACCAGCGAGACAACAGAAAGGGCTCAGATGCACCGGTTTCCACAGGCCCATTGTGCCGCCTTTGTGAGGCATTTTGGAACCTAATAAATAATGTCAAAAGTCTCTCTCATCGCCAAAAATGTTCCTTTTGAAAGATTTCTAATAGCATTTTTGTTCGGCAATGTCTCCCAGTGTTGCAAAGAATCCATGCCACACAATGGGGATCTGGCCTATCGCGTGCCGCTAGACTATGATGCCCTGGCAGGGCTCAGGAGGAAGCCTTCCTGGTTCTACCTTCCTCAGGTAGGAATAACCCTTTGATGAGTCAGACCCAGAAATTATCACCTCTTCCTTGTCATTGCTGGGCTTTCACATCTTTTTATTGGACATATTTGAGTCCAGCTGTCCAAATTAATGCTCTAACAGTGAAAAGTACTGAAGGGTCCTCTAATCCAAGCTCTTCTTTTTAAAGATGTGGAGACTGAGATACAGAGACATTAAATAGCTTGCCAAGATCACATAGGCAGGAAGCAGAGGTCAGATTAGAACTTAGGTTCTGTGCCTTCCATTCCATACTCTGGTTGCTGTACCCTGATTTTTTTTTTTTATGATGTCAGCATTTTCAGTCATGTTTGCAAGTGGGTGGCCCTCCTTCTTTGTTTCACTGAAAATTCAGTAGACCTGAAGGTGGCTAAATACAGGTTTATAATCAAGATAGAATTTGTCTATGACTATCCCTGGTTAGCATCACAGAATTATCATCTGTAACTGGAAGAAACTTCAGAAGTCATTTACCTCCCCCCTTGTTCCCCACTCCCACCCTTACCATTTTATAGATGAGGTAACTGAGGCCAAGAACGGAGAGGTGAGTGATTAAAGTAGCAAGTGGTAGAACCAGGATTTGAAACCAGGTTCTCTTACCCAAGTAAAGTGACAGAGACTGGTTCTCTGGATGAAGCTCCCTCTCTATCTGAAAATCCCTTTGAAACTGAGAAATAGAGGAGGACTGTAATCATTACCTTAGATGGAATTTAGTTTCTTATGTGCTCTTTTCATGATTAAATCATTTGAAATAAAATAAAAAAACCTTCAATTAGCTGAAATTCCTGGTGCTATCTTCACTAAAAATAACTTTAATTTCATCATGTTATATGAGGAATTGGATTTAATTCTCAGCTTTGTGTAACTTTGAATAAATCATCTACTCTTGGGGACCTCAGTTTTCTTTTTTTTTTTTTTTTTAAGCAATTGGGGTTAAGTAACTTGCTCAAGGTTACACGGCTAGTCATTATTTATGCGTGGGTGCTCATTTTCTGAGGCCGGATCTGATCTCGGGTCATCCAAACTCCGAGGCCGGCGCTCTTACTCACTGCGCCACCTAGCCGCCCCTTTAGGGCAATTGGGGTTAAGTAACTTGCCCAAGGTTACACGGCTAGGTTTTTGTTTGTGCGGATTAAGTGTCGGAGGCCGGCTCCGAACTCAGGTCCTTCTGATTCCAGGGCCGGAGCTCTATTCACTGCGCCACCTAGCCGCCCCTGACCTCAGTTTTCTTAACTATAAAATGGGTAAGGGCATTTTCAAACACCTGGATGTTCTGCATGTCCTCTAATACCTCTGGCTCTTAATGACAACAATGCCCTTCCTTAAAATGTATCACCCAGAAATGAATACAACAGGGTCACAGATGTAGACCTGAAAGGGACCTTATTGGTTGTCTTTTCTGTAAACCTCCATTTTATAGATGAGGAAATTGAGTCCCAGAGAGGTGAAGTTGCTTTCCTGAAGGAGTAAATGGCAGATTCAGTATTCTTGTCAAAGTCTTTAGATTCTGTATCCAGTGGATTATTTTCCCCATTGTGTCACACTATCAATCTAGTTGAAAACTTACATCCACTAACATTTCTATGAATGTGCCACCCATTGTGCTAGTGTTTTTACCTTTGTAAAGAAAGCAAATGCTTGAATATCTAAGTCAGTAAATTTTTTAGGGGGCCCAGAGTTAATATGGAAAATCTATCCATTGATTCAGACTAAGAACATATCCCTGTCTTTTGGTCTTGGAGTACTGACTTGCCTTGAATCATACTAATAATACTGTACATGTCAGTGGTAAGATTTGAACCAAGGCCTTCCCAACTCCAAGGCCAGATGCACTAAACCAGAGAACTTCTTACCGTAAAAAATACTAAGTAGCTAAAATATTACTGTATTACACTACTCTAATCTTTGGATCTTTTCTACTGGAATACTTTAGTTAGAGTGCACATAAGATTTTATAAATAGAGGCATCTATCGGGACCGTTTGAGCATAAAGTGATGAACATTTAGTTTCAAGGAAATCAGGATCCAGGTTTGAGAAGGTAAAACTAGAGCAAATTGGGGCTTTTTTCTTCAGCTTGTCATTTTCTAACAATAGCCCTGTTTTTGAGTTTGCCTAAGGAGGATGCAGCTTTGATATCCTTCATGAAGATGGTACAAACTATACTAGAAAGCATGGTCCTACCTTACCTAATGTTTCTATTTCCTTGATTTATTTCTTGACCTTCTTAGATGAAGATAGGCAGCACAGGGGCAAAGAGGGAGAGACAGAGGGGGAGAGAGAGAGAGAGAGAGAGAGAGAGAGAGAGAGAGAGAGAGAGAGAGCAGGCTGAGTGTGGGTTTTGGAAGACCAGAGTGCAAATACTGCCTCAGATACTTATTAGCTGTGTGATCCTGAACAAGTCACTTTACTACTGTCTGCCTCAGTTTCCTCAACTTTAAACTGGTAATAATAGCCCCTACTGGGGGCGGCTAGGTGGCGCAGTGAATAGAGTGCCTGCCCTGGAATCAGAAGGACCTGAGTTCGGAGCCGGCCTCAGACACTTAATCCATACAAACAAAAACCTAGCCGTGTAACCTTGGGCAAATTACTTAACCCCAATTGCCCTAAAGGGGCGGCTAGGTGGCGCAGTGAGTAAGAGCGTCGGCCTCGGAGTTGGGATGACCCGAGATCAGATCCGGCCTCAGAAAATGAGCACCCACACATAAATAATGACTGGCCGTGTAACCTTGAGCAAGTTACTTAACCCCAATTGCTTTAAAAAAAAATAATAGCCCCTACTCCCCAGGGTTATTGTAAGGAACAAATTAGATAATATTTGTAAAGTGCTTGACAAACTGCCTGGTATATAGTAGGTAGTTAATAAATGCACCCATTGTTTCTTCATTTTAGTGCAATGGGTTGACTGAATACAAGAAAAGGGTGTCAACTGATATGAATGTTATATTCCTATCCAGTTAGATACTGATGGTAAACTAGGATGTCATAGGCATTCAGTACAATTTGCTTCAAATCACCAATTCATTCCTGTCTACACTCAAGTCAAGAGGTAGCTCTAGTCCAGTGGACAGAAGGCCAGTGTTGGAGTGAGAAAAACTTGGATTCAGGTCCTGCCTTGGCACATACCAGCTGTGTGACCCTGGGCAAGTCACTTAAATTCTCAGTGTCCTAGGTCTCCACTCCTGTAAGTTATAGATATAAAGTCAAGTTCCAAATTCTATACTCAGGAACACACATACACACTCAGACACACAGACACAGTGTCAGGCACTATGCCAAACTTACAAAGACAAAAATGACTTCGGTCCTGTCCTCAAGGAATTCATATTTTACTGGAGCAGACATGGAGGGTGATTTCTGTACCTCAGCAGGAGATTGTGGTCCTGTGGTGAGATGACAGTGTAAATGTAGAATCAGGAAGGCCTGGATTCAAATATCACCATAGGCATCCTACTTAACATTTCTGAGCCTCAGTTTCCTTTTTTCTGGACAGGTACAGTAAATCTCTGTAGTGCCTATCTCAGAATGTTATTGTGAGAATCAACTAAGAAAATGTATGTAAAGTATTCAGTAAAACATTAAAGTGTTATATGTTGT
The DNA here is from genome assembly GCA_011680675.1 of Gymnobelideus leadbeateri. Lineage (NCBI taxonomy): Eukaryota > Metazoa > Chordata > Mammalia > Diprotodontia > Petauridae > Gymnobelideus > Gymnobelideus leadbeateri. Next base: position 96,762 of record WOXC01001391.1, on the reverse strand, counting down.
TGTTTAGTTGTGTCTAACTCTCTGTGACCCCATTTGGGGTTTTCTTAGCAAAGATACTGGAGTAGTTTGTCATTTCCTTCTCCAGTTCATTTTACAGATGAAGAAACTGAGGCAAACAGGGTTAAGTGACTTTCCCAGGGTCACCCAGCTAGTAAGTCTCTGAGGCAGGATTTGAACTCAGGTCCCCCTGACCCCAGGGTCAATGCTCTATTCCACAGCACCACTTTGCTGCCCCCAAAATGTTATACAAACATTAGTAATTATCATTCTTCTTGGTCTCTCTAATTCCCTTCAAGGCTCAGATTAAGTGTTAGCTCCTATAGGGGGCTTCTTCTGATTCTCCCAGTCCTTAACTCTCCCTGACCCTCCCCCAGATGACATTATATTTACTTCTCTGTGCACAACTTAACCCCTTTTCCTCTTAGCTCTCTTGGGGTAGGGACTGTTTTCTCTTTTGCCTTCCTAGCCTAAGTGTCCAGCACAGAAAATGGACCTATGATTTCAAAGGGAGGGGAAACTCCCTGTGAGAGAAGGCCCTTTACTGATGCAGACCTCGGCACCTACTTTGTACCTTGCATGCTTAGAGAGTTGCATGAGAGAGTAGAGAGTCTCAGTGCCTTATCCAGGTTTACACACCCACTATGTGCTAGACAAAGGGCTATAATCCAGGTTCTCCTGAACCTAAGGCTGGCTCTCCAGTCTCAGGGACCCCATGGAGTAGCACATTCCAGGCACTCAATAAACTCTTGCTTTTCAAATTGAACAGAAAATCTTGTATGGAGGTGGGAGTTAGTTCTAGTCTTAGAAATTGTTGTATATAAACAGGTGAATGCAGCAGCATATGTCTGATTGTCTTGATCCTATGGAAGCCATGAGGTTTTTTTTCATTGCTTCAACGTGATCTTAACCATGACTTCAATATGACTTAACCTAGAACACCAATCAATATGATAAACAATCACAACCCCAGCAGAATCAAGATGAAACATGAGACCTACCTTCTGAGGGCAGAATTCACACACACACACACACACACACACACACACACACACACACGCATTTGCAGGCATGCATTTATATGTATAAAACACATATGTATACACACACAAAACAGGTGAATGTATTATGTACATGTATGTATGTGTATACATAAGAACATATACACACAAACATAGCCATCATGGGTATTTGTTTATTTGCTTATAAATATTTGTTACAAAGTTTTTAGTATTCATTTTTCATTTCCAAAGGAGTGGAGGTGGGGCTGAGGATAAGATTGCTTCACCCCCCCAAAAAGAAAAACAAAAGACAGTGATTGAAACATTAAAAAATAAATAATAATATAATAAAATAATTAAAAATAAAAAAATAAAAAAAAAACATAGAGAATAGCAGGAAGGCCAGAAAGGAACAGAGACAGGAAAGACAGCTTCAAAGGTTTCATGTTGAATTTGTTTTATGCTTCAAGGAAAAGCAAACTATACTTGACAAGGATCCATGGCTACTCATGCAATTCATTCCCCATACCCCCTTGTTCTATTTTGTCTATGGAAATGATTGCTTTATTCGGTGTTGATTAATTTCAGCATAACTTAAAGATAACCTAATGGATGAAATCCAAGCTAAGCAAATGAGTTTTATTTGCAACAAATATGTGCTTCTTTGGACCAAATTCCAACCCCTCATTTTATAGAGAAGGAATCTGGGTCCAAGAGCAGTAAAGTGACTTGCTCAAAGTCTCACAGGCTGTGCGACTTAGAGCTGGGGTTTGACTCTGCGGCCAGGGCATCTTTCCATCGTGCTGTATCATTTCATGGAATTGTTGCATCGTTTGGAAAAAGGAAGTGAGAGAAAGACAGAGAGACAGCAAGACACGCAGAGAGAGAATCCTAAGGCCCCAGATTTAGAGATAGAAGGGCTTACAGAAGTCATTTTGTCTAATTGCCCTTATTTTAAAGATAATGGCTAATGTTTATATAGCTCTTTAAGGTAAGCAAATAACTTTGCAGACATTACTTCATTTGATTCTCACTATAAACATGTGAGGTAGGTGCCATTATTATCCCCGCATTATAGATAAGGAAACTGAAGGTGAAACTAAGGGATTTGCACATGTATAACCTACATCAAATTGAGTGCTGTCTTGGGGAGGGGGAGAGAGAAAAATGTGGAACTCAAAATCTCACAGAAATTAATGTTGAAAACTATCTTTACATATAATTGAGAAAAATACTATTAAATGAAACTAAGTGACTTGCCTAAGGTCATATAGCTAGTAAGTGACAGAGACTATTTTTTCCCTTTTGTATTCCCAGTACTAGTTCAGCTCCCAGAAAGCAGAATGAACTTAATAAATGTTTGTTGAATTGCATGCATTAGAGTGGAATGGAATTTTCTGTTTAGCCAGAGATGATTCTGAAATTCAGCCAGGCTGTCCCATCTGCCCCTCATTTTCAATCAACACCAAGGATAGTACCAAGAGGGTCAGAGGCAAAGCCAGGATTTAGGAAACTGAGAAAAATCATTCCATTGGGGCTAAGATGAGTTGACTTGTCTAAAGGGTTGAAATGAAATTAGTTCATGAGTTAAAGTCAAGGTCAACAAGGGATCCAGCAAAGGGAAATGTCGATGTGGTGTCTAGTTATATGGGTACTTTGACTGGGAAATGACTATGGAATGTGCTTTTTGGTTCTATAAAGCATGGTTGTCCTGCCATTGCCACATTACGGATCTCACCCATGCTAGAAGGACAGGGATTCTTCACAGGCTTGAGGCCAGTGATGATCTTCATGGAAGTTTTGACCTGTTCCATTTCTGACCCTGTTTGGTTTGCCCCTATTTACATAGTCTTATGAAAACATTTGATTGTCTTTAGTCCCATCACAGCTGGGAGCTCCTGAGTTCAAGCCATCTACTAACCTCATTTAGCTTCCCTAATAGTAGTGATTATGGTCATAAATCACAACTTCTGGCCCATTAAATTTATTTTAATCAATTGCCCTAAACCCCACTTAAAATAAGTAAACTAGTAAGAATATGCAAAATCTTACTCACATTTCTAAAGGCAGATTTTTTTTTTTTGCTTTTTGGAGGGGGTAAGGTAGGGGAATTAGGGTTAAGTGACTTGCCCAAGGTCACATGGCTAGTTTTTTTGTTTTAAGTGTCTGAGGGTGCATTTGAACTCAGGTCTTCCTGACTCTAGGGCCAGTACTCTATTCACTGCCCACCTAGCCGCCCCAAGGGCAGCTTTTCTGTTTGACTAAAGAGGCCTAATGCTGCCTTTCTCCATTGGATTTGATTTGACCTTGGCTCAGCAGGCACTTCTTTAATGCTGATAAGAAGTCCAAATCCTCTGATTCTCTAAAGTTCATATACTGTCCTGTGGTCAAGGATGAGGTGAGGAGACTGAGAGGCTCTCCTCTGCCTCTCCTCTCCTCCCCTACCACATAATTTTAGCTGGGACTACTTGACCACTCAACTGTCCACATACTAGTACACTGGAATCTAGACTGGCTTGCCATTTTATATAAAACTTCCAGGGTGATTGACTGTCCTCAACCAATCCTAACATACCTTCTATGGAGCATCATTCCATTTCATATAATGGTTTTCAAAGACTTCTTAAACCTAGACTCACATCCATAACTAATTGGTTCAATAGAGGTAGTTAAAGTTACTTTAAGTGGGAGTTGGGGTGATTGACTCAGTCAACCCTCTATCTTACATGAATGCATTAAAATAATTTATCACACACTTTCTATGTTCCAAGCACTGTGTCAAATGTGAGGGATATAAATATAGAAGCAAAAATAGCTCCTGCCTTCAAGGAGTTTATATTCTGATGGGAGAGAAAGCACATAGGGTGGAATGGTGACCAGGGAGGGGCACTTTGGTGGAAAGTTACTGGAGAAGGTAGTGGAGCCATCAGGAAATGGATGGACCCAACAATAAATATACTAAGGTAATCAAGTGACCATATTCCATATTTTCTTCTGAAAATAAATGTGATGCTCTGTAATTCAATTCAGCTAACATTTATTAAGTGCATACTATATGCCTGACACTATGTTAGATTATAAGGAAATAAATATCTTCCCCTGCCCTCTAGGAGCTTACTTTCTATCCTGGAAATGAAAGAGATACATCAATAAAGAGATGCAGTGTTATGCACAAAATAATTTCTTGAGGTAGAGTGTACTAAGAGCTAGGAAGCTTCAAGAAGACCTCCTATAACAGATAGTATTTGCACTGGATTTTGAAGGAAACTTGGGATTATAAGAGATGGAACTAAGGAGGGAGTATGTTCCAAACATGGGGTACAGCAGGGGCAAAGGTGTGGAGATAGGAGATGGAAAGTCATGTATAGAAAACAGCTCATAGACCAGTCTGAAAGGAATGTAGGGTAATTAAAAGGGAATACTATGAAATGGGAAAGGAAGATGACTGGCAGGTTGTTGTTCTCATTCTTCCAGACCTATGATTTTGTCATTGTGGGGAATTTATGGTCTGGAAACTGTGTCCACTGGAGCAGATCTATAAATCTACCATAACATGTAGTCTTAGAGACTTGTCTGGGGACCATGAAAAGCTAAGTGCCTGTCCCATAGTTATACCACTAGTATGGGTCTGTGGTTATACCACAAAGCAGGGTCTACCAAGGTTACTTACTATGGCTGGCAAGGGAGCCTAATTATGTTTCATCAATTAGCTTTTGGAAAAGACAAATTTTAGACCTCAAGGCAAAAAGAAACTTTTAAGAGTATCTTTATAGAGGAATTTTATTTTCCTACTTGGTTTAAGGTGGAAAAGTTGATTTTAGTGTCCCTCAATATGTAACTTCCCAATGTCTAAGTAGACCATATCCCAATCCTTCTTAATGCTAGTGCCTTCCCTCTGATGATTATCTCCAATTTATCCAGAATATATCTTGTCTGTACATTGTTTTCATATTATTTCGCCCATTAGATGTGAGAGGAGGGGATGGTTTTTTTAAACCTTTCTTTGTATCCACAGCAATTAGCATAGTGCCTTGCAAATAGTAGATAAATGTTTGTTGACTTGCTAATTATCTCATTGCTGTTGTTCAGTAATTTTTCGGTTGTTTCTGACTTTTTGTGATCCCATTTGGGATTTTCTTAGAAAAGACACTGAAGTTACTTGCCTTTTCCTTCTTCAGCTCATTTTACAGATGAGGAAACTGAGGCAAATGGGGTTAAGTGACTTGCCAAGGGTCACACAGCTTAATAAGTATCTAAAGCCAGATTTGAACTCATAAAGATGAGTCCTCCTGACTCCCAGGCTCAACATTCTATCCACTGTGCCACCCAGCTGCCCTATTAATTATCTAGCATCTTCCAGTTTTTCTCAGAACTATACACAGGCTGGCTGAGTAGTAAGCAAAAAATAGAATTAAATTAATATTATATTTACTGTATCATATACTTATATTTAATGTATATGGAAATAGCTAGTCAGTCAGAGAGATATATGGATAGATAGATAATTGGAAGAGGGGAAGAGAGAAGGAAAGAGAGGGGGGAGAGAGGAAGGGAGAGGGAGAGAGAGAGAAGGAGGGGGGAGGAAGGGAGGATGAGGAAGAAAGAGAAAATTCACTATGTGTCAAATACTGTGCTAATTATTGAGACGTACAAACAAGTCAATAAAATAGTCAATGCTTATCCTCAAGAAGCTTACATTTGAATGGAGGAAGATGACGCATAAAAGGGAACTGGAAGGGGGTGGATGGCATCTCTAGAGTGGGAAGACTGCTGGTGAGGAGGGGAAGAAGCTCAGAGAATGAGTTGAGCTGGAATTAAATAGTGCTAGAGCCAGGATTTCATTGGCATAGGAAACTTGCAAAGAGAAAATTCCCTTTATCAATGTTGAACAATTCTGCTCTGTAATTTCAAGGCTCAGGGAGTTGCCTTGAAGCACTAAGAGGTTATGTGATTTACCTAGGGTCATACATTCAGTATATGTCAGAAGTGGGACTTGAACACAGATCTTCCTGACTCTAAGGCCAGGTCTTTATCTACTTCATTACACTGTCCCTCATAGAATCATAATATCATAGATCTAGAGCTAGAAGGGAACTTAAAGGCCATTTAGTCCAATCCCATCATTTTACAGATGAGGAAACTGAGGCCTAGGTGACAAACACACTGAATCAGTGTCTGAGGCGGGTTTGGAAACAAGGTCTTCCTGACGCCAAATTCTGTGCTGTCTCTACTACACAATGTTGACGCTTTCATGTACAGATTCAATAGGGACTGGTCCTGTGATGCCATGGGAATAGCAAACCCCTGAACAAGGAAACTCCCTTCACCAATTCAGATTGCAGAGCAAGAATTACTGCTGGAAATTGTTTGGCCTTGGGCTACTTCACTTTTTGGTCTATTCCTACCCATTTCCCTGTAGTCCATTTAGAAGTTGGTCTTCATATCCAACATAAGTAAAAGCAGGTCTCTAAATTCCCATTTCTTTTTATTTTCCCTCTTTGATGTTATTTCTCCTCACCTTTCTGATGGCTTGAGTGATGCACAGAATGGAACAGCACAGAAATGGCCCCGGCTGCCATCTCCTGGGCTCCTCATTTTTTTGCTCTCCATTTTTCTTTGTAATGGAATCAGCATTGCGTGTTCATTTCTTCCTTCCCACACCTCCTCGAGCTGAAAGTTGCATTCTTTGCTGGGGCGTTGGGTTTTGTGTGTGCATGGCTCTAACAATGGCCTGTTCACATGTCCTTGCCGGGGACCGACAATTGCTTGCTGACCCATTCTAACCTCCTTTGAGCGTCATCTTCAAAGTGTAACTGTCCTTGACAATGAAAGAGACCTTCCTATTGTCTGATCCTTCCAGGCAATCTTTAGCATGGAGCTAAATGGCTTTCAGTTGGAGGAGTTGGCTAGAGGAAGGAGACAAAGTGGGCTGTTGTCCCTGAGTGACTTTGCTCCACTTTGCCTTTTCTCTCTTAGAATGGGGCAGTTCTATAGAAGATGACAGACATTTTGACAGGTGCAATATGCTTTGAACTGTTGTGTCAGATAATTCTTTTGTCTTGGTTTTTCCCAGCAGAGTGGTACATCTCCTTAGGATTTCGATATGCATATTGCAGGGGTTTTCATTTAGTGTGGTGAAGCCTTCCAGCTCCTCTTTCTCTCTATCCCCTTTTTAGTGCTCTTTGCATACATGTCAGTAACCCAGATGGTAAGTCAAGCAGCGGGACTGATTACATCTCCCCTAACCTTTGGACAGGGCTATTGGATGGTTACGGTACAAGGGAAACATGTTGGTTGAGGAAGAGGTATCCCAACCACAAAAATAATGGGTGACTGATGAAAGACAGACAAACAGAAAGAGAATGAAAGAAAGGGAGAAAGAAGGAAGGATGGAAGGAAGAAAGGAAAGAAGGAAGAGAGAGGATGGAAGAAAGAGCACTTATTAAGTGCTTACTATGTACCAAGAACCAAGAGGCACCAAATCTAAGAACCATGGCAACCTTATCTTTGTCATGACAGATAGATGGACACAGAAGTGGTCTGGAGCTGATTCAGAAATTAATTTTCAAAAATTCAACAATGGTCCTTCGGGGTATTCTGTCTCTGTGTTCTTAGGAAATTCTTCTTAGGCCCAACATTGCCATTTGTGAATCTGGCCAAAGAAGATGTGGTGAAATGAGAGAAAAGAAAAAAATTTCAAACTTGAAGATAAAAATCTATATCACCTGTGACTACTGACCTCATTCATTCATTTTTTAAACCAACATTGTGTTGCTTATGAGTTATAACCATCAGATGGCCATCCCTCTCCAAAAGTTAAGGGAGAAGTCCTCAGCTCTTCCTAAGTTAATTTAACGTTAGCCCCTATTATCTAGAAAACATTACAGTCTTTCAAACCTCTGTTCCATTCCCTTGGAAATCATTTCTCAAGAACAGTAAGAGGAAACCAATAGGTCAGTTGTGGGGTTTTGCTAATGCAAGAACTTGTTAGAATAAATTTTGAGAGGCAATATTTTATTATTTAAAGATGAACTTTTATTAGTGGATGTTGCCAAACCTGTGATTTTATGAGGGGAAAATAACTTATCTTCAATTATTTGGAATATCTATCTACACACATACATATATGTACATATACACACACATATATACACGTGTATATATACACATATCTGTAACATACAAGAAAGATTTAATAAAATTCTGCAGGAAAAAGGGTATCTTAATCATGAATTGGATTATGGTGGTATGTGGTTTACAGAACAGTTGGCATATTCAAAATCACTTTGTTCTATGGAAAAACAACGTGATTATAGTATCCATGGGTCATATTGTGAAAAGGGGAGGATTAAAACATATATAACTCAATTAAAAGATGATCAAAACACATACTAGAAATTGTTCATAAAAGTTTCCATGACCAGAGAGAGTAAATGGATCTCCCTTGGGTGATCATGGGAAGTGGTAAGATATAGTGGAGAGAGGCAAAGTCCTGGCAGGTGCAGGTCCCTCTTTTGGAATGCACTTATTGTCTGGACAACCTTGGCTTTCTTGGCAAGGCATTTGATCTTTAAATGCCCCAGGTCTTTCTCTAAGAATACAAGTAGAATATGAAGTTGTTCTATTTTGATTTGATTGGTTGATTATTGATTGATTGATAAATTGCTGATCTAGATTAGATAGACAGGGATAGGTAGGTAGATATTTTCCACTTTGTATCTGCTCCTCTGCCTGGTTTCAATTCCATTGAACAAGATTCTCCTCCTAGTTTAAGCTCATCAACTCTAATCTCATCACCAAACTGCTAATTTAAGCCTTGACTGACACCACCTCCCACAGCCTCCTCTCCTCTCCTACTGGTGGGAGGGAGGAGTCCCAAATTCCTCCCAATGCCTTCCTTTATAGAGGAATTTTAATTCACTCCATTTTTGTATCTGCTTCCCTGCTTGGTTTCAACTCTCCACCCTGCATACCCTTTGATCTACCCCCCCCCCCAATCTTTCCTGCCTCCTTTTGTGTGATGCCTCACCTCATTAGATTATAAATTACTTGAGGGCAGAGAATGCCTTTCTTTTTATTAATTGTATACCCAGCACCTAGCACATAGCAGACATTTAATAAATTTATTTATTGATTGATCTGGATTGGATGGATAGAGAGCTAATGCATCTGTTAAGTGCTTATTTTCCATGACAGGTCCTGAGGTAGGGATGGGGGTCAAGGGGAAATATAATTTAAATTTGCAGATATACATCATATATAGATATATATATATATATATATATATATATATATAGATATATATATATCTCCACACACAAATACATCTATAATACATACATAAGGGTTGATTATATATGTGTGTATACACATGTATGTGTATATATGTAGACATAAATACATATATGCATATAGATATTAATGTATGTGTATATATTTTATTTGTGTATATATATGTGTATATACACATGCATAAACATAAATATGCACAAACAAATATAATGAAAAACAGCATATGATAATACTAAGTAGATGTACCCCTCTAGAAGGAAACAAAATAAGACAAAAATGTTTTCATTTTTGAAAGCAATATTGACAATAATTCAAAATCTCTTCATTTTTCTCTTCCTTCTTCCCCCTCTCAATTCTCTCTCTCTCTCTTCTCTCTTCTCCTCTCTCCTTTCCCTCTTCCTCAATTTCTTTTATCTAAAGACAAAAAGATTTGACTGGAAGATATCCAAGATTCCTTCCAACTCTACCATTCTATCTTTCTCAAATAATAGTAGCCTTTTTCTTTTTCCTTCTTTCCTTCCTCCCTCCCTCCTTCCCTTCCTTCCTTCCTCCCTCCCTCCCTTCCTTCCTCTTCTTCTTCCTCCTCCTCAATTTGACCTCTGCTAAACTTCTGGCAAAATCATCCTAGCTGTTCAATATCTTGCTGTGGTCTGTGAACCCTGGCATAAAAAAATCCTACTTTGTCTGCGAATTGTAAAAGCCAGGAATTGCCCTGAAATCATCATGCTTCAGTGTTTTTAAACACCAGGCATGCTCAGAGTTTCCAGAAACCTGGGTCATGTGATTCTCTGACCCTCAGCTATGTTCTGTGCTTCTTCCTAGTAACAATTGATTAATGGTTTATGTTAAGTTACAGAGCAGATCTCATCCAGCTCTCCTGAATTCAGAGATTTCCTCATTATCTTGGGCCTTTAATGGTTGCCCTTGGAAAATTTTACTCACAAATTAGGCTGGACAAAGTCCTTTAAAAGAAAATTATTTTCGGTGAATGGTCAGAGGGGAGCATAAGGTTTGAGTGGCCACTTATCAAATCCCAAAGGGACCTGGTTACCTTGCATCTCACGAGCCCCTGGATCCAAGATAAAAAACAAAATTAAATTAAAAGCATAATTTAAGTGGAATGTTGATTAAAACTTTCCAGGTGGAAGTTTGCTCCTTTGAGAGTGATGTTGTTCATTTAATTTTATTTCAATGAATTTGGTTCACTTCAATTCAATTCTATTTGAGTTGATAGAACATGATTCATTTTATCCTGTTTTACCTGGCAGGCTCTAGAGTCAGAGAACTTGGGTTGAAATTCGGTCTCTGATGTTTACTGTCCGTGTGATTTCTCTGGACTTCCTCATCTAAAAAAAGGAGTTGGCTACATCCCCTCTGAGGTCCTTTCCACTCTAAATCTATATTATTATAAACCTGTAATTCAGTTCAATTCAACATACACTTGCTAGGGTGACTGACAGGGAGACCCTTGTATAATCTCTTGAAATTGAGTTTAGAACACCCAAAAAGTCATTAGAGAGACACATGGTGGGAAGTAGAAGACTACCACACATCACATTCTGTTGTTTTATTTTTCTTTCATTATAAGTGATGCTTACAATTCTTGCATTGTACCAAACCATGCTGGATTGGACAGGCAAATTGAGTGAGATTCTTTTTATTTTTTTGTCTTTATTAATTTGTTTGTTTACTTTTAGTTCATAAGATTTAGTTCCATAATCCCTTGAGTTTCAAATTTTCTCCCCCACCTCCACCCCCATGGCAGCATGCAATCAAGTATAGGATCTGCAAATACTTTTACATTAGACATTATTCAGGTTGTAAAGAAGGATTGTAACCGATGGAATGAACAATGGGAAAGAGGAAACAAAACCAAACAAGAAAAAGAAAGAGAGCAGTTAGTTTGCTTCAGTCTGCATTCAAACTCGGTTCTTTCTAGTTCTTTCTCTGAATGTAGACATCTCCTTCCATCATGACTCTTTTAGAGTTGTCTTATAACCTTGCATTGTTGAGAAGAGTCTGGTCTATCAAAATGGGTCATCACACATACATTTCGTATGTAATTGCATACAAATTTCTCCTGGTTCTGCTCTTCTCACTCAGCATCAGTTTGTATGAGACTTGGAGAGAGATTCTTGAGGATTTGAATACAGGGTCAGGAATTCATACTTTATTCCTGAGGAAATGTAACCTTTCTACGAAAAAACTGGATACGAGGAGAAGTTACACGATCATAGAAGTACCATAGAAAAGTGGCTTAGGCATCGGTATAAAGGATGTCTTGGAGAAGGGGTAGATTAAATATAGGAGGATATTTTAATAGTGTAGTTGAAAGGAAACAAGAAGCTGAACGAGGGTATTTGCCATGGGAGTAAAGAGACCAGATTTGAGAGATACGGAAATAGAAACAATAAGATTTGGCAAGTGGATGGATATAGGGAAGGGAAGATAGGAAAAAAATTAAAAATGATTCCAAGGTTATGTGAGTGCCCAGAGGAATGGTAGTGCCATGAACAGAGATGGGATGTTAAAGAAAGGACCAGTGTTAGCTGGGAGAAAGCGCCAGCTCACCTCTTGGCAAGTTGGACTTGAAATGCCAGTTGTTATAGGTTCCAGAAATCCATTAGAACTTTGATCCATCCAGTGAAGATAGGAGGATTAATCTTTTCATGTCTTTGGTGTTGTCTGTTAATTATAAAAACAGAGTGTTGATTTCTATGTGTTTTATTTTTGTGATTTGGATTGTTGTAACCCTTGTTTTCTTGGTTTGGCTTCATTCTGCACTAGTTCATAACATTTTTCACATTGCTCTCTCAATTCTTCATCTTTATTATTTTTATAGTATAGTGATATTCCACAGCATTTATGTAACACAATTTTTTAAACATTGCCTATGCAATGGATATCTCATTTATTTCTAGTTCTTTGTTTCAATGAAAATTGCTACAAGGAATGCTTTGGTGTATATGGGAACTTTCTATCTTTGATCTCCTTGGGATATGTGTATGTGCATGCATGCGTATGTGTATGTATATATATATATATACACACACATACATATATCACACACTATATATGTATATATGTATGTATATATACACACATATATACATACACACATATACATACACACGTACATGTATTCCCATCAGTGAAAACTCAGGACCAAAGCGTATGATCATTTTGGGACATAATTCCCAATGATTAATCCAGAGCTCCAGCAATAACTCATTAGTACAGCCCCCCCTCTTTCACTGGTAGACATGCGTACGATTTTGTCCAAAATGGGAGACCACAGAACTATGGAATGTTAGAGCTGGAAGAGAACTAATAGGATCTCTAGTCTGACCCTCTCCTTCGGTAACTGAAGACACTGAGGCCTGGAGAGCGGGGGTAGACAAGCGACTGGGTCAAGATTACATAGCTAACTAAGAAGGTCCAGATCTCAGACTATATACAAAAGTTATTTTCCAAGTAATAAATGATGGATTTAGAAGCAACATGACTGGGGAAGAGAGCCCTACCTTGAAATTTTTCTCACTTTGTCAACTTTGGTTGTTTGGCCCTGGGCAAGTCATTTGATGCTACAAGCCTCTGTGGATAACAAGAACAAGAGAGGCATTTGTGAAATACTTTAAGGCTTGCAAAGTGCATCATACATTTTATCTCACATTATCCTCATGACAATCCTGGGAGGTAGGTGCTATGATTATTCCCATTTTACAGATGAAGAGACTGAGGCAACAGAGGTTAAGTGACTTTCTTAGGGTAACACAGCTAATATGTATCTGAAGTCAAATTTAAATTCAGGTATTCCTGATTCTGGATCTAGCATTCTATTGTACTAGGAGGAAGAAGGTAGTGTGGCATTGAGAAAAATCACAGACACAGCATCCTGGTGCAAATTCAATTGTACATAATCAAATCTACTGTGGTTAGATAGACTGTTTAAAGTCTGGGATTTTTCAGTCTGGCTTCTTTTCCCCTAGCCTTTGCCTCAGACCCAGCACTCTAATACCCACCCTTGGACCTTAGGTGAACAGTGGATGAGAATGGTGAACTAGACCAAGCATGCTGATCTCTAGAACCATCTTAATGGCTTCATGCCATTCCCTCTTTCCACCTCTAACTCTGGGAACAGTAATTAAACCAACATTGCCATTCCTGGAAAGGACATTTCAAACCAATTGATTTATGGCTGCCTTCACCATCCCTGGGACTTCTCTGATGAAAACATCTATCACTAGCCACCACTTCGCAATACATGTAAACATGTAAACATCTCGAAGGAAAGAACTGACTTCATTATTGTGTTTGTAACCCCACAGCTTAGTAACACAGTTCTGACCCACAGAGAGCTGGGCACAACTACAATGACCGAAGAACAAAAAAGCGTTTACTGAAAATTATTCAATAATTCATGGAATGGAAACTCCTTGAGGGCAAAGACTATTTCGTTTTTGTCTGACAGTGCCTGGCACAGAGGAGAGGCTTAATAAATGCTTGTTGCTTTGAAAGACTTTAGAACTCTGACAAATACAGTGATAAATTATGAGTCTGGAGGACTGAGGAGGAAACACATCTCCCCCACCTCCTGCCAGAAGGAAGGTGGACTCAGTCCACAGAATGACACGTGGCCAATGTGGGAATTTGTTCTGCCGGACTATGTATATTGGGTAAGAGGATTTTCTTTTTGTATTGTTCAATTGAGGAAGGGGTTTAGCACGATACCCTGGCATATAGTAGGTATTTAATGAATGCTTGTTGACAGAGGAGGCAGAGGGAGATAGAGATAATGAATTTTGTAAAAAAAAAACAAAATTAATATTTTAAAGCTTGTTGATCAATTCCATGGAGTTTTTGTTTGTAAATTATTATTATTGTTAATACCTGAGTTTGATGTAGAACTTTCAGGTTTGCAAAGCACTTCACACATATCAAGTCATTTGACATTTTAGAAATGCCTCCTTTCTCTATTGTGAAATTTGTTTTTCTCTCTTAAGGCATTCTGCAGGGAACACTTTAGGACATTGGGTGGAAGGTGAATCCTTACACAACTCATTGAATTAACCATTTTCCTATCTGCCAGCCAGTCCTTCCAAATGTTATTTGTCTACTTCTTGAACCAGGCTGTCAGACTCACTCATCCTTGGGGAACTGAGCAAATCCATTGAGTTCACTGGCGGGGAGCAATTTTGAAAACACAGAGTGGGTTTCTGAAGCCTCTGTGAAATGTCATCCTTGCTCCTCCCAACAGGGAGAGAGAACAAAGCTACACATTTCCTGCCATTTTTGTCCAGGGTTTCATATCAGCGAAGGCCAAAGGGAGATTAGGCAGCTTCCCCTGGCCTGGGCTGCCAGATACATCAAGCCCCCTCCAGCAGCAGGACAACTGCTGGAACAGTGAGAACAAGGATTAACCATCCAAAATATACATCCAAGGCACTGCTTAATGTAATTTCTTCTTTCTTTATTACCTAAGTAACTCTTTGATAAAAGGACAAAGTAATATCTTTAAACTGCTTTGATTGCTAAATCAGCTTCTAAGACCTAAGGTAAAAGAGAACCCCTTAGTGAAACTCTATTGTAATGGAAAAAAAAATCCTTAAAATTCTGGTTCATGAAATTAACAAAGAATTCTCTCCCTACCCCTTTGCAGGTTGGAAATGTATAAAATTTCCAAAAGTGCATTTTTAAAATGATCAATTTTTAAAATGATCAATCACCAAACATTTATTAATCACTTACCCTGTGCTTAATAAAGCGTTGCATTAAATGCTGGAGATACAAGTACAAAAAATGAAACAACTGCTACTCTTAAGGACCTTTTGTAGCCTCTAAGTCCCTAATCTAGGCCTTAGTTTCCTGATCTATAAAATGAGGTTGTATCTCATATAGCTTGAAATCTATGATCTTATAAAGCTGATCTCCAAATTCAAAACCTACGATCAATATAATTTATTGTCTTGAGGTGTTTATAAGACAAAAGACTGTAGTCCAGTAAAGGAAACATTAATTTTTTTTCCTTAATGATAAATGTAAAAGGGCAGGAAATATTAGCAAAACTTAGTCATGGTGATAAAATGTCTGAGTCAAAATGGACCTTAAAAGTCATCCAATTGAATCTTGTCAGTTTACAGATTAGGAAACCATGGTCTGAAGAGATGAAATTTCTACTTTGATTCCCCAATAGATCTATGATGTCATAGCTGTAAATACTCCCTATGGTGGTATGGATAGCCACCTTTCTGTGCTTTCTCATTCTATGTGATGAGATTTGACCTATGTCCTCTCATCAGCCCCCGTGGTGATTCCAATTAGAGGCCTCCTTCTGGTGCAGGATTTTTTTTTTTTTTTTTTGCTTTTTGGAGGGGAAAAGGCAGGGCAATTGGGGTTGTGACTTGCCCAAGGTCACATGTCTAGTAAGTGTTAAGTGTCTGAGGCCAGATTTGAACTCAGGTCCCCGACGCCAGGGCCAGTGCTCTATTCACTGTGCCCACTAGTTGTCCCACCTAGTTCAGGAATTCTTAACTGTTTTTTGTGTAGTGGAACCCTCTGGCAGTTTTAGGGACACCTAAGGACTCTCTTGCTCTCCTCTCTCTTAAATTATATTTTTTTTGGTTTCCAATTACATGTAAAAACATTTTTTAACATCCATTTTTAAAAATTTTGATTTCCAAATTCTCCCCTTCCTCTTCCTCCCCCCACATTGAGAAGGCAAACAATTTGATATAGTTTATACATGTATATTCATGCAAAACATACTTCCATATTTGTCACATTGTGAAACAAAAACACAGACAAAAAAACCCCCAAGAAAAATAATGTTAAAAAAAAGTATGCTTCAATCTGTATTCAGACCCCATTAGTTCTATTTTTTAAGGTGGATAGCATTTTTCACCATAAGTTCTTGGGAATTGTCTTAGATCATTGTACTGCTTAGTCATTCACAGCTGATCATTGTATAATATCACTGTTACTGTGTATAATGTTCTCTTGGTTCTGCTCACTTTACTATGCATCAGTTAATGTAAGTCTTTCCAGGTTCTTCTCAAATTATCTCACTCATCATTTCCTACAGTATAATATTATTCCATCACACTCATACCACAACTTATTCAGCCATTCCACAATTGATTTCCAATTAATTTCCTTAATTTCCAATTCTTTGCCATCACAAAAAGAGCTGCAATAAATATTTTTGAACAAACATGTCCTTTCCTTCCTTCCTTCCTTCCTTCCTTCCTTCCTTCCTTCCTTCCTTCCTTCCTTCCTTCCTTCTCTCTCTCTCTCTCTCTCTCTCTCTCTCTCTCTTTTTTTTTTTCTCAGACCTAGTAGTGTTATTGCCAGGTCAAAAATATGTACAGTTTAAAGCCCTTTGGGCATAGTTCCAAATTTCTCTCCAGAATGGTTGGATCGGTTCACAACTCCACAGTACTGTGTTAGTATCCCAATTTCTAAGGACCCTTCCTCAAAATAATATTATAAATCCATAAAATAAAATATGAAATGTTAAAAAGGAAATAAATTGAATTGAAATGCAGTTATTAAAATATACTTTTTTAAAGTCCACACTCTTGAGATTAAGAACTTTTGTTCTAGTCCCTTTAACATTATATGGATATGAGTCATTAAATAGAAATTTCATTGCTTAATCATAACCTGAAGCCTCTCTCTGCCTTCCATACATCTCACAATTGCTCTTTGGGTCAATGGTGACATTTAATAAGAGTGAATATAAAGAAATTTGATCCTTGAGAGCCAGCTTCATCTTAGACAACTGGGTACCTGTTTTTCCCTGTACTGTTTCAGGGTTCTTAGATGGCAAAAGAGACAGCAATGTGGACCTGCAGAGCCTCCAGGGAATAAAGGCAAAGAGTGGCTGGTGATCAAGTTCACGTTGCATTCCCTGGTGGATGCTTTTAAAGGATATTTGCTATGAATTGCAACATTTGCTCTTTCTATTAAAAAGGTTAAGAACTCCTGTAGTAGAAAAAACCATTTATTCTGCTTTGGCTCCAGAAGGCAGAACTAAGGAGCAGTGAGTATAATTCACAGGCAGGCAGGTTTCTGGGCAATGTCAGAAAAAGCTTCCTAATAATTAAAACTGTTTCCAACTCATAATCTCAGGATGGAGATTAGTCTCCATGAGAATTTTCAGATGAAAATGAGGGACAGGATGCTGAAGATGTGGTCATGTGTCCTGAAAATTTGATGTTACCAGTAGTGGGTGCATTCCATTACTTTAGTTCCTGCTCTTATATTTTACATTCTTTTCAATGTAATAAATGTACATTTATATACTATATATCAAGAAAATAAGTTCTTGGGCAGATATCCAGAAAAAGAAAGTGAATGGGAGATCCAAGTGCATAGGAACATCCATCTCTCTCTCTCTCTCTCTCTCTCTCTCTCTCTCTCTCTCTCCCGCTCCCTCCCTCTCTCCCTCTCTCTCTCCATCTACCTCTCAGGGTTGTTAATCAGTATTTCACAAATGCTTGCTTCCTTCCTTTCTCTCTTCCTACTTCCCTCCCTCCCTCCATTCTTTCCTTCCTTCTTTCCTTCCTTCCTTCCGTCCTTCCTTCCTTCTTTACTTCCTTTCCATTTTTATATATGAGGAAAACGAGGTTGAGTTGGTAAATGGCTAAGGCAGGATTTGCACTGAGGTACCTGACTTGAAATCCAGCACTCTATCCACAATGCCACTTTAGCTATCTACAACTAATCTCAAGATGGAGAATGATCTGGGAAGATCAGGAAGAAAGCCTCATGAAGGAACTTGCAATGGAACCATGTTTTGAAGGAAGTTAAATATCTCATAAAGGAGAGGTGAGGGGGTAATGAATAAGGGGTGGCACGATAATGCTCAAACCATGGCTTCAATCTTTGCTCAACTACTTCTTACCTGTACACCTTTGGACCAATCATTTCTCTTCCCCAAGTCTATGTCTCTTGATCAGTGAATTGAAGGGGTTGGACTAAATCAAAGAATCTTAGCCTATTTTTGTGTCAGAGACACCCTTGGTAGTTTGGTGAAGCCTATAGACCTTTCCCCAGAATAATATTTTTAAATGCATAAAATAATAGGATCACATAGAAACCCAATTATGTTGAAATACAATTACCAAAATATTTTTAAAAAGCAAGTTCAAGGGCCCTGGGTTAGGGACCCCCAGACTAGAAAGACTCTGATGTCCATTTCAGCTCTAGATCTGGGAGCCCTTCCAGAAATGGCAGACCACTGGGGCAAAGACATAGAAGTGGGAGGTGAAGGTACTTAGTAAACATTTGTCAAACTGACCTTTCTTCCTCTGACTTCTTGTCTTTGAATGTAACAGTAGTCACCTCCAAACTCTGGCCTCTTGGGCTTAGGGATTTGTGGATTTTGCTATTCATAAAACTTTATAGAAATCAAACAACTAAATCAGACCTGGAACATATCTATCTCTTGATAATATAGTTTAGCATCCTTATTTTGCCAAAGACGAAGTGATTTGCCCACTGTTACATGTAGTAGAGCTGGACCTAGAAACCAAATCTTTTCTAATTCTCAAATGAGAGTTATTCCATTTTATGATGACATGATGCCACCCAACTCCAATTTAAAGACCAATATTTAACAACATCCTGATTTTGATTGTCATTAAGTAAAAATGAGGACTGCACACTAGAGAGACAGAGGCTCAAGGAAATCTGCTGCTTGCCAAAAGGTCACTCAGTTAAGTCGATGTTGGAACTCGGCCGGAAACGCCGATTTCAACTTACAGCCTGTGCTGCTTTCACTGACTCATATTGATTGCCCTTTAGAGAGAATAAATGTTTTTCTAAAGGTTAAGTACCAACAGGTGTTTAAGATGTGAATACACAGAAAGAAAGGAGGGAGGAAATCTGTTTTGAAAATGTTCTTTCTCCTAGTGTCCTCTGGTTAACAAATGAAGGGCATAAAAATGACAGTCAATTACTGAGCTTGACTTTCTATGAGTTTAGAACCCTGTATTTAATTATGATGAACAGGTGAGTTTACTGGCAGCAGGAATGATGAAGGAGAGAGGAGAGAGACAGAAAGAGACAGAGGGTAGAGAGGGACAGAGAGAGAAAGGAAGGGAGAGGGAAGGGGAGAGAGAGAGACAGAGAGACAGAGAGACAGACAGAGACAGAGACACAGACAGACAGAGAGAGAGAGACAAAGAGAGACAGAGACAGAGAGCCACAGAGATATAGATACACAGACAGAGACAGAGACAGAGAGTGAGTATAAGAGAAGTGAATCCTGGTCTCAGAAATGGGGGCCTGAGTTCTAGTCCCAGGCTGACCACTGATTTCTTTGTGGTCACTAAACAAATGTTTTCTCCTCCCTGGGCCTTAAATTCCTTATCAGTAAAATAAGTGGCCTCTAAGTTCCGTTCCTTCTCCTGAGCCTAAGATCAGTCAGTAAATAAGCATTTATTAAGCACCTACTATAGGGCAGCTATGTGACTCTGGGGTCAGGAAGACCTGAGTTCAAATCTGGTATTAGACATTTATTACCTGTGTGACTCTGGGTGAGTTATTTAACTCTGTTTGCATCAGTTTCTTCATCTGTAAAATGAGCTGGAGAAGGAAATGGCAAACAATTCCAGCATTTGCCAAGAAAAAAAAAACAACAACCCCAAAACAGATCATGAAGAGACAAGACTGAAAAATGACTGAACAGCAAAGCACCTACTATGTGCTAAGCCCTGGGGATACAAAGAAAGGTAAAAAATAGCCCCTTCCCTTGAGGAGCTTGCTATCTAATAAGGGAAACAACAAGCAAACACACACACACACACACACACACACACACACAAGTTATATACAAGGAAACAATTAACAGAGGTAAGGCACTAGAATTAAGAGGGATTGGAAAAGGCTAGAAAATAATGCTAGTAGCTTATAATCTTT
Source organism: Gymnobelideus leadbeateri (assembly GCA_011680675.1). NCBI lineage: Eukaryota > Metazoa > Chordata > Mammalia > Diprotodontia > Petauridae > Gymnobelideus > Gymnobelideus leadbeateri. Next base: position 76,549 of record WOXC01001391.1, on the reverse strand, counting down.
CTAATGCTTTCTTAGCTCAAAAGGTTACCCCAAAGTGCTCTCCTTTCTTTCCTTCTCTCTCTCTCTCTCTCTCTCTCTCTCTCTCTCTCTCTCTCTCTCTCTCTCTCTCTCTCTCTCTCTGTCTTTCCGTCTGTTTGCCTGTCCTCTCTGTTTTAATAACTCGAAATTGAATGGCATCACAACTTTTGGGGCACCCTGTATATATTCACACTCTGCCTTTCTTCCTCCCAGCCTGCACATTTCTTCTTCGTATATAGGCATTCAATGCTTTGAATTTTCCTCTGAGCACTACTCTGGTTGGATCCCCCAGATTTTGGTATGTTATCTGCATTGTCGTTAACTTTTATGTAATCTTTTACTTAAAATGTTTTTCCTCTCTGCCCCAGTCACTACTGAATGCCATATTAAGTATCGATGAGAGCCCTCACCTTTCACACATTATACCATCATTTACTACTGTGTCATCATAATCTGTAAGTTTGGCTTTCTAGACTTGTTTGTCATCTTTGTGGCCAAACACTTGTCTAAGTTCTATGGGTGTCTGAAAAGACCATATATCATTTGATTCTAGATCTAGCTTATTTATATTCCCTTTGGCATTATACTTTCTTTTTATCTTTTTTATTCAACAAATTATGATAACAGAATATAAACATTTCCTACCTCTTAATCTATTGATTTTTTCTTCCAGGGTCATGAGGTTTTCCTTTATTAATTTTGTTGTAGGGAATATGTATTTAAGATTGTTACACTTTATTTTGTAAAAAGCCTTTTAGCATAATTAGCAGTAGTTCTGTGTGACATCAGGAAAGCCATTTACCTTCTCTGGCTAATTAAACATGCCTCCTCCCCCCCTCCCCCAATTTTGAAAGTATAGTGTTTTTCTTTAGCCATCACAAAGCACTTTCCAGGTATCTTTTGTGTAATGGAAAGCCATGGGATCTTGATTTAATCCTTTCTCTAAAATTAACTAACAGCCCAAATGGAAAAGCCACTTTACCCCTGAACATTTCAGCTCCATCATCTGTAGAATGGTGGTAATAATATTTAATAAATATTAATAGTAATATTTAATAAAATACAATCTGAAGAGTCTGACATTATCTCACAGGAATGTTTTTAAAAAGCATTTATTATGTGCTAAGTACTGTGTTAAGTTCTAGGGATATAAATATAAGGTCCCTGCCCCCACCCCCCATCCATACCTGCCCATCCTGTCCATGGCCTCCCCTGAAACTTCCACAGACTGTGTAGCAATTTCTCTGGTTCTCTTGATATCCTTTGGATACTAGTAGAGCACAGGGGCAGCTTGGCGGCACACTGGATAGAGTATCGGGATTAAAGTCAGGAAGTCTCATCTTCCTGAGTTCAAATCTGGACTCAGACACTTACTAGCTGGGTGACCCTGGGCAAGTCACTTAACCCTGTTTGCCTCAGTTTCCTCATCTGTCAAATGAACTTGAGACAGAAATGGCAAATCACTTCAGTATCTCTGCCAAGAAAAACCCAGATGGGGTCATGAAGAGTCCGTGATTGAAAGTAACTGGACAAGAAGAAGAAGAAGAAGCATAGGGGCTATCAGTCAGAGATTCCTCATCACCATGTGACCAGCTCCATTTTCTTCTCTGGCCACTCATTCATCTGTCTTCTGACATCCTTTCTCCTGCTTCTATTGTGCAGTCATTGCTTTGTAAAGGGTTTAAGGTCTACTCGGTCCCACCATGCCCCTCTCCATTGCCCTGTAGGTGACCTTCTATTTTGATTCTTCAGGGACCCTTGGTCATCACAGTGTCACAAGCAGAATAATGTGGTAGACCTTTGCTTTAGGGAGAAGTTTGTCACGACTCAAAGCACTATATGATTTCCTACAAGTACTTGAGCCCTTTCTTTTCCTGCTGTTTGGGAACATTGACACAGGTAATGATAACCCAGGGAAGGGAATGAAGGGGCCAAAGGAAAGGTCAGACAAAGAGCTCTAGGAATATCTGAAGAAGGACTGAACTCTATAAACTGTAGGGGATAGTGGAAGGCTTCATGGAGAAGGATGCATTGAACTTGGAAAGAAAGTGGGATTCTGAAAGGGAGAGATAAGGAGGGAGTGAATTCCACACAGAAATATAAGGTCATTGTTATGAAGCCAAAAGGGACCTGAAGAACCATCTAGTCTGACTCTACTCATTTTATAGATAAAGAAACTGAGGGCCTGGGAGAAAAGGTGATTAAAGCTTTTAAGATCAGAGATTTAGAGCTGAAAGGAAACTCAGAAAACATCTAATCTAACTCCCTAATTTTATAGATGAAGGAGCTGAAGACTAGAGAAGGAACATGATATGGGATGCTAGAATCAGCATCAAACTGGAAAGGACTTCAAAGGCCCTTTAGTAATTTTACAGATAAGGAAACTGAGGACCAGGAAGGTTAGACAAATGACTAGTCCAGAGTCAAACAGGTAGGAAGTAGTCAGAATCTGAATCCAGGTCCTTTGACTCCAAAGCTATATATTCTGCTACATTACCTCCCAATGGCGCCTGCTACCTATTTATGGAATTTATTGTTACTCTATAAAATGTGATGTTTGTGCATGACGATTTCTGAGGTTCTTTCCAACTCTACTTCTATAAACTTATGATTCACCCTTTGGAGTAGCTCAGGGTTTAACCAAATGTAATTCCTTAAAGCCTGGTGCAATAAATAAAGTCACCTTAACTTCTCTAAACCTCAGTTTACTCATCTGTGAAATGAGTGGTTTGTAGTAGATGAACGCTATTCCAACCACCAGGTGGCAATGTCAAGCAAAGAAGGATGACTTGCTGTTTACTGGGGAGGGAGTAGAGAGGGGAAACTCCCTGCGCCTGCCTTCTTTCATGGAAGTATGACTTTTTTCAGCTCCCTTAGTGGAGCTTGAGTTTAGCTATGTCCACTACTCTACTTTCAAATAGGGATGGCCAGTAGATTGAATATGAAAGCAAAATTATCCATACTTTGTTCCCTTGTGGCTTGGGTTTTCTTATGGGTTCTTTCTCTCTCTCATGCACTATGCTCTAGCCCCGAGCCAGTTTGCATGAATGACATCAAAATTAGATTTATGAAACCTCAATACTTTCAATCCACTCCCTTTCTGCATTCCTGCCTCTATTCTCAATTGCATCACCAGCATTCAAGAAGAACTGGCAAAGATTCAAATAGCCATCTGGATTTTAATATGGTGACACATAGATACTGAGAAACACTTAAAACAACACCACTTGCAGTATTAAAAGTGACCGCAATCTTCTCATACAAGACCAGAAAGAATAGGTAAGAGAACAGTGGATGGTTTCCCCTCTGTCTGTTTCTCCATTAGAGAATAGGTAAAGAAAGAGAATAAACGGGATGGGTAATTGTGCAAGGAAACTCATCCCCTAGGAAAGCAAAGGAAGAAGCCTCCAAGGTGGTCTCATCAACAATCTTATTATGGAATGCAGTAGCTAGCGATCATTTGGGTTCTGCCCCATCATTGGGTAGGAACAATGTCTGATGACATTCAATTCACAAAGCCAGAGTTCAACATATAGGCTCAGGCTCTTTTAACTCCAATCATTACCATTCTCTCCATTACCTAGAAAGATCAAAAAGTGTCTCCTCCCCTGTGTCTTGTTTGTTTGTCTTGGAATCTCCCCAGTACAGCTCTCCTAATGTCAAGGTTCTGGGTAGTTATCCCTAAGCTCAGGTTGTAAACCCCTTTAAACCTTAGTGAATGGGATGGAAGAGCAATGCACTAAATCTTGTTGATACAAATAGAAAATTGAGACAGACCCTGATTTCAAGGAGCTCACATTCTAAATTTGAAAGCTAACACATAGGAGAATTCACATATGAAATAGATGCCAACGTTCAGGGGTCCTTGGAGAGCTGTAGCAGGGCAGGTGGCAATGCTTGGGAATCTTGAGGGCACAGTGGAAGGGTAGATGGCAAGGTTCAATGGTCCTTCAAACCTAATGGTAGGAATGGTCTTTCTTCTTACCAGAAGGATTATAGTTGTTGATTCCTTGCTCATTGAAGGATTGAACTAATAGAAAGGGGAGATCTTAGTGGGATCTGAGCAGGAGGTGTGGTCAGGTGATGAAAAACAGCTCCTGCACTATGTAATTGTCTCTATCCTCTAAAACTGGGATCTGGGTGGGAAGATTAGGCTGAAGATTTGGGGGAAGGGCACCCACTTTGGCCTTCTATTCAATTCAACCCTTTTTATCCTTCTTTATACCTCCTTAGGCCATTCCCCACCTTCTCAGCTGAGAACCTTGTCTATTATTTTGCTGAAGAAGTGAAACCACTTTCTGAGAGACCCTTCTTGCCCCCTCATCATCATTCCACATTACTTAGATGTGTTCTGCCACTGTCTTCTGCTTCATTCCTATCTTACAGGAAGAGATGGCCTTTTTTCTTGCCAAATTAAACCACTTTTCATGTGGAAGCGATACCATTTCAGTTCATCTTTTCCAGATTTCCCCCTCTATCATCCCAATTCCCTCATTTATCTTCAATCTCTCCTCATTAGTTAAATCCCAAGTATGTTTCCCCCATCCTCAAAAGTATCCTCACTTCATCCATCCTTCCTTGTTAACTGTTATTCCATATCTTCCCTCCTTTTTGTGTTAAACTAAGCACTTGAGAATACTGACTACAACCAATGTCTCCACTTCCTTTCCTTCTACCCACTTCTTAACTTTCTGTGACTTGGCTTCTGATCTCATCAATAAACTCAAACTGCTCTCTTCAGTTACTACAGATCTCTGCAGAAAGTACAGTGGCCTTTTCTCAGTGCTCATTATCCTTGACCTCTCTGCAGTCTTTGACACTCTTTTTTTTAAGCAATTGGGGTTAAGTAACTTACTTGCTCAAGGTTACATGGCTAGTTATTTATGTGTGGGTGCTAAGTACTGAGGCTGGAACCTATCCTGGGTCCTCCTGACTCCAGGGCCAGCCACTTTTACTCACCGCTACACCTTGCCGCCCGTGTCTTTGACACTCTTAATCACTCTCCTCCTTGATTCTCTCTTCTCTCTAGGTTTCCAAGGCACTACTCTGTCTTAGTAGTACTCTGTCTTCTTCTATGATCACTCTTCAGTTTCCTTTTTTGGAGTTCGATTCAACTCCTTCCTGCTAATTCCATCACTCAGGGCTTGGTCCTGGGCCCTCTTCTTGTCTCCTACATGGTTTTGCTTTGTGTTCTCAGTGGCCCCCATGGGTTCAATTATAATTTCTACACCATTCTCAAATTGACATCCAACCCTAACCTCTCTTCTATTCAATTCAATAAACATTTATTTAGCACTTATTACGTTCCAGGTGCTGTGTTAAGCTAACCTCCTGTCCTACAACTCTATCTGTTGGACATCTCAAGCTGTATATCCCATAGACACCTTAAACTCTGCATATGAAGACTAACCCATTATCTCCCCACCCCAAATCCTCCCCTTTCCCAAACTTCCCTATTACAACTGAGGCTTGTACCCTAGTATCATCCTCTATCCCACATTCTCTTTCATCCTGACTCCCACTCATTCAATCTGTTGCCAAGTCTTGTAGATTTTTACATCATTAACCTTTCTCATAAATTCCCATTTTTCTCTCCTGAAACTGCTGCCACCTTGTTGCAGGCCCTCATCACCTGCCACCTGGATTATTGTAATAACTTATTGTTTGTGCTCCCTGTCTCCAGTCTCTCCCTAAGTCCATCCTCCATTCAGCTTCCCATTGATCTTCCCAAAGTATAGGTATGATCACATCATGCCCCCACTCCCCTGACATTCAGTAAGCTCCAAAGGTTCCATGGACAATCCTCTGTTTGGTATTCAAAGCCTTGCATAAGCTGATCCCTTTCTACCTTTCCAGTCTTCTTATACCTTAATCACCCTTTTACGCTTATCATACAAGACCTCCTTGAGGTTCCTCATATAAGATATTCCATCTCTTCACTCTGTGCATCTTCCTTGGCATGAGATATCCTCATGCCTGGAATTGTCTCTATCTTTATTTCTACTGCCCTGGCTCCCCTGGCTTCCTTTAAGTCCCAGAAAAAAAGATATCCCACCTTCTATAGGAAGCCTTTCCACAGCCTCTCTATTAATGCTAGCATCTTCCCTTTGTTGATTATCTCACTTTATCCTAAATTTATCTTGTTTGAAGATAGTTGTTTCCATGTTGTCTCCTCTATTAGACCATGAGCTCCTCCAGAGCCAGGACCATCTTTTGTCTTTATTTCTAGCACAGTTCCTGGCACCTAGAAGGCACTCAATAAATGCCCATGGAATGAATAACAAATGGATCCTCCAGGGTTCACTGATTATTAGGGGCAGATCAAAAAGCTTGGGAATCAAAGTGTATGTCCTACAGATAGCACCACCATGTGCGTTATACTACCCCCAAACTCTATGCCTTTTGTTACTCTGTGTCCAAGTCTTTTTCTCTTTGAGATCCAAAATGCTACCCTTTATTAATTTGTTTTTATTTGGTACATATTTATTAGCTACACATTATCTACCTTAAAAATGTAAGCATCTTGAGAGCAGAGATTGTTGTTTTTTTTGTCTTTGTAACCCCAGTGCCTGGCATAAAGTAGGTACTTTAAAAATGCTCATTGTTTAATCATTGATTCTGCCTCAAAATTGATGATCCTATGAGCCTAGAAATCACAGATGTCCACCCCAGAGTCATGGGCAGGTCCTATCTTTTCTTTACCACATGTTTCTTCACATCTCATGCTCTATTTCCATCCCGAGGGCCTGATTTCGATCAAATTTAGTTTCCCCAATTGACCTCTCATCAGGGATGAAACCATTTGAGTTTGTGCCTGATGATTTGGTGAGTCATTTGGAAACAACAGGTAAGGCCCACACCTCCAAGGCTAGGGGGACAACTGGGTACAAAGTATGCACTTCTAAAGTTGCAGTCAGAAGTCATAGGCCCCCTCCCCCAATTTCTTATTACTCTTTCTTAATTCCCAGCAGCCCCACACGCAGGCAGAGGTGCCTGGCGGCCAGCACCAAGTGGTAATTTATCATCTTTCTTGGCAGGCTTCCTACTCCATCCTGCACCTGCCTCCTTGAAAGAAAACAAGACATCAGATATTTATTCAGATAATGGAGAAGCTGATCAGCCCAGGAGCTGCACAATGCTGAGTTACCCAGGATAAAAGGGACAACTTTTTATGCATTACTCTCGACATATGCATCCCTTCCCTGAAGATTTATGACACCCAAGATGAGAAGTATTGTTAAGAGAATCAAACCTCTCACAGCCTCATGGCAAAGATTAAACTTACTATCAATACACTCCTATAGGCGGAGTTAACTGGCAAGTTTCATAAATCCTTCACACCTGCACCCTTTCTGTCAATGGAGGTAGGAGAAGATGGGACCAATACCAGTACCTTAGCTTTCTTAAACCATTATATCATGGACTGTTTTTTGAGTTCAGGAGTAGTGGACAATTGGCCAAATGAGTCCATTACAATCCTAGAAACCATGTATAGCAGGCTTAATGTGGTGTACTGTTGTACTCTGGAGTCTGAGAGAAGGGAATTCAAATCCCACCTCCAGCTTGAATGTCTGGAGTACCCTGGATAAAATACCTAATCTCTCTGGGCCTCAGTTTCCTCCTTTGTAAAATGAGAAAGGATTAGATGACCTCTGAATTCCCTCTCAGCCTATCCATGTGATTTTTTTGAAAGGTGGCTGAGGCACAATAGTATTCCATTGCAATCACATACCACAACTTGTTCAGTTATTCCCCAGTTGATGGCTATTCCCTCAATTTACAATTCTTTGCCATCAGAAAAAAGAGCTGCTATTAATATTTTTGTACACATAGATCCTTTTCCTTTTTAAAAAATCTCTTTGTGATAAAGACCTAGTAGTGGTATTGCTGGGTCAAAGAGAATGCACCATTTTATATCCCTTTGGGCATAGTTCCAAGTTGCTGTGCAGGATGATTGGATCAGTTCACAACTCCACCAACTGTTATGTTAGTGTCCCTATATTTCTTCATTTCCCCCAATATTTGTAAATTTTCTTTTTTGAAATGTTAGCCAATCTGATAGGTGGGAGACCTCAGAGTTGTTTTACTTTGCAATTTTCTCATCAATAGTTATTCAGAACATTTTTATATGACTATAGATAGCTTTGATTTCTTCTTCTGAAAACTGCCTGTTCATATCCTTTTTTTTTAAACCATTTATCAGTTGGGAAATGACTTGTATTTTTAAAATAAATTTGCCTCAGTTTTCTGTATATTTGAGAAATAAGGTCTTTATCAGAGACACTTGCTTAATTTTTTCTCCCAGTTTCTTGCCTCTGTTCTAATCAGTTCATCTCTAGTTGAACCTCCAACAGGAGCAGAGAAACTGAATGGTCTTTCTCAAGTGGCAAAGCACCTGGTCCTGATTCCATCCCAGCAGAGATCTATAATGCAGGGGTCCATTGCTTATACAGAAGTTTACTGAAATTTTCCGTAATATATGGCCAAAGGAAGTCATCTCCCAGGAGTGTAAGGATGCCTCCATTCTCCATCTCTATGAAGGAAAAGGAAATAGGTTGTCCTGTGACAACCAAAGAGGAATCTGTCTCCTAGTCACTGTTAGAACAATTTTTGCTAGAGTACTCCTTAATTAGCTGATTAATTATTTGGAAGCTAGTCACCTGTCTGAGAATCAAAGTAGCTATAGAAAAGGCCACAGAATAGTCAACATAGTGTTTGCTGCCCAACAACTCCAGGACACCAGGAACAGAACAAAGGTCTGTATACAATTTTTGTGAACCTGACTAAAGCCCTTGATACTGTCAGTCATGAGGGCTTGTGGAAGATCATGGTGAAATTGGGTTTCCTAGTAAATTCCTCAATACTGTATGCCAGTTTCATGGTGGTATGCTTGCACAGGTTCTGGATGAAGGACTATGCTCTCTCACACTTTCCCAATCGCCAACAGAATGAAGCAGGGTTGTGTGCTTGTTCCCACACTCTTCAGCATGATGTTTTCAGTGATGTTCTCAAACATTTTCAACGAAGACAAAACAGTATCAAAATCAGCTTCTGTACTACAAGTTAAGACCAAAGTGGAGGGGGAGTTGGCAAAAACTTTTTTGTTCACAGATGATTATGCACTCAATGCAGCCTCTGCAGCTGAAATGCAACAGTGCATGGATTGATCCTCTGCCACCTGTGCTAATTTTGACCTGGCCATCAACACCAAGAAATTTTCAATTCTCCACCAGCCAGCCCCCACCATCTGTGCATGGAACCATTGGTCATAGGAAATGAAGAAAGTTTGAATGCTGTGGATAAGTTCACTTACCTTGGCAGCATACCTTCCAGGAATGTACACATAGATGATGAGCTTGACCCATGCACAGACAGAGCTAGCTCAGCATTTGGGAGGCTCCAAAAACCAAAGTGTGGAAGAGAAGAGGAATCAGGCTGCATACCAAACTGAAGTTCTACACAGTTGTCATGCTGACTTCACTGTCGTTTGCCTGTGTATCAGCACTATGCCAGAATATAGAACTGTTTCCATTTGAATTGTCTCAAAAAGATCCTGAAGATTACCTAGTAAGGTAAGGTACCAGGCACTGCAGTCCTCTAGAGCTGAACTTCTAAGCATTCAAACTCTACTGCAGAGAGTATAATTCTGGCTACCTAGTTTGAATGCCAAATGCACGCTTATGCCAAAGAGTATTTTACAGAGAACACAACATTCCAAGGTGGTCAGAAGATGTGCTATGAGGATACTTTCAAGTTCTCCATGGAGAACTTTAATATTGATGATGAGACATGAGAAACATTGACATAGGAGCATCTAATGTGGTGTGTCCGCATCAAAGAAGGTGCTGAAATCCACAAGCAAAGCATAATTGTAGAAGCAGATAGGAAATATGAACTGTGCAAATCCAGAGCCTTTTCCATTCTAACTGTTCTGACAGACCACTTGTGGTGCCTGCTGAACTCACTGGACTGATCAGCTACAGCTGATCCCTTCAGGCATCGTTCCAAGCTGCTCTCCAGGATGGTTGAATCAGTTCACAACTCCCACCTTTACCACTCACTGGTTTATGACCTTAAATAGCTTCACCTCTCTGGACCTCAGTTCCCTCTTCTGTTAAATGAGGAGGTTGGACTATATGACCTCTAAGGCCCCTTCCACCTTTAAATCTACGATCCTCTGATTCTCCCATGCTCTAATCTTGTGTTCCCATGATCTATAAAGGAGATGGAAAAGCAGGCTGCTTTGCTAAGTTATTATTTTACACTGTTTAATTCTCATTGCTTGACCTCACTTTGATTTTTTTCCTATAATTTCCTGAGGACTCAGGAAATAATGAGTGAACATAAATGTAGCTAATTTAACTGCAGAGAGAAAAAATGTTGCACGGGGAGCAAGACTGACCAAAGAGATGACCTAATAGGAATATTCCCACCCAAATTTCTATGATTACCCAATGCATGTAAGTTCTCATAAATGGTAACCAACAGCTGGGCAGACAGGATTGGGACCATATGTCTAATGATGCACATAGATTTTAAAAATACACAGAACTTTTGTATGACTTCTCAGTCAATTGCAGAATTTTCTGGACTTAACATTGTTCTCATTTCATTCCACAAACACGAATTAAGCAAGTGTTAGGTTCTGGGGATACAGAGATAGAGCAGGTCCAGCTTTCAAGGAGCTTACAGTCTTAGTGGGGAGGGAGACAGATGTATAAATAATGATAGGTAGAACCTGGAGAAGGAGGAGAGGGCAGGGGAGGGAGAGGAAAAGAGGGAGAAGGGGGGGAAATGGAAGAGGCAAAGGAAGAGAGAAAGAGGGACAGGAAGAGAAACCAAGGGAAAGAAAGAATGAGGCAGAAAGAACAGAGAGTGTAGGAAAAACGATTTATTGTATTGTTCTGAAAAATGACCATATTGTTTAAATCTAATCCTACCTGATTGAAGGTGATCTGAACCCAGAATGTCATGTGACCCCAGGAACTCACCATGAATGCTGGAGATGGTTACAAGGTATCTCAGCTTCCCCCAAATCCTGGGGGAAAGCATTCTTGCCTTGGGTTACCTCACTCAGGATTTGTGATGTGTCCACCTAAGGTTGTGTTTTGGCTTCACCCAAATTTTATTGAATATTTACATTTACTCATACCTCTTTAAACCTACCTTGTTTTCAAGTTGTCCTCTTGACAATTTTGTTTAATTATATATATGTGGTTCTTGTGTGGGCAGTACCCTTGTCTAAATCTTATATAATGTAAAACCTTCCAGAGCCTGGATGGGAGGAAGCCACACCTCTTTTCTGGCTTGCTCTGCTCTCCCAAACGACCTAATACATTTCTTTCTAAAATTATCTCAGATTTCAAGCTCTGTTCTCATGTTTAAGAAGAAAGCAAAGAAGACAGAGAGAGAATAGAGGTAAGAAAGAGGGAAAGGGAAGGGAAGAAGGACTGGGAAAGAGAGGGAGTGAGGGACACAGAGATAAAGAAGGATTCAGTAGAGGCAGAGAGGGAAGAGCTAGAAAAGGAGAGGAGAAGATAAGGGCCCCAAGGAATGTCCAGGTAACTTGCTATGGGGATTTTGAGGAGAAAGATAATTTTTACCCCATGGATGAGGAGAGCATGTATTATATTATAGTTTTTATTATTATGATTGAGTATTCATAGAAGACCTTTCCTTTGATAAAATGCCCAATACTCTAAAAGGTGTGCATAAGAATCAGTCAAGAGAAGGTGTAACTCCATACCCCTCCCCCCAAAGTCTATACTTTAGGACAAACAACACGTTCTGTATCTCAAAGTCCCTTTTCTTTCAAGGCTGAGTTTAGGTGCAGGCTCCTCCTAGAACATTCCTTTGATCTCTTCAGCAGAAAGGAGAACTTCCTCCTTAGAAATTCCCAGAGTGGGGATGGCTAGGTGGTGCAGTGAGTAAGAGTTAATGCCCCGGAGTGGGGAGGACCCGGGATATTTCAGGCCTCAGAAAATTAGCGCCCACGCATAAATAAATAACTAGCTGTTTAACCTTGAGCAAGTTACTTAGCCCCAATTGCTTTAAAAAAAAAAAAAAAGAAATTCCCAGAGTGCTTTGCCCTCATCTCTCCTCTGCTGGGTCAGCTTCCTACAATGTACTGTACTTTGTGTACCTACTCTTTTCTCCTCACCCCACCCCCTTTAGTAGATTATAAGGGCAGAAACAACATCCTCCCCCTTTTGGAGTTCAACTAATATTTCATTATTCTTTGTATTTGTGTAGCAGCATCAATTTTCTTTTTAAAAAGGGGTTTATTTTTAGGAACATTATTGAATTATAGAACTAGCAACTAAATTTGCCTAGTAACTATTTACATTTAAATTAGCTAATTGAAAAGAATTATAGATTTCTAGATCTGGAATTTCCAGACCATCAAGTCCAACTACCTCATCTTGCATAGGAGAAGATTGAAATAGAGAAAAGTAAAATGACTTGCTGAGGGTCACACAAGCTAGTAAGTGTCTGAGGTTGGGTTTAAATTCAGGACTTCTAAGTAACAGGTTAAGTCCCTCATTCACTATCCCTACAGCTGTCTCTATCTATAAGATATCCTGACAATTTTTTAGACACTTTCACTAAATCCCTATCAGGATTCTTTGTTCACACATTCTGGGCAATGCCCCATCCTTTAGAAATCTTTCAGATAATTCCTTAGTAGAATGTAAGCCATGTGATAGCAAAGACCCTCATTTTTAGCTTTGTACCACAGTAAGTACTTAAAAATGTTTTAGTTGATTGGTATGTATGTATTATCTTTTATAGAATATAAGCTCCTTGAGATCAAGAAGTGTTTGGTTTTTGTCTTCATATTTCTGTCACCTAGGACTTACTTGGCCCATACAGGGAATATGATAAATGTGGATTTATTGTTTCCTCATATAAGCATAATTACTGGAGAGCAATCTGGAACTATGCCCAAAGGGCTATAAGTAATTTCATATTCTTTGACCCAGCAATACCACTTCTAGGGTTGTATCCCAAAGAGATCATAGAAGCAGGAGGAAGACCCATATGTACAAAAATATTTATAGCAGTTCTTTTTGTGGTAGCAAAAAATTGGAAATTAAGGGGATGCCCATCAACTGGGGAATGGCTAAACAAGTTGTGGTATATGAATGTAATGGAATACTATTGTGCCATAAGAAATGAAGAGCAGATGGACTTCATATTTACCTGGAGAGGCTTATATGAACTGATGCTGAGTGAGAAGAGTAGAACCAGGAGAAATTCGTACAATTACAGACACAACATATGTGTGATGACCAAGGATAGACCAGACTCTTCTCAGAAATGCAGAGCTACAAGTAAACTCCAAAAGACTCATCATGGAGAGAAAGATGTCTACATTCAGAGAAAGAATCAGAAATAACAGAGTTTGAATGCAGATTGAAGCAAATTACCTGCTCTCTTGCTTTTTCTTGTTTGGTTTGGTTTCCTCCTTCCCATTGTTCATTCCATCCAATACAGTCCTTCTTTATAACCTGACCAATGTCCAATATGAAAGTATCTGCAGATCCTATACCTGATTGTATGCTGCTATGGGGTGGGGGGGGCAGAGGGGAAGAAAATTTGAAACTCAAAGAACTGGGGAACTGAATCTTGTAAACTCAAAGTAAATGAACAAGTTAATAAAGACAAAAAATATAAGCATAATTAGCATGGGTTTTATTTGTTTAATTCTACCTTTTCCCTGCCTTGGCATTATGGTATCAAGTTCATTCCCTCCCCTAGATTTATTTGTATTATTTGTATCTGTTGATCTGGATTGTGCCCTAAACATAATATTCAAATACAGAAAAGGACTGTGATTTACAGAGTGGTAAATTCTCAGTATGGCAACTCTCTCTACCAAAGCCAATTGAAATAAACTGCTTGAGAAAAAGGGAAGCTAAGCCATTTGCTCAGGTCAATCAGTTGGGGTAGCAGCAAGCACCCCAACATCCCCAGGGTGGCTGCCAACACAGGTTCTTAGATCTGCTTTTTTAAAGGAAAGCAAAGCAAATGGGTTAACAAGCTTATTTTAATCAATCAAACATAGTACAGGGGAAAAAGGTCAAAAGTGAACTTCAAAGTATACAGAAAGAACTTACAAGACAAGAGAAACAAACAGATCAAGCAGACAGGCTTCCAAACTGCCCAACCTTTACATCAATACCAAAATCACAGTTACCAAAGAGGGAAGCATCAACATCTGGGTTCTCAAAGCTGGGGGGCTCTCAATGGCTTCCCAGAGTCTCATCTGGTCAAATCACACAACACTTCTCAAAGTGAGCCCCAAAGCAAAGCCTCACATTAGAGATTATATAGCCTTCTCCTGGGTCAGAGAATGTAACCACCCTCTTGACCCACTGCCCAATCACACAGCATCAAGATGTAGGCATTCCTGAAAACCAAGCCTCCAGCCACAGGCTCCATGTGACCATATTCAGCCTATTAGGGGGCAGAGTATATTTTCAAGTCAAGGAAGATTCTCTGAGTCTCTTAAGCCCACCAAAGGGCCTAGGGAAGGTCTTTAAATTTGCATTTCCATTACAGTTGGTTAAGTTTCCTGGGCAGAATTTGAAGCTAGACTAACTTTATCTTCTCTAACTCTATCCATTGCCTGTAATATAGACCCTAGATTCCTGGGTGGTGAGAGTTCACCCTATTTAACTTAGCCCCACACAGAAAGATCTTGATGAGGTCAGTCATCAAATTAACATCCCCATTCCTGGAGAGGGCCCATCAAACACTTAACCTGTGACTTCATCATCTGGCTGACAAGAGTAAAACACCTCTTCTTGGCAACTATGCCCCATTTGTGTCCTTTCTCCCTGTTAGTCAATGAATGTTTATTAAATCAGTACTCTGTGTGAGGAATTGCATTAAATACTAGGGATATCAAAACAAAACGTCCCTATCCTCTAGGGGTTTTCAGTCTAATGGGTGAAGACAACATGCAAAAGGAAGCCAATAAGAGTGGGGTGGTATTGGGTGGGGAGGGAGAGCATAATAAAGAAATCCAAAGGCATGTAGCCTCATGGGAAATGAACTGAAGGCTGGCTTAGGTAACCCCTTTAAATGGAGATTTTGGGAGGATCTCTGCACTCCAACCCATTCCAATCAGAGACGTCCCGAGGGCAGACAGCGAGTTCAAGGGCTGATGTGATCTTGTAGGATGAGGAGGTTCCTTGGGGGCACTAAGAGAATGTCAAAAGGACTGCTACCATAAGAAATGAATGCCAATCTTAGCTCTGCCTGACACACAGGGAATGTTGAGGTTGTTGTTCAGTTGTTTCCAACTCCTTGTGAGCCCATTTGGGGTTTTCTCAGCAAAGGTACTGGAGTGGTTTGCCATTTCCTTCTCCAAGTCATTTTACAGATAAGGAAACTGAGGCAAACAGGGTTAAGTGATTTGCCCAGGGTCACACAGCTAGTAAGTGTAGGAGGCCGGATTTGAACCCAGGAAGATGAGTCTTCCTGATTCCGGGTCTGGTGCTCTGTGCACTATGGCTCCACCCAGCTGCCAAATAAATGCTTTTAAATTAATAATAGATTCATTCATTCATTCATTGACTTTCACTTTTCTTTTTATGAATTTCATTCATTAATTCATTCATTCAATTACCTTTACTTCTATTACCAGTACCTAATAGGTGCTTAATAAATGTTTATTGAAAAATGGCTAATATGGAAATATTTCACATGATGGCACATCTATAAACTGTCAGATTATTTATTGTCTCAGGGAGGGAAGGGCAGGAGAGGGAGGGATGGATAGAATTTGGAACTCAAAACTTAAAAAAAAGTTTAAAATTATTTTAATGTGTAATCGGGGGAAAATAAAATATTAGGTTAAAATGTTTGTTGAATAATTGTAATCTCTTGCACATAATAGGTGCTTGAAGTTGGATGGGATAAAGTGCCTCCCTCACCCACTACTTGGTATTTATTTTGTATGTATTTTTATACTACTTGTAAATATACATATTATGGTCCCATAAAATATAAGTTCTTTAATGAAGGACTTTTGTCTTTGTGTGTGTCCAGCACCTAGTAGACTGGTGCCTGGCATAGAGGAAGAAATTAATACAGTTTTCATTCATTCATCATTTAATAAACATTTATTAAGAATCTATTCGGTTTTAAGTACTGAGGACACATACAACGGCAAACGACAGTGTCTGCCCACAAAGAGCTTATAGTCCAATAGGGGAGATAACAAACTAAGTCTGTACAAAGAAGAGCTGGGTTTAAAGGATAAATTGAAGATAGTCACCAGAGGCAAAGCAATAGAATTAAGGAAGGTAAGGAAAGACTTCTTGCGAATGGCAGGATTTGAGCTGGGCCATGTAGGAAGCCAGGAGGTATAGATGAAAAAGGAGAGCATTGCAGGCATGAGACATAGCCAGAGAAAATGCTAGGAGGTGGGGAACGTTGTGTCTTGTCTAAGGAACAGCAAAGAGGCCAATGTCACTGGATCGCAGAGCATGGGGGAGGGGGCTTATTGTTCATTTGTTTATTAGAGAATTGTTTTAATTCTGTCTTTGAATTCTAGCTCCTAATACAGTCTTTGGAACACATTAGGTTCTTAAATGCTTGTTGATCAGATAATAAACACTTATTTATCGATAGGAATGATAAACTTCTGGCCTGGGACTAGGCTTTCTATTTCCATTGCTATGATTAGTGCAGTCTGGGGCCAAGGGCAAATCACACTATATGTTTAAATGATCTGCCCCAGCCAAAGCTTGCGTCTGTTCCAAATCTGGTGAAAACGAGCATCCAAGATAACTTTAATCAGTGGAATTAACATCAGGAGGAAGAGCTGTGGGGGGGAAGAAATGCAGGGGCGAAGTCCCTCCAAAGTCCAACAAGTAGCCCGAGGGAGTTTGTAAGTTGGAGGGGAGAGGGGTGGGGGAGATGGGGAGAGAAAGGATGAATATGTTCTGGCCTCCAGCTGCCTCCTGCCAGCTGTCTCCTCCCCTGGCAGCTGGAAGGAGCTGGGGAACCAAAGCACAGTGCCTGGGGCGATCACCCTGCCTCGTTCTACCCCAGGGATAGCCCCCTGTATTTTCTTATTATTCCCATAGTGACTAATAGAGTTCTAGGAAAGCAAGAGACTGCTGATAAATATTTATTGATTCAAATGGAATGTAGTGATACACAAGCCCAGGGTCAAGGGGGTTTATGCACAATAGCTTTGAAACTGAGTGGGAACAATGGAAAACATTAGAAGTGGTTGTTAAGTGTGTGTTTTTTTAACCATCACTTGAAAAGTTTCAGAAATTTGGAAGTTAAAAAACCAAAACAAACCTTAAAGCACAATGTAGATGTTAGTTATTATACTCTTATAACTTTGGCTTTTTTTTCGGGGGGGGGGGATCTTTTACAGAACAAACTCATCTAACTCAAGGAAAGGTAGTCCTTTTATTTGGAGGCTGTGTGGTTCAGTGGAAAGAACAGTAACTTTAGAGTTGGAGCATGTGGGTTGAAATCCTACCTCTTACACTTCTGTAACCTTGAGCAAAGTCATTGCAGAAACTGGGCCTCAGTTTCCCCACATGTAAAATGAGAGTCATAGACTAGATGACCTCTGAGGTCCCGTTCAGTTCTAGAACTATGAATTATAAAATTGTGCAGTAGCCTCTGTTGCATGACAAGAGTATTGTGAAGGCATAGCATCTAACGAAGGTTCCCGAAATTTCCTAACATTCAAAGAATCACAAGATCAGAGTTAATTAAAAATAAAAATCCCTTCTACAAGTGGTCAGCTAGCCTTTGTTTGAAGACTTTCAGTGAGATCAAAGAAGATGATATTTGTAAAGCACTGAGCATAGGGTCTGGCACATAGTAGGTGTTAAATAAATGTTTGTTTCCTTCCTTTCCCTTTCAATGATGACAAAACTGAGGCAGTCTATTCCTCTTTGGGACAGGAATCTTTCCTGATAGCCAGCCTCAATTTTCTTCCTTGTAACTTCCACCACTTGCTTTGGGTTACCCCCACCCTGGAGCCCACCCGGACAAGCCT
This sequence comes from Gymnobelideus leadbeateri, assembly GCA_011680675.1. NCBI lineage: Eukaryota > Metazoa > Chordata > Mammalia > Diprotodontia > Petauridae > Gymnobelideus > Gymnobelideus leadbeateri. Next base: position 58,491 of record WOXC01001391.1, on the reverse strand, counting down.
GATGCCTCTTCCATATGATGACCCTTCTGATATTTGAAGGCAGCATTCTCCTAAGTCTTTTCTATTCCGGGCTAACCACCTTTTCTTTCCTTCATCTTATGGTATGAAATTAAGACTGTTCACCATCCAAATAGCTCTGCTTTGGAATTCTCCATCATATCAATGTCTTTCCTGAAACTAGTCACAGCAGAACTAAATCCAAAAATCCAAAAATAGTGACCAGGTATAATGCACCTCTCACTTCCTTGTTCCAAGAAACTGCTCCTCTTTTAATGCCATCTAAGATTATGTTAGCATTTTTTTTTCTTTTTGGAAGGCAATTGGGGTTAAGTAACTTGCCCAAGGTCACACGGCTAGGTTTTTGTTTGTGTGTGCATTAAGTGTCTGAGGTTAGATCCGAACTCAGGTCCTTCTGACTCCAGGGCCGACACTCTACTCACTGCGCCACCTAGCTGCCCCAATGTTAGCATTTTTTTAAAAGAATTTTTGGCCTGGCATAATAAACCATTGACTTTTACTGAGCTTTCAACCCACTAAAACCAACCAACCAGGCATTGTGCTAAGTAATAGCAATAATAGAAAAGGCAGAAGATAACCCTTGCCCTGATGGAGCTTACAATCTAAAGGATTTTTTTTTAGAGAAACTATTTTCTAGTCATGCCTCTCTTCTATTTCACTTAATTTTTTGAACCCAAATGTAAGACTTCCCATTTCATCCTAATTAAACTTGATCCTCTCTGATTTAGCCCAATGTTTTAGCCTACTGACATATTTTTGAATCCTGAGTCTGTTATCTAACATTATCTGTTCTAGCTTTGTTTCGGCTTCACTTATGATAAGGTTTCCATTTTATACTTTTATCTAAATCGTTGATCAAAAGTGCTCTTTCTCCTAAGATCAATTCCTAGACCAATGACAATTTGCAACCCTGACACAAAAGGACAGAAAGTTAGTCTGGAGTGGTTTATCCTTGATGAATCTCTGCTAGCTCCTGGTGACTTTTCCTTCCGATGTAGTGAGTGGTCTCGCTGGCCACTAACCATCTCTTTATTAATAGATTCTAGAATTGAACTGAGGATGTTTTCAGTGAGCCTACAAAGGGTAAATTTGCATTCTACCTTTTTCAACTACTAAGAATGGTAATTTGATCCACCTGGTCCTAAAAGGCTAATTTCAGAGTATATAAGCAAGATAATGACTTGGCCCAGACCTATTTCTATCTGAACTCCATCTAGCAAGATGAGAAGAATGAGATAACAATGACAGCAGGAATAATAATATTAATATCAACAATAATAATACTGAGAAAGATAATGATAACTTTCAATTACACTTTATCTTATGATTATGAAACATTTTCTCTCCACCATTTCATGTGCACCTCAGAGGAGTCCAGTGAAATAGATAGCACAATAGTATTCCCATTTTACAGATGAGAAGAGTAAGATGACTTGCCTAAGGTCACACAGCTTGTAAATATCAATATTGAGATCAGAACCCAGGTGTTTTAACTCTAAATCCAGTGATGTGACCAGTGTCTTTGAATTTGTTTAGTTGTTTTTAGTCACGTCTTACTCTCCATGACCCCACCTGGGGTTTTCTTGGGAAAGATACTGGAATGGTTTGTCATTTTCTTCTCCAGCTCATTTTACAGATAAGGAAACTGAGGCAAACAAGGTGAAGTGACGTGTCCAGGGTCACACAGCTAGTAAGTGTCTGAGGCCAGATTTGAACTCAGGAAGCGGAGTCTTCCTGACTCCCAGGCCTGGTACTCTATCTACTGCACTACCTAGCTGCCCTTTGCCCAGTGTCCAGCACGTAATAATAAAAGCTAAAAATTATAGAGCCCTATGTGTCAGGCATTGTATTTAATGCTTCATAATTATTATCTCATTTGGTCAATAGCACTGGGAGGTGTCTTATTATTATCCCAATTTTGCAAATGAGGAAACTGAGGTAAACAGAGGTTAAGGCCCTTGCCAGGGGCCACACAGCAAGGAAGTCTCTGAGGTTGGACTGGAAGCCAGGTCTTCTCCACTCCAGGACCAGTGCTATCTACTTCACCACCTAGTTGTACATAGTATGTGCTCAATAAATACTTGAGGAACTCAATATAATTTCTACACTTACTGAAGTGAGACCTAGGATTACAGAATCAGAGGATTTTAAAGTGAGGAGGGACCTTTGATATGTTGCCTCAGTTTCCTCATTTGTAAAATGAGCTGAAGAAGGAAACAGCAAACCCACTATAGTATTTTTGCCAAGAAAACACCAAACAGGATCATGGATAGTCAGACATGACTGAAGTGACTGAAAACACGTGTGTGCATGTGCGCATGCACATACACACATATGCACAATCCTACATATTTCAGCTAGGTGCAGCTAGGTGGCACAATGGAGAAAGCTCTGGACTTGTAGTCACATAGACCTGAATTAAAATTCTACATTCACCTATTTATTAGTTTGTGACTCTGGGCAAATCACTTAACCTCTGTCTGCCTCAGTTTCCTCATCTGTAAAATCGAGATAATAATAGCACCTACCTCCCAAAGTTGTTGTGAGAATAATATAATGATTTTTGTGAGGGTAGCTAGGTTCTGCAGTGGATAGGACTGTGTGACCCTGGGTAAGTCACTTAACTATATTTGCCTTAGTTTCCTCATTTGTAAAATGAGCTGGAGAGAGAAATGGCAAACCACTCTGGAGTCTTTACCAAGAAAACACCAAATGGGGTCACAGAGAGTTGGACAGGACTGAACAACTGTGTTGTCCCCCATTAGAATGTGAGCTCCTTTCTTTCTTGCAATTGGGGTTAACTGACTTGTACAAGGTCAAGTATGTTGAGATTTGAACTCAGGTCCTCCTGCCTCCAAACATGGTGCTCTATGCACTATGGTGCCACCTAGCTGCCACAGAGTGTGAGCTTCTTGAAGGCAATGACTGTCTTTTTTAATTTTAATTTTTTATTTTTTTTGGAGGGGGGAAGGTAAGGCAATTGGGGTTAAGTGACTTGCCCAAGGACACAGTGAGTGTGTCAAGTGTCTGAGGCCTGATTTGAACACAGGTCCTACTGTCTCTAGGGCTGGTGCTCTATTCACTGTGCCATGTAGCTGCCTCTGCAGGGACTGTCTAGCTTTTCTATTCATGTTCCCATCTCTTAACATAGTGCTTTTCACATAGTAAGCACCTAATAAGGTCCTTTTCACTGATTTTTCCAGTGTTACAAAGCCTGAACTTTCAGGACCTGAACTCAGGTCAGTGACAGCATTAGAACTTTAGAGCCTTAAACATCATGGAATCCAAGACCTCATTTGATACATAAAGAAACTGAGTGGCAGAGAAATTATTAGACTTGCCCAGAATCACAGTCAATATGTGTCACGGGAGGAATTTGAATCCAGGTTTTCCTGGTTCTGAGGTCAACCCTCTAGCCACTATGCCAGCTGTCTGTAAAACAATAGTACAGCCCAGGTGACCTAGAGCTACTGGTTGCTTTGGTAAAAAGCACCTTTTAGTAAACAAGACTCAGTATTTTAAATAAAGTGTCTTATTCTAACACAAGGAAATATCCAGGTGATCAGAGAGCTCTCCTGGAAATCCTCTATTGTACACATGAAAAAAAAGTGGTGGGGGGAGAGGGCTGGAGAAGGTTCACTTTGCTGCAGCTATAGTAAATTGCTAATGTCCCATTCATAGAGCTGCTCATGCGGCAAGACATGAAGAAGTCCTTTTTAATCATCTCACCAGAAATTTAATATCTTAGCATTTGCTGGGCACCTTGCCTTGCTCAGGGAACAAAATCCTCTGAGATCTGGATCCTTGCTGATTTTGATGCCACAGCTTTGCTCTGTGGCAGCAAAATCAGCAAAGATCCAGATCTCAGAGGATTTTTGTTGCCATTACAGAAATTAGGGTATCCTATCCCCTAAAAGTTGAGTATAAGGAAACCTGAGAAATTAAACATTTAAAAAACCTATGGATGAAAACATCCAGGAGGTTCATTGACTAAATAACATTTTATTTCTATTGATTTTCTAGCTGGTGACAAAGACATCTCAGGAGTGGCTGGGGAATGGGAATGAGGTAATTAATTAGATGTTAGCATGCACATCTATACCTGTGAGCTTGCAAGGATTTTTCTGGAGCTCAATTTGTAGGAAGTCTTAAATAAGAAAGTAAACACTTTGACTCTGATGTCATAGACACATAGAGCATAGGATCCAAAAAATTCAAAGAGCATAGATAATCCTTCCACAAGGATAGAAGGAGAGTTCTTGACCAAATAAGGAGTAGACACAACTATGAATAAAATATATAATTTTGATTATTAAAATTAAAAAGTTTTTGAATAATCAAAACCAATGCCATTAGAATTAGAAGAAGACTAATTAACTGGAAAAATCTTTTGTTGCGAATTTCTCTGGTATATGAGGCAGTTTTCAAAAGAAGAAATGCAAGCTTTCAACGAACATTAAAACTGCACCAAATCACTTCATACAAAGAAGAAATGAAACCATCACTTTGTTAGATCATATAATGAGCCCTAGAGATTCAACTAAAATTAATTGAAATAATTAATGCCGGGGGCGGAGCCAAGATGGCGGAGTAGAAACAGCTCTTCCAAGCCTCTCTGCCCCCAGATTCCCCACAAACTATATAAAAAAGGACTGTGAACAACTTCTGGAGCCCCAGCACCCACAGAACGACACAGAGAAGCTAACCTCCCGCTGAGGACAGCCCAGCAGCCCTGCAGGAAGGACCAGCACAGCGGTCTGGGAGCCGGCAATGCGCAGAACGCAGAGCGCAGGAGCCGAGCCGAGCCGAGCCCAGGTCCGCGTGAGCCGAAGTTTTAGCTCCAGGGCGGCAGGGCCAGCAGCCAGCTGGAGGAACCCCAGAACACCAGGAGCTGTGGCGATTCCAGAATTATCAACATAGACATGCCTAGGACAAAGTAAGAGGTTAGTGTCCTATGGACTTTGGGGCCTGTATTTGGGGAATGCGTCAGCTCCCTCCCCTGGGGTCTAGAAGCCGCTGAGGAGACACGCCATTTTGTAGTTTTCAGAGGTAGGTCTGGCTCCCAGCCTACAAATCGTGGGGAGATCCAGCGATCAGTCTTGGGGGGTAATCGCTCTTGCTTTAACCTCCCTGGATCTGGATTGTGATCTAGGGTGGAAGTTGTGGGTGGGTTTACAGCTTGCCAGAAACGGAAGTTGCCCCCCACACGTTCGGGACGAAAATTCCTCTATCTGGCCTTAAAGCCATAGTGTGGCAACAAGCCCAAAAGTCAAGCAATTAAGTGGCAACATGCCAAGGCAAAGGAAACAGAAAAATGCAACCCTAGACTCCTATTTTGGGGGCATAGAGCAGGAAAAGGACTGTGAGGTCAGAAGTCCTGCTCCAAAAGCCCCAGGGGAAAACATGAGCGGGTTGCAGGCCATAGAGGACCTTAAGAAGGACTTTAAAAATCAAATAAGAGAAGTGGAGGAAAAATTGGAAAGAGAAATGAGAAGGATGCAGGAAAAGTATGAAATGAGGGTCAACAGCCTGACTGAGGAAAACAACACCTTAAAAAATAGACTAGCTCAAATGGCAAAGGAGGCCCAAAAGGGCAATGAGGAGAAGAATGCCTTAAAAATTCGAATTTGCCAGATGGAAAAAGAATCTCAAAAGTTCACTGAGGAGATTCATTCCTTCAGAGTTAGACTGGAGCAAATGGAAGCTAATGACTTTATGAGAAATCAAGATTCTGTTAAGCAGATCCAAACAAATGAAAGATTAGAAGGCAATGTGAAATATCTCATGGGAAAAACCACTGACCTGGAAAATAGATCCAGGAGAGACAATTTAAAAATTATTGGACTACCTGAAAGCCATGATCAAAGGAAAGAACCTAGAAATCACCCTTCAAGAAATTCTCAAGGAAAATTGCCCTGATGTTTTAGATCCAGAGGGCAAAATAGAGGTTGAAAGAATCCACCGATCACCTCCTGAAAAAGATCCCAAAAAGAAAACTCCCAGAAATATTATAGCCAGGTTCCAGAATCCCCAGATCAAGGAGAAAATACTACAAGCGGCCAGGAAGAAACAATTTCAATATTGTGGAAACACAATCAGAATAGCCCAGGACCTGGCAGCTTCTACACTGAGGGATCGAAGGGCATGGAATATGATATTCCAGAGGGCAAAAGAACTGGGAATGAACCCAAGGGTCACCTACCCAGCAAAACTGAGTATTTTGTTTCAGGGAAAATATGGTCATTCAGTGGAATAGAGGACTTTCAAGCATTCTTGAGGAAAAAACCAGAGTTGAATAGAAAATTTGACATCCAGACACAAGAAGCAAGAGATGCCTGAGAAGGTAATCAGGGAAAGAAATCAAAAGGAACTTATCAAAGTTGAACTATTTACATTCCTATATGGAAAAGCAATAACTGTGACTGATGATATCTTTCTCACTATGAAAATAATGGAAGAAGGGGTGTGGTCATATGAATACATATGTGAATGTGTGTGTATATGGTTACAGTTATATGGATAGAGGGCATAGGTTGAATTTGTTGGGAAGGGAGAATACTCAAGGGATGAAATTATGAGGTGAGAGAGGAAAGTGGCAAGAGGAGATGGGGAGAGACAGGGTAGGGTAAACTATCCCATGTAGAAGAAGCAAGGGGAAGTGGTTGCAAAGGAGGGGGAGAATAAGGAAGGCTAAAAAGACAAAACCACATCCCCATTGAATTTGGTTCAGGGAGAAAATGACATACATACTAAATGGGATATCTCAACCTGCAGCAGGATAGGGGGAAGGGGGATGAGAGGAGGGATGATGGATGGGAGGGCATCCTTGGGGGAGGGGAGGTTGGAAGTACCCACTATAGAAGAGGGACAGGATTATGTAGGGAATGGACCAGGTGGGGGGTGGGATGAGTGGGAGGGAATTATAAGCAGCCTTGTACAATATATCTACTATGATAATGTTTTGCATAGCTAGACATGTACAACATATACTGAATTGCTTATCTCCCAAGAAGGAATGGGTGACAAGGGAGGAAGGAAATGGATCTGAAATTTGAGGTCGTAACATTAAATGTTTCCAATATATATAAATACTATTAGTGATACTCTTTTGCTTGTAATAGGGAGATAAGATGTGCAGGCATTGGGACACAAAGATTCACCTTCCTCTAATGGAAAAGTCGATGGGGTATGGGAGAAGGTATGGGAGAGAGCAGATTGGAGGAAGTGATATCTTGTGGGACTACTATTCTGGGAGGTTGGGTAGGGGAATAATGGGGGGAAAATGATTGTAACTCAAAATCTGGCGGAAATGAATGATGTAAAACAGAAGTTAATAAAGCATTTGTTTAAAAAAAAAGAAAAAAAAGAAATAATTAATGCCAATAAAATAGGTTGTAAAATGAATCTGAAAAAAAATTTCAGCCTTTCTGTATATTCAACAAAACCCAGGAGGAAGAAATAGAACAGAAATTCCATTCAAAGTAACTAGAGGATGCCTGTCAAAAATAAGAGAAATCCAAATTAAAATAACTTTGTGATTTTACTTCACATTCATTGAATTGGTAAAGATGACCCAAAGGAACAATTTCTTTTTGGAAGGGCTGAGAAGACAGATGCATTAATGTGTGGCTTCAGCCCCTAGGTGGTACAGTAAATAGAATGCTGGACCTGGAGTCAGAAAGATCTGTGTTCAAGTCCACCCTCAGACACTTCCCAGCTGGGTGATCCTGGATAAGTCGCTTAAAATCTATCTGCTCCAGTTTCCTCCTCTGCAAAATGGGTATGAATATAGTCCTTACCTCTCAGGGTTGTTGTGAGGATACAACAAAATCACATTTATTCTTATTTATTTTTATTTTTTTTATACACATTTGTCTTTAAAACTTGAAGTTACAGATTTTTCCCTTCTTCCCTCCTCATCCACCCCTGCTGGGAAGATAAGCAATTCAATATAGCTTTTACATATGTAGTTACACAAAATATTTCCATGGTAGGTATATTGTGAAAGATTAACTATATTTTCCTCCATCCTATCCCACCCGCCACTTATTCTATTTTCTCCTTTGACTCTGTCCCTTTTCAAAAGTGTTTGCTTCTAACTACCTGCTCCCCCAATTTGCCCTCCCTTCTATCATCCCTCCTCTTATCCCCTTACCCCCTATTTTCCTGTAGGGTAAGATACCCAATTGAGTGTGTATGTTATTCCCTCCTTAAGCCAATTCAATGAGAGTAAGGTTGTCCCATTCCCTTTCACCTTCCTGCTCTTCCCCTCCTTTGTAGCAGTTTTCTCTTGCCTCATTTATATGAGATAATTTAACCTATTCTATCTTTCCCTTTCTCCTTCTCCCATTATATTCCTCTCTCACCTCTTAATTTTATTTTTTAGATATCATCCCTTCATGTTCAACTTGTCCTGTGCCCTCTGTCTATGTATACATGTATACATATATATGCACACTCACATATATATTTATATACACCTACACCCATGTATACATATGTGTATATGCATATATACATATATTCCCTTCGACTGTCATACTGAGAAAGAGTTACAATTATCATTTTTCCATGTAGGAATGTAAATAGTTCAACTTTAATAAGTTCCTTGTGATTTCTTTTCCCTGTTTACCTTCTCATGTTTCTCTTACTTCTTGTTTCTGAAAGTCAAATTTTCTTTTCAGTTCTGTTTTTTTTTAATCAAGAATGCTTGAAAATCGTCTATTTCATTGAATGACCATATTTTTCCCTGAAGCATTATATTCAGTTTTGCTGGGTAGGTGATTCTTGGTTTTAATCCTAGCTCCTTTGATCTCAGGAATATCATATTCCAAGCCCTTTGATCCCTCAATGTAGAAGTTGCTAGGTCTTGTGTTATCCTGGTTGTGTTTCCACAATACTCAAATTGTTTCTTCCTGACTGCTTGCAGTATTTTCTCCTTGACCTAGGAACTCTGGAATTTGGCTATGATATTCCAAGGAGTTTTCTTTTTGAGATCTTTTTCAAGAGGTGATTGGTGAATTATTTCAATTTCTACTTTGCCCTGGGCAAATTTTTATTAGCAGTAATATTAGCAGGGCAATTTTGATTGATAATTTCTTGAAAGATGGTGTGTAGGCTCTTTTTTGATCATGGCTTTCAGGTAGTCCAATACTTCTTAAATTATCTCTCCTGGATCTATTTCCCAGGTCAGTGGTTTTTCCAATGAGATATTTCACATTGCCTTCTATTCTTTCATTTGTTTTGGATCTTTTTTTATAACATGATATCTCATAAAGTCAATAACTTCCATTTGCTCCAATCCAATTTTGAAGGAATTATTCTCTTCAGTGAGTTTTTGGAATTCCTTTTCCATCTGGCAAATTTGACTTTTTAAGGCATTCTTCTCCTCATTGGCTTTTTGGGCCTCTTTTGCTATTTGAGTTAGTCTATTTTTAAGGTGTCATTTTCTTCAGTCAGGCTGTTGACTCACTTCTCTTGATTTTCTTGCATCATTCTCATTTCTCTTCCCAAATTTTCCTCCACTTCTCTTACTTGATTTTCAAAATCCTTCTTGAGCTCCTCCATAGCCTGCAATCAGTTCATATTTTTTCTTGGAAGCTTTTGATGCAGGAATTTTCACTTTGTTGTCTTCCTCCCATTCCATGCTTTGGTCTTTTTTGTCCCTGAAAAAGGAATCTATGGTAAGACTACATTTCTTCTGTTTGCTCATGTTGCCAGTCAATGACTTGACTTTTGAACTTTTTGCCATGGTAGAACTCTGCTTTCAGAATGGAGACAGCTTTGTCCCAAATAGCTGGGGTTTTCACAGCAGTTGGAGCAATTAGGAGGGCACCCTCTGTGCAGCCTCCACAAGCTCTGGCACACTGGTCACACACCCCAGGACCATGATCCAGATCCAAGCAAGTCAAAGCAAGAGCGATTACCCTCTGAATGGTTGTTTGGTCCCCATACAATCTGCAGGCCAGAAGCTCCTGAGGAAGCCAACACCTCCCCTCTGCTGCTTCTTGTCCTGGGGGCAGGGGTTGGCTGTACTCTTCCATCCACCCCTGTTCCAAAGGAGTTCCACACTGACCTTTTACTTTGTCTTTGACATTTATGGATTGATAATTCTGGAAACTGCCACAGCTGCTGGTGCTTCACTCTCCTGAAGTCTGCTCAGGCAGAATTGCCAAAATTGCACAGCTCATGCAGGGATAGGCTCAGTTCCCAGCTCTGTGCGATAGCCCCTTTCTGTTGGCCTGCCTGATTACCTGCAGTGGGAGATTTGTTTCTCTCTGTCACTTTATGGGTTCTGTAGCTCTAAAATTTGTTTAGAGTAATTTTTTACATGTATTGGAGGAGTTGGAATCTGGATCCGTGGAAAAAATCCTGTTTCTACTCCACCATCTTGGCCACAAGATAACATTTATAAAGTACTATATCAATGCTAGTTATTGTCATTACTGTTGCTGCCGCAGCTCCTACTACTGTTAACTGAATGGTACAACTTTTCTGGAAAACAGTTCAGAACTACATAAAAAAATCACTAAACTGATCCAGGTAAGCTACTATTAGACATATAGCCTGAGGTGGGTAGATATTGAAAGTGATGTGCCAAAATGAAATAAAAACCAATAAACAAAATAAGCAGAAAAAGATAAATCAGCAACTCATTAAGCATTTAATAAGCATCTACTGTTTACCAAACATGGGGCAATACAACAAAAGGCAAAAAAAATCCTCCTGAAACTATTCCCTGCCCTCAAGGAACCCACAGTTCTAATAGAGGGAGATAAAATTCAAGCAACCATGCAAAACAACATGTATGTTGGATAAAAATCAATGAAATATTTTAAAAATACATAGATGAGAACAGAAAGAAGTTCAGAGTAAGGCACAGATAATGAGGGAAGTATTAATATTAACATAGGACATTTAATATACACTTCAAGAAATTATTAAAAGTTCACACTTTCATAGACAATAATATTTTTCTGGTCTCAAGCATTTTGCCAAGATTATATAGCTTGTGATCATTCTATCCTGGCTTCCTTCTTGCCATCTTCTTGTCTGTTCCACTGAACCTTCAGAGATCATTCCCCAGGGGGGTTAACCTACTCAGCTTTGGAACTGCTGGCTTGGGGCTTGTCCTACCCTGCTGAGTGAATGCCAGTGCAAATGCATTTACTTTGATGGCTCATTATAGCTAACTAGCCCCAAACATGCTTCACATTGCATCTTGGTCATATTACTGCTAATAAAATCAATGGCCATTGCTGTTGGGAGGACATGTCGATCAATAGCTTTGTGGTTCCACTTACCATCCCATAACTCCCTAAATAGAATACCAGTCCCTGGCCTCCATTCCCCTACATGTGCTATTTTCTCTTGTTAGAAGCTGATTAAGGACAGAAACTGTCTTACTTTTTGGATCTTCAATGTTTAGCATAATGTTTTACACACAGTTAGCAACAAATAAATACCCATTGATAGATTGATTGATTCACCACCATAATCTGCCATGCTGTTAAAATCATAGGTATCTAAAGGTATTTATTGTTATCTGCAAAGCACTCTACTGGGTACTAAAGACACCTGAGATGATTAGATGATGATGATGATGGTGGTGGTGGTGAAGGACCAAGTGCCAGAAGCTAAATCATGGCGAAAAAACAAAAAACAAATAATAGGAGTGATCAGAAAGTGGCTCAGTACTGACACTAAAGATTAGGAAAGAGTAAGAATTAAAGAATTTTCAGTCTAAGGATACTGAATGATGAGAACTGAACAAGGATCTTACCCTATCCTGTCTCTGTCTTTATGTAGGTAACCTCCCATGCCTGGAACAGACTTCCCACATCTTCTGGACCTCTGTGCATTGACAGCCTTCGTCTACCATCCATTCACACCTCTTTTGTATGAAATAATTTGTTCCATTCTACCTCTCCTTGCCCCATGGTATTTTTTAGGATCAACCCATCAAAATCAATTCAACACCAACCCTTCAATCTGTATGTTCTTTCAAAGTACCCTAGGAATGATAACATTCTTAAGAGTTAGGATCAACACATCATAATCAATTCAACCCCAAGCCTTCAGTTAATATGTACTCTTTCAAAGTACCCTAGTAATGGTAACATTTTTAAGAGTTACAAATAACGACTTGCCATATAGGAAATAAAAGGTTTAATCTTATCAAATACCTTACAATTAGTCTTTCATGCTTACCTTCTTATGTTTCTCCTGATTCTTATAAGCTAAATTTTCTGTTCAGTTCTGGTCTTTTCCTCAAGAATACCAGAAAGTTCTTTAGCTCATTTTTTTTTTCTTACAGGATTACACTCAGCTTTGCTGAGTAGGTTACTCTTGGTTACAAATCCAGCTGCTTTGCTCTTTGAAATATTGTATTCCAAGCCTTCAGTTTTTTAATGTAGAAGATGCTAAATCTTGTGTTGTTCTGACTGTAGCTCCACAATATTTAATTTTTGTTCCTTCCTACTTGCTTGTAATATTTTCTCCTTTACCTAGGGATTTTGAAACTTAGTGAAAATGTTGCTGTGAGTTTTCAATTTAGGGACTCTTTCCAATGGTGATAAGTGAATTTTTAAATTTTCTATTTTACTCTCTAGTCCTAGAACTTCAGGTCAGTTTTCCTTAATAATTTCTTGAAGTATGGTTTCTAGACTCTTTTTAAAAATTGTAACTCTCGGGATGGCTAGGTGGCTTGGTGAATAGGGCACCGACCTTGGAGTCAGGAGGACCTGAGTTCAAATCTGGCCTCAGACACTTAACACTTACTAGTCATATGACCTTGGCAAGTGTATCAACAATGCAGTATTCACAATGCCTATAGTAACTATAAATATGCTGATATGGTTATTAATCACAAAATATACCAGGCTCTCTACATGGGGAAATAAAGCTAGAACATTTATTCAAATACCAGAAAACTGAGTCCCCAAACCAGAAAGTCAAAGCCATCATAGTAGTTATGAAGTTGGCACAAATAGTTAATGTAGTAAGCACCCACATTCTCAAGCATTCAAAACAGAACAGGCTACCTCAGGCAAAGATCCTTCACTCCCTACTTATGGCAACTGCTCAGGATCCACAAAGCATGCTCCCAGCAGCTCCGGCCCCTGGCAATCCTCAGCAGGAATCCTTAGCAGAAATCCTGGCTGACTCAAAAAAAGGAGTTTGCACTGCCACCACTGCCACACTGCTGCCGCTACTGCTGCCACTGCTGCTGCCGCTGCCACCATGCTTCTGGTTGCCTCATGAGCTCTAGCTTGACTCTGCTTCCTCTTGCCCCACCCATTCCTGCTACATCAGCAAGTCCAGCTGGGCATGGAAGATCTTTAAATCCCATAACCCTTACAGCAAGTCACTTAACCCCAATTGTCCTGCCTTCCCCCCTCCAAAAAAAGAAAAGGAGAAATAATTGTAACTTTCAGGTGGTCCAACAATTTGTATATTATCTCTCATTGATCTGTTTTCTAGGTAAGTTGTTTTTCTAATGAGAATATTTATTGGTCTTTCCTATTTTGTCATTCTCTTGATTTTATTTTATTATTTCTTGATGTTTTATTAAGTGATTAGCTTCCCCTTGCCCAATTCTAATTTTTAAGAGTTATTTTCCTCCACAAGGTTTTGGGTTTCTTTTTCCCATTGGTTGACTTTTTTCCATATTAAAAAAAAAAGGATTTTCTTGTATTACTTTAATTTTTTGCCCAATTTCCCCTCATCCTCTCTTCTTTTATTTTAAAAGTCCTTTGAAAGCTCTTCCAAGAACTTTTTTAGGGTTAGAAACAGGACTTCCATTTGGCTCCCACTTCCACCTCCTCTAATTCATGTTAAAAATGACTCTAAAAAGAACTTCGGAGCTACACAAAATGATAGAGAGAAGCTAACCTCCCATTGAAGACAGTCTGGCAGGCTGGCCGGAAGGGTCCAGCAAAGCACTTTGGGAGCTGAGCCCAGCCCCAAGTGAGCTGGAGGTTTTAGCCTCAGGGCAGCCACAACCAGCCACCAGCTGGAGGGACTTCAGATAACCAGCAGCTGTGGTGGTTTCCAGAATAATCAACCCTTAGATGCTGAGGACATAATGAGAGGTCAGTGCAGTGTGGACTTTGGGAACTAGAAATCTGGGAGTGCAGTCTGGCCTCTGCCCCTGGGGCAAGAAGCAGCTGGGGCTCCATGGCCTTGCTGCCACTGCCACTGCCATGTTGCTGCTTCAGAGCTCTTGGCCTACCGATTGTACGAGGACCAAAAGACCAGTCTGAGGAGTAATTGCTCTTGCTTTAACCTGCTTGGATCTGGATCACTGTCAAGGATGGAGGTCCTGGGGTGGGTGACCAGTTTGCCAGAGCTTGTGGAGGCTTCAGAGAGGGCAGCCACTCTAAGCTCCAGCAGCTGTGAAAACCCCAGCAATTGGGACAAAGCTCCCCTCTCTAGTAGCAGAGTTCTACTATGGCAAAAAGTTCAAAAGTCAAGTAATTGAGTGGCAACATGAACAAGCAAAGGAATCAAAGTAAGCACAGCAAGCTGACTATTTTGGGGACAAAAAGGATCAAAGCATGGAACAGGAGGAAGACAGTGAAGTCAGAATTCCTGCAACAAAAGTTTCCAAGAAAAATATGAGTTGGTTACAGGCCATAGAGGAGCTTAAGAAGGATTTTAAAAATCAAATAAGAGAAGTGGAGGAAAAATTGGGAGGAGAAATGAGAATGATGTAAGAAAATTATGAAATGAGAGTCAACAACCTGACTGAAGAAAACAACACCTTAAAAAATAGACTAACTCAAATGGCAAAAGAGGCTCAAAAAGCCAATGAGGAGAAGAATGCCTTAAAAAGCAGAATTTGCCAGATGGAAAAAGAATCTCAAAAGCCCACTGAAGAGAATCATTCCTTTAGAATTAGATTGGAGTGAATGGAAGCTAATGACTTTATGAAAAATCAAGATACTACAAAACAGATCCAAACAAATGAAAAAATAGAAGGCAATGTGAAATATCTCATGGGAAAAACCACCGACCTGGAAAATAGATCCAGGAGAGATAATTTAAAAATTATTGGACTACCTGAAAGCCATGATCAAAAAAAGAACCTAGAAATCATCCTTCAAGAAATTCTCAAGGAAAATCGCCCTGATGTTTTGGAACCAGAGGGCAAACTAGAGGTTGAAGGAATTCACCAATCACCTCTTGGAAAAGATCCCAAAATGAAAACTCCTAGGAATATCATAGCCAAATTCCAGAGTTCCCAGAGTCTCTAACCCTAGCTCCCATGTAGTCTAGGAGGTCAATGCTCTGATGCAGAGGCTGCTGCCTACCCAGCTGCCCCCCGGGGCTTGTTGGTTATGGACTCCATGCTTCTGCTCCCTGAGATGTCTACACTGCAGTCAGGCCAAACTACCCCATGGAGGGCGGAGCTTTCCTTAAACATCCTCCCATTTTTGTCTTAGGCTGGACCACTGCTGCTCCCAAGTCCAAGATTCTTTCCAGGGCACCATGCTGCCTTATAGTAGGCAGCCCCTGGTTCTGGACTAGGCTCTCCTGCTAATTTGCTTGGTCCTATCAGGAGAAATCTCACTAAAGAAATGACATTCCTATTTGCCTTGACCTGTATCCACAGGACCTTTCTATTTCCTCTGCAGTTGAACCCTCCTATAGACACCAACCCTGCCATTAGAATGTCTCTTGGAGTCATGAGTGGATTCACATTTTTTGTCTATATTCCCAGCCTTTGAAATAGTGCTAGGTATAGAAGTAAGCCCTTCATAGATGCCTTTCACTTATTCATCTAGCTTAACCTTTCATTTTACAGATGAGGGAACTGAGGCCCAAAAGAGGGTGAGTGATTCACCCAAGATCACCTATGTGGCAGAACCAGGATCTGAACCGTCTTCAGACTTCAAAACTAGCTTTCTTTTCATTGCACCAACTACTCTTAATAAATGCTGTTTGAAGTTAACTGAAGGGCAAGAGCAGAGGCAAGGCCAGTCATAAGCTTGGTTTCACTGGACCACATCATTCATGAAGGAGAATGTTATGAAATAGTATTGCAAAGGTAGGGTGAAGCCTGATTGTGGCAGTCATCTGTCTTGTCAGCTCTAAGGAGTTCATACTTACTCTGGTTGGCAATGAGGAGTCACCAAATTCCCAAGGAGAAACATTTGGTTCACACTAATCTTAATTTTTATTCTTTTTCTATGATGTCTTAAAAATTATTTTGGCAGTGAAAGAATCATACAGTGTTAGAGTTGCAAGGAAATGTAGATATGATTTAGTCTGAACTCAAATCCAGAGCAACAATTATCTCTACAATATTCCAGTGTGTATGTGAACACCCCTAGTGACAAAGAGCTCACCATCTCACAAAGCATATTATTTGCCTGCTGGATAGTTCTAGCAGTTAAAAAAGTCTTCCTTAGAAGACGTATAACTTTTTCATGATAGCTGATTTGTTTTTCTTTTTTTTTCCTGAAGAATTAAAGTGAGTCAGAATCATGGAACAGAAATCACAGAAAACTTAAGGAAACATAGAGCTCATTTAATCCAGCCTTTACTAATCCCCTGTCTCCAATGGAACAGGTTTAAGTAATATCACCTCTTTTTCACATACCAGTCAATATCGAATGAGTCATCTTCCATCCTTATTCATGCCTGGTTATGTTATACCTGTAAAGCTGGTGAGTAACATTTTCATAATTGAGAGTATTTCCTTGACATATGGAATGACGTGTTCACAGAATTCTGTGTCTGTAAGAGACTGGCAGAGACCATCTGGTTCAGCCTCCCTATGCTGACAATATAATGAAATGATGACATATCACAGATGTTTGTCTACGCTTCCCTTCAAGATCAGCAAGGAGAGAAACTCAAACAACCTCCCCTAGCCACTGCAGGATTTTATTACACTGACCTTCAAGAAGGTCTTCTTTGGGCCCAGTGGGTATTTCTCTCACTGAAATCTAAACCCTTTATAAAACACTAGTAACATAGGTGTTATGATCCATCTGTGGAAACTGACCCATTTGCTATTGGTATTTCATGTGGCAGGACACTTTGGAGGAGGTTATTAGGGACACAAATGAGAAGCTGCCTGCCTCTATGATAAGCTCAATAAATATAATAGGGAAGGTTATTAAAAATAGCTTTTGAAGAGTTTAAGTTTTAAACTCAACTAAACATTTTAAGCAACAACAATCATTGAAGTTTATACAATCCACTAAGTGGAAGTCACTGTGTCAGTCTGGGGATATGAAGAAAAAACCGGTCCCTGCCCTCAAAGAGCTTTTGTTTCAGGGGGAACTTAGCTTTGATAAGTTTGGGGAACTTAAAGGGGGGAAATCAGTGTTTGCTTGTTCTTTCATCTGAAGTCACAGTTCAAAATACTAAGGATTTTGGGAATAATCATTAACAAGCATTTATTAAGCTCTTCCTAGGTACTAGATACTGTGCTAAGTTTTGAGGACACAAAGAACAAACAAAAATATCCCATTCCCTACTTTGGGGGGCCCTAGTAACTGACCCATCCCTTCAACTATTGGGATCCTTCCCTGCCACCTTAGAGTTGTCTAATATTAAGACTGGAACTTTAGACTCCCTTTTCATCAATAGCATCAAAAATACCCTTGGTACCCCTCTACTCCTGCCTTGAAAGACTGACTTGATAATAGGTGTTGGCATACTCAATCTTCTTGATTAAATGTCGGGAAAGATGGGAGCACTTGGACCCCATTTTAGCCCCTATGTAAGTTCCCCTTACGCTAAATCTCTGGAGCCATCCTTTACCTAACGATGACTTTGTGATATTCCTTCCTCTACCCAACCCATTTCTGTCTGTGAGGAAGTGCAGAATAAATCTCTTTGTTTTCTTCCTCTGAAGACCTTTCTAAGTGTGTCTTGGGAATTGTCCTTTACATGCCCGACCTTTGGTGCTACATCAGAAGCAGATCTGGAAGGGGAAGGGCAAAGAGCTTTCATTCTAATAGGGAAAACAACATGTATGGATGGAGTTCTGTATTTGAAGAAGAAAGACTGGCCCAGTTCTTTTATAGATTGGTGAACTTGTCTGCAAATGGGCTAGTTTCTGCATATAGGCAAGGCTTTGCAGTTATAGTTAGAATACTTCCTTATCTTTTTTTTTCTTTTTGGATGGCAATTGGGGTTAAGTAACTTGCCCAAGGTCACACGGCTAGGTTTTTGTTTGTGTGGGTTAAGTGTCTGAGGTTGGATCTGAACTCAGGTCCTTCTGACTCCAGGGCCGACGCTCTACTCACTGCACTACCTAGCCGCCCCTCTTCCTTATCTTTCAACCTAATCATAGTCATGTTATAACAGCCCTGAACTGTGGGTGTCAAAAAAACCCCATAAAAATCATTCAGGGAGTGAAGGTTTAGGGGGCTAAGAGTTATATATTTCAGTACTCTAAAGACAGCTAGGAGGTTCAGTGGACTGGTCCCAGAATTTGGAGTCAGGAGGATCTGAGTTCAAATGCAGTCTCAGACACTCATTACCTTTGTAATTCTGGACAATAATTTAACCTCTCTGTGCCTCAGTTTCCTCATCTGTAAAATGGGGGTAATAGCAGCAGCTATCTAACAGAGTTGTTGTGAGGATCAAATGAGTTAGTCAGAGCGTTCTCCAAACCTTAGAACATAAAATGTTAGATACTGCTATTGCTGTTCTTATTATCTCTTCATTGCAAATACTCCATCCAATGAAGCAAATCATTGATTGCCCATCCTGTGGTACTCTACAATTGTGCTATGAAGCATTAGTTCAAATCAGGAGGAAGTGCCAGGTAGATCAAGAGTAGCTGGGCTAGAGATAATGATGAGGGATGGAGGCTTGACTTGATTTTCTCTACTATAGAGAACTCCCAGGACAGAAAACTCCCTCTACCAGTTTCACACCTTTTCTAAAATTTCATCTTAAACAATTCTCTAGGGCACTAAGATATTAATTGGTCTAGCCAGAGTCATATAGCCAATACATGTCAGAAGTAGGAAGCAAACCCAAGTCTTCCTGGTATTAAGTCCAGTTTGCCATCCACCATGGCAAATTTCCCCTATTAAAATGTAAGCTAAATGTGAGTGATGGTGGTCTCATTCTTTGTACTTGTATTCCCAGCACCCAGCATGGTGCCTAGTACTTAGAAGTACTTAATAATTACTGGATTATTGACTGATTGATTTCACTATCCCAACACATCAGAATTTCATGTAGAGAAAGAATGAAGTCAACGTGAGGAGAGAAGAACTGAAGGAATCAAGGGCAGGTGGGGAAGGTATCAAGGATAAAAAAATATTCAAATAATAGCTGTAGATTATTTTTCTCTTCTGTACTCTATGTATTATATACTGTCTTCTTTGGGCCTCGCAAAAACTCTGTGAGAAACATAAGACAGAGATTAATTTCTCCATTTCCTCAGTAAGGGGAACCCCAGGGGAGGAATTTTTCTTTTTCAACAGGGTCATCTAACAACTATTTTGCAACTTGTAGCTCTGGGGAGCTGTCCAGGGCTTTAAGAGGTTAAATGAATTGGCCTAGGTTGCACAGCTGTCTTAAAAAGAAATGGGCTCAGAAAGGTTACAACTCACTCAATGTTGCACACTGGAGCTAGAACTCAACAAATTCTACTGACTCCAAATTAAATGTTTCTGCCATGAAAGAAGAGGCGGATCAGCTGAGTCAAAATGTTCTAACAATTAGAAGTATTTCAAAATGAGATAGTCTGACCTGGAAGGTAGTAGTCCCCCCCCTCAAATGGGAGTCTTCAGGTCAAAGCCGAATGACCACTTGTCCTGAATGATGGAGAAGGGATGACTGTTTAGGTAGGGCCTAGACTCAATGGTCTCTGAGATCCCTCCCAGCTCTGACATTCCATGATTCTGTTGGTTTGAATAAGACATTTAGTCTCTGAGCCTTCATTATCCCATCTGAAAATAGACATAATAAAATCCATCCTACCTACTATATTGGTTGATAGGATAATCAAAGGAGACAATGGATGCAAAGTGTTTTCTAATCCTAGGAACCTCCTCAGGAAAATTTATAGGAGGTCATAGATAGAGAAACAGAGGATGGACAGTTCAGCAAATATTTCTCAAGGTTATCAATGGAGAAAGTATCAAAATTAGTGAGATGGCAGAGCTATTGGGGCAGGAATATCACTGGAGTGAGCCCTTCACAGACCGTTGGAAGGAGCCACAACTTTACCATCAGCCTCACGTCTTTCCCCTGAAACCCTGGGCTCTGTCTCACATTTCCCTGGTTCTGATGGGTGAGATCTGGTTTTATTCTGCCCAGAATCAAGCCTCCACCTCACTTCCTAGACATTTCTGCTCCACATTTCTTCCCTTTATGTGATGTCTAAGCCCCTTAGAATGTAAGATCTTTGAGATAAGGGGCTGCCTTGTTTGATTGTATTAGTATCTTTGGTACCTAGCATAGTAACTAGTATAAGGTTAATTACTCAATAAATGCGCTCTCTCTCTCTCTCTCTCTCTCTCTCTCTCTCTCTCTCTCTCTCTGTGTTTATCTCTGTCTCTCCCCCTCCATTTCTTTCCCCATCTCTCTGTTTATATCATCCTCCTTCCCTCCCTTTCTTTATCTGTCTCTTTTCCTCTTTTCATCCTTCCCCCCTTTCTCTTTCTCATCTAGGTTCAAATCCTTCCTCAGAGACTTATTGGCTGTGTAAACATGCCAATGTAAAAATCACTTGACTTTTCTAAGAAGTTAGATCTAATATCCTTTTATGATTTCTTTCAGCTTTAAATTTATGATTCTATGAAGTGAGATAATAAATATGAAAGTACTTTCCTTACACTACCCATTACACAAATACAACACATTATTACTACAGACCCACATTACTAGAAGAGATTTCCATCCTAACAATATCTTACCATAACTTACATGGCTAGTCAGGTCCATGTTGCTAAAAACAAGATTAAATTAACTTGAAATGAAACATCAAGTTTTTCAAAAATGAAAAATAGAGACTTAAAGCCTACCTTTCTTCCAAAAAAGGATTTTAAAATCTTCAAAGTCATTTGTTGGATAATATGTAGATGTTATGTAGAGTTGACAAAGGCATGGTAGATAGAAAGCTGGCCCCAAAGTTAGTAATATCTGGGTTCAAGTTCTGACTCTGGGCAAGTTACTTACCTCCTCCCCCTTCCCTCTCCCACCCCCTGTGCCCCCAAGTAACTGTAAGTTGTAGAATAGATGAAGTTTTCTCATGAAAATAATGGTCTCTAGACAACCCCACTGGTTGACAAAGGAATCAGTTCATCAGTTGGGGAAAAAATAAACCGTTTGAGTTTTAACCCATATTTCCATGTTGCCTTTGCTCTATTGCACTGAGGACAAAACCTCCATCCTGAAGGAAAATAGATTTTTAAAATGTGATCAATTGGACATTTTCAGCCTAACCTCCTGTATTCATCTCTTGAGCTCTCTCTCAGTGAAATTCAAGGCCTCCATCTGTTAGACAGAATCCTGGATTGTTGACTCTGTCCATATGAATAGATAATCCTTTTCTCTTGCACCTCTTTTAAAGAGATGGTAAATCTTTGTATGGCTGAGCTATTTTATGACTTCATTTCCCATATGTAGAATTGTGAATTCAAGGATTTTATTTATAGATGTATATGAATACGTGTATGTATGTGTGTGGTAGGTAAACACTGACACCTTTTTAACAATTTAATTAAGTTGGCTCCCATATGGTACAGCCACAGCATGAGGGTGTCTGAATATGTCCTGGGCGCCTTTGAACCACATTGTTTGAAGGCTACCTTCAGACAGTAGAACTGATAGTTAGGGGTTTAAGTTGGTAGGCATTATAAAATCAAGGTATCACTAGACAAGCTTTTATCAAACACCTACTATGTATCAGGTTAAGTGCTGGGATTTCAAAAACAAACTAGAAGTAATCTCTAACCCAGACCCTAAATTCATTTCTAACCCTAACCTTAAATTTGCTTATAACCCTTACCCTAGCCCTCAAGGCTCTCACATTCACTTAGGGCAGTGGTTCCCAACATTTTTGTTCTGAAATAATATTTCAACAATTACAATAATAAAATATGTAGTAACTTAATATGTTACTCTTGATATTCTGCAATTATTTATTTATGGTCCCATTGAAAAATTTTTAGCATGAACCCCTTGGACCAGGTGTTTGAGAATTGCCAAATAGGAAGTACTCTGTTAGGGAAAATAACCCATGGATGTCAGGAAAGAAAGAAACAAGCATGTATGTACTATGTGCCAAGCACTGTGCCCAGTGCCTTACAGGTATTATCTCTTTTGATCCTCACCATCACCTTGGCAGGTAGGCAAGTACCATTCACATTTAAAAATTGAGGAAACTGAGGCAGACAGAGATTGTGATTTATCCAGAGTCATACACATGTCTGAGGCCAAATTTGAACTCAAGCTATCCTGACTCTAGGCCCAGTGCTCTAGCCACTGGATCATCTAGCTGCTTCATAGGTCTTTCTGAATTCAAGCTCAGTATGCTATATTTCATAAGGATTATAAATTTAAGGCTGGGATGCATGGGATGTTCAGGAAGGACCAGAACCTTTGGTGTGAAGGATTGCCAAGCCCATTTCAGGGCTGCTCATCCACCTTTGGTGCCCACCTTCACCTAACTCTCACCTGTGGCTCCAAGAGCAGCAGCCACATCCCAGTACAACCAGCTCAGCAAAGGGGCTAAACCAGGTTGAAGGTAACTGACAAGCTTCCAACCCATCATGAGTTAGGAAGATGTCTAATCCAAGCATGTGAAGACTTCCCCCAGTGGAAAGGGCAGATGAAAACAATCTGTTCTGAGGGCCATGAAGGCTGCTAAAGCTGGTCCTGTGGAGCTCTTAGAGGATGGTCAGACACTGGAGAAGCCAACGTCACTCACTGCATCCCAGGCCATCACCAGTCATCTTGACTTTTGTTTTGCCACTGGGCTTTAAAGGAAGAAGAATGAGGCTGAAGACTTTATGCAACTCTGATTCACTTAAATCCAATTCAAGCACAAGTCATGACATCATCCTGTGATGTCACAGGTACTCTTCAAAAATGAAGGATGAACAACAAATTCAAAGCTGGCAAAGGCTTTACAGGCTTCCTAGTTTAACTCCCTTATTTTGTAGAGGAGGAAATGGAAGCCCAGGGAGCTTATGACCTTGGGTAAGGTCATATGGGTAGGAAGCTTAAGAAGTGGGATATAACCCAAGGTCCTCAAACTTCAGTCAGCATTCTTTCCCTTGCAGTGGGCTACCTCCCTTGTTGGAAAAGACAAGTACATAATAACAACATGTCTGGAATTTTAAGGTTTAAAATCACATTATGTACATCATCTAATTTGATAGTAATATGATTCATGGTCAAAGCAGAAATTTCACAGAATCATGGAATTCCATTATTGGAAGGAGCCTCAGTGTCTCTCTATAGGATACAGTCCACAGGAATTTTCTGCACAATTCTCAACAAGTGCTCATACAGCCTTTCCTTTGGGATACCCAGTGAGGGGAACCCCAGTCTTTCCCTGTGTACCTTGTTTCTCTCAATAAATTTATCCCATCTCTCATAACATTGTATAAATGTCCAGATTAGAGAAATATGACATCTCTATCTTCATCTGGATCATGGGCTAAAATGTGGAAGTCAACAGAACCAAGGAGTCATTCCAGGATCACCCCAGCAGAGACTTTCTTCCATGTTGACATCAATTAATTAAAATCTTTTAGTCTATTCATCCCACTGGTTCCAATTTTGTTTAATCTCATTATTACCTAGTTCAGTTGTGCCACTAGTCTGCTATACTGTACAGAAGGATACCTCAAATCACATATTGACTTAGAAAACCAAGTATTAACCTTATCTATATTCAATTATTATTTTCATTTATTTTGTTAAATGTTTCCGATTACACTTTAATCTGGTTCAGGGGATTGCTGGGTTGTATGGGACCCATAGACACATTTTTTGATAATCTGAGCTTGGGTATATCTCTTTACATTGGTGGTGTGGATATAGTATTTGATTGTGGTTGAGACACTCATGTTGGTCTCAGTCTTCTAGGTCTGGCTCTAAGTCTCTCTATTAACTTGAAAGCTTTGGGCATTTGAAAGCTTCTTTTTGATTGGCACATTGCCATTTTATAGAGATGATTGTGATATAAAATATCCACGGTGCTCACTTGTATTATTTTTTCCATCTTTGTTTATGGGAATTCATGATGGATTTATGATCCCCCTGCCAATCCACATTTTACTCATTAAACAGATCCTACAGACTTGCCTGAGGCATATACAGACACTTACTGCCCAGGTTCCCACAACTAGTAAAAGTCAGAGACAGGATTCAAACCCAGTTCATTTTGGTTCTAAGCCTGGCATTCTAGGGACCAGGTCATACTGATGCTCTTCAAGGGAAGGGACTGCCTCTTGTCTTGCTCTGTATGCCCAATTTTCTGGGATTAGCACAGTGCCTGATATATATAGTAAGTGCATATAGTAGGTGCTTAATAAATGCTGAAGAGGAACTGACTTGCCCAGAGTCACACAGATCTGTACCTAGGTCCTCTGACTCATGAGTGAGTATTCTTCTACCGTATCATGTCGGAAGGAGGAGAGTAGATGTGCTCTGCTATGGGAAGTATGCTATTGCTGGACAACCCAAAACTAACACACCTTACACTCTTAGAGTAGAAGATGCCATATTGAATGGAAGGAATGGAATCAGAAAACAAGGTTCTCAGGCCCAGATCTGCCAGTGCCATGTGTTGTCTCCCTCATTAGAATGTGAGCTCATAGAGAATGAGAACTGTCTGCCTTTCCCATTTGTATCCCCAGAGCTTAGCACAGTGCTTGGCACATGTTGTTGTTTGCTTGAGTCCAACTGTTTTCGACTCCATAGATCATAGCACTCCAGGCCCTTCTACCCTCCATCATCTCTCCAAGTTCACATAGTAAACACTTAATAAATGCTTCATTCCCTCCTCGGTTCACTCATTAACTGTTCATATGTAAGTCTTTTCAATTTTCCAAATTTCATTTGCTTCATCTGTAAAAAGGAACTGTTAGACAAAGTGACCTCTACAATCCATTTCATTGTTTGCATTTTAAAATCCTGGACTTTTGCCTTTTTTTTCCTACCAGATAATCTAAATATCATAACTTCTCCTGACCTGACCCCTGGTTCATCAAAACACACACACACACACACACACACACACACACACACACACACTTTTCACATCCCTCTCCTCCTTTTGAAGCTCTGCTGGATATATGCATTATTTAAACAAAGAGAAGAGGTTTTTTTTAACCTTATCCTCTATAGCTATGAATAGCAGAGGCAGTCCCAAGTATTTTCATAGATCAGAACAATAATGTCTCAGTTTAATCACTAGTACATTGTTAAGCTTATTGTGGGGAGATTTGTATGAACAAAAAGAAACATTTCTTACTTATCAGAGGGTATGATAAATCATTAGTGTGTGTAATCGTAATATTAATAGGTCTTTTAAGCAGACTTTTTTCAAGGCAAATTATGGGACAAAGAAAAAACAGAGTAATCTTCCCCCCTTTAAAAATACAATTAAAATTATTTTAATGACTGAGACAAGAAATAGTAAATGATTTGACTTAGGACTGGATATAACGTACATATATGTGTACACACATTTATATATATACACACACACATATACAATATAGACAAGGATATACCATTTCTTCCTTTTCACTTGCATGCTGAATAAAATACTTATTTCTGAATGTGGTATAGGGTAAAATTTATTTTAGGTGTTAAAATTTCATACCTCCCTATTTATTCCTGGTGCACATCTTCATTGATTTGGAACACATGATATGCTTTCCAATATAAGGTAATATATATCATCTCCACCAATGCCTATCCTGAATCCTCTATGGAATTGGCAGAGAGATCTCTGAGAATTGTTTTGGAAAAAAAAACCATCATTGTATTGCCAACCTGGTGAGGAGCCTGCCATCACAGAGACATCTGAATGTCCTTCCATCGCAGTGGGACCTATTTTGTGGAGTAAGGGAGAACCACTGGATTTGGAGCCACAAAGAAGTAGGCTTCTCCAAGTGACAAAGTGATCTCAGAGGTCGTCTCATCTGATCCTTACCTCAACAACAGATGGGCAACCCAAGCAGTACATTGATGCAGTCAAGATATGAAAAGGCCTAGAAGAAAACCTCAAATACTTTAAGCCTCCACTCATAGACTGTCATGTTGTCATAGCCTGCTTAATACTGGCCAAGGGGTTTGGTGTGCAGAGATGAAGATTTTATGGAAAGACATAGATCAGAATTATACAGAACAACATGGTGTGAAGGTTGTCTGCTCTTTGACCAGAGTGAAAGGAATGTCCATGCTATCAAATAACAGATCGATCAAAGTGGTACA
The DNA here is from genome assembly GCA_011680675.1 of Gymnobelideus leadbeateri. Lineage (NCBI taxonomy): Eukaryota > Metazoa > Chordata > Mammalia > Diprotodontia > Petauridae > Gymnobelideus > Gymnobelideus leadbeateri. Next base: position 32,037 of record WOXC01001391.1, on the reverse strand, counting down.
GGTCTTTCATATAAAAATATGTTCCAGGAAATATATTCCTAAATATAATATTTATAAATCAAATTATTCATACATTAAAGAAAGTTGGTATTAAATACTTTGAGTCCTTTTAAAAAAGTAAACCATCACCTCTAATACAGCAAATAATAACTCTTAGTAATATAGCAATGTAAGGTTTGGAAAGTGCTTTGTGTATATTATTTTGCAATAATTTTGTGAATTAAGGTGTTGTGATTATTTGCATTTTACAGATAATAAAACAAAGGCTAACTTGCCCAGGATGACACAGATATAATATATATCTGAGGTGGGGTTCAAATCTAGGTCTTCCTGGAGTCAAGCATCGTGCACTATCCATGGTGCCAGACTGCCTCTGTGGGGTAGTGGGAAAAGTATTAGTTAATGTTTTCACACACCAGCACTGGATTGGGAGTAGGATGATATGGGTTCAGGGTCTGGATTTTGTCACTAATTGAAAGTGTGACCTTGAGCAAGTGATTTAGTCTTTCAACCTCAATTTCTCCAGTAACATAATGGGATTTCATCCTCATGTGGCAGAAATAATTTAATGAATTTGTGTTAGAAGGTAAAAGTGGGAAGCCATGAGATGGAAGAGAACTCTGAGGCAAAATGAAGGGATGGTGGTCGTTGCAAGGAGAAATCATGCTATCCTGGTTGTTGGTACTTTGGAGCAAACCCCAATGTACCCCCAAGCTAATTACTACTGTCATTTTCTCCTCTGTAATGGGGGGTGTGGGACAAGATCTTTAAGGCTCTTTTTAGCTCTAGTATTCTGAGATTACATGAAATTTCTTCAAGTAGTTATTAAAATTCATGGCCTTCTTTTCTTAAAGTGTGTTTAATGTCTTTCGCTAACTCAATTATTATATATTCACCTCCCCCCATGCTGCTGTGACACATAGTTTTTTTGGTGTACACCTGGTGTTCATTTGATCACAGATGGCTAGGTAGGTAAAATTACCTCTCAGGATTTAATTCTATTTTATCTCTACTGTTGCTGGTTGGCTTTGTAAAGTATTTGGGTAGGGGGAGGGCTTTTGTCCTCCTTTTTAAAAATGCATTAACTAAGGAACAAATTTGAAACTGTCAGATTAGACTGATTTTTAAAGTTAGCCTTGCCCTAGGATAAACCCCCAACTTTCCCACACCTGGATTCTCATCAATGTGGGCACTCTTGATCATGCACGTTGTGACCTATGACCATCCATTCTCTTCTATGCCATTACATAGATTTGCCACAAGGTTCACAGATCTACAGCTGGAAGCATCTTCTATGGCCATCTTAATCCAATTCCTTCATCTTATAGTTGAGGAAACAGATAGCTTGGATATTCAACTACTTGGTCAAAATCACTGAGGTAGTAAGTGGTAGAGGGGGTGGTTGTCAACTGGGTTCCTCTGACTCAGGAGCCATACTACTTTCTGATGGTGATGGTGAAGGGCTTTTCTGGGCATTTGCCAAACTTTCCTATACCACTGCCATACTGGAAAAGGACAGTTATCATGGTAGTTGGGAAAAGCATTGGGTTTTGCGTCAGAAGACCTGATCTCGGGTTCTGGATGCATCACTTACTCTCTCTAGGCTAGGCAGCACGGCATAATTCTCCATCTATAAAAGATGGAGACAGGAGGCCTAGGTTATAGTCCCAGCTTTACCTCTAAATAACTATTATCTTAGCTTCATTTTCCTCACTCTAAAATGGGTACAATAATACTTGTCCTCCATCTCCTTCAAAGACTATTATGAAGGTCACATGATAAAATATATGTGAAGTGCTTTGTAACCTTAAAGGCACACCCACACAGATGAACATTTTTTCTTATTTCTTCTTATTAAGTTTTCACCATAAGTATTTTCACCTCAGAAGTCAGTAAACACTACAAATCATGGCTTGATGCATTTTGCTGATTGTCTAGATTTAAGAATGTGATAGAGAAAATGTTGATAATGCAAATCAAACTTATAAATGTGTTGTAGGCAGACAATCATCAAGCATTTACCAGTATTCCCTGCATATTACCTATAATGTAAAGCCTACCAAAAACTTTGGGAAGACTCCAGAACATTGGGCAGATTTACTGATTTGCAGGAAAATGTGGACAAGTGTTGGCACAAGTTATCTTGTATTTATCAATAAATCAATATAAATTTACTGATTGCTTGTTATGTGACAGGCATTGCGCTCAGTGATGCTGATACAAAGAAAAAGCAAATCCAATCCCTGTTCTCAAGGAGCTTACTCTCTAATGGGAAAGACAACACACACACAAATCAATATTTGCACAATCAATACAAAATCGATGGTGGATAGTCTTAATGGGAGAGGTACCAGCAGTTGGGAATGGTGATGGGTGACTCAGAAAGGCCTCCTGAAGAAGTGAGCACTTTCAAAGAGCTCCAACAGTCACAAGTGAACAGGGAGAGAATTCCAGGCATGGGGCTCAGCCAGTGCAAAGGCACAGAGATAGGGAACAGAGCATCAATGTGTGAAGAGGGTTTCCTCATTGAGAGTTCCCTTCACCAATGATTTGGACAAGGTTTGGGCCAGATATGGATAGATTAGCTCAATAAATAGAAAGATAATTTTCCAATGTATGTATTAATTCTCTCCACCCATGACACAGATGAACAACTCATAGATTTGGAACTGGAAGAAGATCTTAAAGGTCATTTAGTCTAACCATCACATTTCGTAGATGAGGAAAATGTTGCCCAGAAGAAGGAAATTACTTTCCTGAAGTCACACATATAGAATGACAAAGTAGGGATTCCAGCTCAGGTCTTCTGACTCCAGCTTCAATGTTCTGTATCAGATCATTTCCCATTGAGAGCTGGTTAAATGAACTGCCCAGGGTCCAACAGGCAGTATGTTTCAGATACAGGATTTGGACCAAGGTGTTCCTGATTGTAATTCAGTTTCTCTATCAACTACATTAGGTAGTATCTAAATAAATGTTAGCATTGGGAGGGGGACAAGACCTATGACTTCATTGGCATAGGGAATTCCTAGGTGAGGAAATGCCTTTTTCTATCAGTGAAGGCTGGCACGTTCTTAGACTTAAAGGGCTGCCTACAGTGCTAAAGTGAGATTACTTGCCCAGGATCACAAAACTAATGACAATGAATGGATGAGGACTAGACTCAGAGATGTTGTCAGGTTCAAATGAGATTATGGATATAAAATACTTTGTTAACCTTGAAGTGCTATATAAATCCTAGTCATCCTCCTCCTTTTCCTCCTCATTAGTAGTAATAGTAGTATAGTAGCAACAGCAGCAGCAGCAGCAATAGTAGTGATGGTAGTGGTAGAATAGTGGTAGTAGCAGAGACAGTGGTGTGGTAATAGTGGTTGTTGTTTGTCCTTTGTTCTGGTGGTGCTAGTAGTAGTAGTAGTAGAATCAGTAGTAGTGGTAGTAGTAGCATGGTGGCAAATGATAGTAGTTGTAGTCTAGACCAGATGTGCCAAACTAAAATAGTAACAGCCACTGAACCATACATAAGGATCCCTGCTGACTACATATTAACCTAGAAAATCATATAGTAACATTATCTGTGTTCTATTGTATTTTTCTTTATTTTGTTAAATATTTCACAATTACATTTTAATCTGTATTAGTCTAGGCTGTCTTCAAAAGAGGACCCCATTTTTGATACTTCTGTTCTACTTTTCCCAAGCCTCTAATCTGGAGATGACTTCATTCCCTGAGCTTCTCTCCTGCTGAGTATAAACAATGTTAGTATAGTACAGTACAGTATAGTACAATGTTAGTTTATATGGGGGTCAGTTAGTAAATATTTAGCAACTGGGCAGGGCATGGGGCTTACATAAATGTAAACATACTTTTAAGTTCAGTCTGTATTATTAGTATTTTCTTAAGTGTAGTCAATAAACAAAAAATAAATTAAGCTCTGATTTGTAGTGAATTTCTTAGGTATAAATGCTAACACTGAAAATTTAATAACAGGCTCTGGACAATTTAACAACGGGATCTGAAAAATTTAACAACAGAGCTGGTTCTAGCACATCCTCATGATTCCACTGAACATCCCAGATGAGAAAAGCCCCTGTATTATTGCAGGTTGGCACCTTTTTTTGTAACTTATAATCTTAGTAAAAGAATTCTTAACTTAGGGTCCCAAACCTTATTTCAGAGGGCCTTTATACTTAAATGGGAAAATAATGATTTTTTATTTTCACTAGCTATAACTGAAATTTAGCATTTCTTTCAGTCATGAGTAAAAAATATTATTCTTATAAAGGGTCCATAGGCTTCCCAACTCTACCAAATGGGTCCATCACACACACGCACACAGACACACAGACACACAGACACACAGACACACAGACACACACACACACACACACACATTAAGAACCTGCCTTTGGGAGCTTCCTAGAGCACTGAGAAGTGACATAACCAACATATGTCAGAATCAGGATTTGAACCCAGGCTTTCCTGGCTTAGAAGCTGATTCTTTAGGTACGGCACCATCCTGCTATATTAGCAATTATTAACAACTATAAAGCGGCACATAAAGATAAACCTATAGTGCTACTATTTTTCCACGGAGAAAATGTCCTCAGTTTAGCCATAGCCCCAGAATTTTAGGAGTTTTGAAAAAGAAAAGAAGAAAAAGAAACATAGGGGGTTAATACTAAAGCCCAGAGAAAAATATATGTAGGCTGAGTGCTGAGGACATCTTGAGTGATCCTACCTATTCCTGTCTCAGAGCAGGTGGCCCTCTAGGCTCCTCTATAGTATCTGGGGAAAAGAAAGCCAACAACTCAAGGGCTGCTGGGGAACAAGTGGTCTCTTTGTTTGGCTCAGTGTGGAGACTTAGCTTACAGCCAGCACAATTCATGTCCTAATGTGGGGAGGTGCATCGATCTCTGCGGGCGTCACTAAGGAAGCATGGAGAGAAAGCGACCTCGATAGGGGCATGGTCAGAATGTTTCCCTGTAACTTCACTGCTTTCTCTCTGCTGTACTTATTCCCTAGGAGGACTTTCTGAATTCTTTAGCATTCAGCAAGAAGTTCAAGCAACTGTGCTGGTAGCAAACATGATGGTGTTGGGCTATCAGAATCGGAGAGGCAGAAGAATATTTTCATAGAATGCTAGAGCAAGAAGGACCCTTAGAGATCATTTCATCTGAGTCCTTCTGTTCATTTCACAGATTAGGAAATTGAGGCCCACGGAGGTTAAGTGACTTAGGATCATAGGCTCATACATTTAGAGCTAGAAGGGGCCTCAGAGGGGAAACTGAGGCCCAGAGAGGTAAAAGGAAGTTACCCAAGGTCATATGGATTGTAGGCATAGTACACAATGAAATACTATCCAGAGATAGTATCTTTTTAAAATTTTACTTTTAATTTGTGGAATAAAGCAAGTATTTTCATAACATAGTATAAAAAAGATGCTTGAACATGAAACTGCAAAACTACCATGCACAACTTGGCATTCCTTTCAAATACACAACAAAATTATCATGTATTTTTCTTCTTATGGAATATCCAGAGCCAGTTTTCTTTATATTGTACTTATGTCCACTGGGCACTCTTTCTTTTAAAAGAATTTATTTATTTTTAGTTTTCAACATTCATTTCCACAAGATTTTGAGTTCCAAATTTTCTCTCCATCTCTCCCTTACTCCCCACATCAAGATGGCAAGCATACTTTTATTACCCTTTCCCGCATTCTACCCTCTCTTATATCTCCCATCCTTCCCTTAGTCCCCTCCTTCTTACTTTTTTGTAGGCCAAAATGGATTTCTATACCCCATTGCCATTGGGCATTCTTAAAACAAGATTGGATACAAATAGACACTTCTCAGTTTTTTCATATATTCTACAAACATGCAATTTCAGCTTTGGAAAGGGTCTTAGGAATCATTTGACCCAACCCTTTCATTTTATGGGTGAAGAAACAAAGACCTTGGGAGGTCAAATTATTTTATTAAAGCAATACAACTAAGAGCTGGTCCCAGAACTCAACTCAATTTCTGGTCCATTGCTCCTTCTATACTCATTTGAGAATATAAATAGAGGGATTTGCAAGATTTTTTTCCTTTTCCAATCACCTGTGGAGAGTTGTTCTGAATGACAGGTGCAGCCTCAGTGCCCAGCTACCTGATCTGTTCATTTGTATTTACCTTACTATATGTTTGCCTTCTGAACAAGAGGAGCAAATCTCCATTAGAAGAATGACTAATCCACTCAAAAAAAGCCCAAAGAAATGGAGGGACATCTATCTCAGGGCTGTCAACTCAGGGGAAGATGTTCAGAGAAGAGGGAATTAGAGTAATTTTCCCCCATTGGTCCCCATCAAAGACTGAATAAATCAAATTGAGAGTTACATTTAAAGATAGGAAAGATGCTCATACATCAACTAATGCAGCCTCTCAATTTCCAGAATAAGCAAGCTGAGGCTCTGGTCACAAAGCTAGAAATTTAGTATAAGAGGATGAAAATATCTTCATTTATATGCAATGCTCTCTCCATGGTACTGCTCTGCCTCTTATACCAAATGACATCTTTATATATGTTATATGTTCATTGTTAAAAAATGGAATATTATCTATACATATTTGTGTATGGAATATTGAATCAAAATCACAGAATTTCAGAGTCAGATAGGACCTTAGTGTTGATCTATTCCATCCCATGCTTGAAAACAAATATCTACTACAATATGCCTGACAAGTGGGACAACCTTCTGCTTGAAGACCTCTGTTGATGGGAATTTCCCACTTTCTGAAGCAGCCTACTCCATTTTGGGGCGGTTCTAATTATTAGAAAGTTTTTCATGACATCAAATCCAATTTGGTCTCTTTATATGTTCTACTCATTGTTCCTAGTTCTGACTTCTAGGGTAAATCAGAACAAGTGTGATCCCTCTTTCACTTGGCTGCCTTTAAAATACTTTATAACTGGTCTCATTCATGAATCAAATAATGACTCACATCTAAATTTTTTTATTAATATATTTTGTTTTTATGTCACTTCCAAATATTGCCCTTCTTCCCCTTATCAGCAAGTCACTCCTTGTGAAATAGATTTAAAATATATAACATCGTAGTATTAGTTTATTGGTATTTATAATAATAATAGTTAATATTTATATAGTTATTGCTGTGTGAGGCACTGTACTAAATGCTTTACAATTGTTATCTCCTCGCAGCAAATTTGGGAGGTAGGTACTATTGTTACCCCATTTTATAGTTGGAAAACTGATGCAAGCAAAGGTTAAGTGACTTGTCCTGTGTCACACAGTGTCTGTGGTTGGATTTGAACTGAGGTCTTCCTGTTACACTGTGCCAATTAGCTGGCCCTGGGTAATATGTTTGTCATATTAGTTATTTAAAATAGCTTATGCCTTTTAGTGAGGCTAGATAATGTGCTGATTATCTCTGAATTATCTTCTATACATTGTGGTTGCACATAGTTGTTTGCATGTTGTCTCTCCTGTAAGGCTGTGAGCAACCTGAGGACAGGAATGTTTTTTTAGCCACAAAACTTAGCACAGTGATTGTTACATCGCAGATGCTTAATAAATGTTCATTGCCTTGACTGAACTTGATAGGAATACAATGGCCCTGATCTTTAAAAAGAGCCCACTGATGATAACATTTTAATACTTAGAGTAGCCTTAGAGATCCTCTAATGCAACCTCGTCATTCTACTGGGAAGAAACTGGGGCTCACAAACGTTAAATGACTTATCCAAATCATACAGAGCTAATCTAATCAGTGGTAAAAACAGACTCCTAACTTGGGATTCCTGGATTTTCCATGGCAAAATAGAAAGTAAGGGTTCACTAAAAAAGGAGATTATGATCTGTAGAGATCATCCTGTCCTTCTAGCCATCAAGGATGCCAGCCAGTGCATTACAGATTGGGTGGGAGAAAGGCAAAAGAAGGAAATAGAAAAAGAAAAAAAGAAAGAAAAAGAGAAAATAAGAAGGAAGGGCAGAAAGAGAAAAATAAGGAAAGAAAAAAGAGAAATAAAGAAGGGAAGAACAGAAGGAAGGGAGAAAAGAAGGAAGAAGGAAAAAAAGAAATAGAGAAAGAAACAAAAGAGAAAATGGAAAGAATAAAGGAAAGAAGAAGGAAAGGAAGAAATAGAGAAAGAAATAAAAAGAGAAGAAAAAGGGGGATAAAGAATGGAAAAAGGAAAGGAAGAACTACACAAAGAAATAATGAAGAAAGAGAGAAGGGAGGGAAGAAAGAGAAAAAGGGAAGGAAAAGAAAGGAAACAAAAGAAAAGAGATAATGGAAGGACTGACAGAGGGAGATAGTAGAGAAGAAACATAAAAAGAAAGAGTAAGAAGAAAGAAAGACAGAAGTATCACAAAGCATGTTCATTGCTGGCATTAGTCAGGTCTTTTTACTTTGCTCAGGGCATAGAACTTGGCTAATTCTCACTAATGATGTAGGAAGGCCATTGTCAATAGACCAGCTTTACTGATTACTGAATCATATAAAATATTCTAAGAAAGAAATGAAATCTTGGTTATTCAGGACCCCACTGCTGCCCCGTGTCTCTTGCTGAGAAGTAGTTGACTGCTGCTGTTTTAATTGAGAGAATAATCCGGTTTTCAGTTCAACGAACTGAGATAATCACAAATGCTGTCCGAGAGCAGCTCTGTATTTCAGCAATGATTAAGGAAAATGGATTCAGGTGATGAAAACATCAAGCTAGATCCCATTGGGTAAGTAAGCCATTCCCCAGGCTTACCATGGGCGTTTCTAGAACTGGAGATATCTTTTATATGATTTGCCTACTATAAGTACTTAGAATCAACCAATTCTTAAATAGTTTACTAATGGCCTGAAAGAATTAGCTCAGCTGCCAGGACCTGGCCAGATAACTTCTCATTTCATCACCTTAACAGTATCAACATCAAGGTAATATTCAGAAAACAATACTGGATCAATTGCTCTTAAACAAAAATCTAGATCTTGATTTCTTTGGTATAAAGGGTTTCTGATAAGGAAAATTCATCTATCAGTAATGGCCCTCAATTATTTTTCAGTTGGTGATTGTTAGAAATTGCCTAGAACAGGGAGAGGTTGAGTCCAGAGCAAAAAAAAAAGAGGGAAGGGAGAGAAAAGAAGGAAGAAAGGAAGGAAGAAATATAGAAAGAAATAACACAAGAAAAGACAAAGGAGGGAGGGAGAAAGACAGGAAGGAAGAAAAAGGGAAGAAATAGATGAATAATAAAAATGAAGAAAAGGGGGAAAGGAGAGAAAGGAAGGAAGAAGGATGTGCTAGGATGAATTAGAGGTGGAATTTGAATATTTTCAGGATAATGAAGCCAGCGCCCTATCCACTATCCCACACTGTCTGTTTCTCATTTATTTTTTTATGACTTGCTCTCATGTTACACTGTCCTAACCGCAAAACTTAAGTAATTTTCAAGACTAGATATTAATTCAGAGTATTGTTAGTTCATCAGGAGAAAGCTGAAAAAAGATACAATATTCATTTGAATATAAGACTAAATGTGTACTAAATATTATCCATATTTGTTTTTTAGATTCAGAATTTTTTCAAAAGGCTCCTGCCTATAATAGTTCCCTCTGGAAACATCACTTTAGCAAATTGCAATAAACAATTCTGTTTCAAAAATGACAGTCACAGCTGGTTTTTGTCTATTATTAATATTCTTAGGAGATGAGTGCTTATGGTAAAGAAGAGAACCAATTAGAAAGATTCAGATGAAAATGAGTTTATTGACAAATGGTGCAGGCAATAGGATAAGTGGCAGATTTGAAATTAGAAACTATCTATTCACATTTTAGCTCTGCTACTTATTATCTTGGATAAGTCACTTTCTTTTTCTAGGCCTCTGTTTCCTCATAGGTAAGGAAGAGATTGAACTATAGGACCACTAAAGCTTCTTCCAGGGCTAAATCTATGATCCTATGACTGTCCTGTAGGACAGTGTTAGTATGTTTTGAAGAAATATCTTTGCAATATTGTGTTGGGGAACAGAGGTAACACCACTCCTAAGTATAGACTGACATAATAGCTTTTCTGTATAGAATTTATAGATCCAAACTTTGAAAGCAAGAAGGGACTCTAGTGACCCAACACTAATTTTATAAATGAGTGAACAGAGCTGGGATACTCATGTTCACTGAATCCAAATATGGCATTCTGCCCCTTATATGAAACTGCCTCCCCCTAAATGGATGGAACCATTTGATAATCCCTCATTGTGGTGTGGAGATGAGCTGGGATCCTCAGCTGGGCTGGTAGGGGATATGGTCTTCTAGGAATTGGAATGTTTTAAAGGAGTGGGCCTTAAAATACACTCCAAGGACCCCTGAGGGTCCTCAAGACCCTTTCAGAGGATCCTTGAGGTCAAAACTATTTTCATAATGATATTAAGATATAATTTCCTTAATGAAATACTCTTCCATTTTCAAACTCCATATCTTTTGATGGTATACCATTTCCTGACAGAAAATAAGATAATGTTTTAACTTTAGATATTTGAAATCAGCACTCACTATTGTATTGGATTCTTCAGTTACGTTATTGTAATCATCTGGCTCTGCATTAATTCATATGAATCTTTCTACTTTTTCTTTTCTGAATTCTGCATTAATCGTCGTTCCTTACAAAGAAGTGATATCCCATTATTTTCATATGCTACCATGTATCCTGCTGTTCCCCACTCATTGGAGACGTAATTAGTTTTCAAGTTTTTGATATTCTACATAGTACTGCAGTGAATATATTTTGGACTTTTCTTTTTGTTAATTACTTCCTTCAATGACAAATATCGGGATTAATGAATGGTGTGATCAGTTTAATAACATTTTCACATATTTATAAATTGTTCTCCAGAACAATTAAAGGCCTCTCTTTCTAAAGCCCATCCAGTATTGAGTAGTTCCATCTTTTATCCATCTTTGACAATTTGATGGATGTGAAGAGTTATTTAAATTTGGATTCTCAGAGGTGGGTTGCAAGAGGAGTTAAGACAGGCTTTCTCATTTTTTTTTTGTTTTACAAAATACATTAAGATGACCTATCTATTTGGGATTTGTTACAGTATATGGTTTAAGATACTGGTCTAAGCAGATTTGCCACCAAACTGCTTTCCAATGATCCTAATACTCCTTGTACATTAACAGCTTCTTCTTCCAATTATTTGTGTCTTTTGACTTATCTAATACTATTAAGTAGTCGTATTAATTTGCTTCTGGATCTAGATTATCTGGTTATTCCACTTTTCTATTTTTAACAAAGATCAAGTAGCTTTGATAATTACAACTTTATCATATGAGTTAAGAATGGAAAGTACATCTTTCTTCCTTTTAAAAATTATTTCCCTTAAAATTCTTGATCTTTTATTTCTTCAGATGAATTTTCTTATCATTTTATCCAATCCTATAAAGTAACTTCTTGGTAGTTTGAAGGCCAAAGCCCCAAATCTGTTCTCTAGTTTGGGCAGCATTGCCATTTGTTTTAAATCAGTATTAGTTAGTCATGAAAGTGGAATACAAACCAGGTTTTTGGGTGCCAAAACCCTTTTGTGCACCATGGTGCTCTGTTGCTTGCTTGGGCCTCTATTTAGCCTGTATTTCTTTAATAATTGCTAATTTAGATTTGTACATTGCTAAAATCTTTTAATCAAGTCCAGTTAACTAGGAAATAGGACCTGACTTGTCATGATGTTTGTCCCTGAGTCTGACCTGAGCTGCTGAATTTACTGAAGTTTCAGGATCACGAAGCTGGAACAGCTGGATCTGAATTTTGAATTGCATAACAATTAGAGTGAAAATGTCAGCTGTCTTTATGCGAGATATTTTTTTCTACAATTAGTTTATGATGTACAGGCTAGCAGGTAATACTCAAAGGTCCTTTCTAGCCTTTAATTTTATAAAGAGAGGCAGTATAGCATTATTTGAATATTATATATTATATGAATAGTATTAGACTTGGAGTTAAATCCTGGATTCAAATCCTACCTTAGATAATTTCTAACTGTGTGATTCTGAGCAAGTCCCTTAACTCCAGTTTTCTTTACACTGCAAAGTAGAAATAAAACTGGTACTTCCCTCACAGGGCTGTTCTGAAAAACAAATTAGAAAAATAAAAATTTCAAGGTAGAGCATATAAACATAAGCTATTATCACTACACATCATTGTGATAAGCAGTGTTTCATTGTGGGTAGAGAGCCAAGCTTGAAGCCAGGAACATCTATGTTCAAGTTTTACAATATGAACTGTGGAGCCCTGGGCAAGTCACTTCACCTCAATGTCCCAGGTAGCTCTCTGAGACTATATGTTGGCAAGAAGGCCAATAGACCTTCTTGAATAAAGGGAGTTTTCTCTTTTGGGAATTTCCTATATAAATGAAATTCACAGGTCTTTTCCTAGTTCCCAAGAGGAAATGACCAATCAAAGGAGGAGACTAAAGGAGCAGAGGAAACTTCCAGGGTGAGAAAGCTATGGTGACATATTGTAAATAGATCCATAGTACCCCTAAGATGGAACTTGATTTTCTAGACTTGTTATATTTAAAGATTCCTTCCTAGACTCATGTGAACAAAGTGCATACTGTATATGTAACTGCGTCCTGTAACATTATTTTACCGGACATCATGTTTTCATGGAACTAATCAATAATGTTAAGGGCAGGGAGAAGGATGTCTGTATAATATAATAACTAGCATTCATATAGCACTTTAAGGTCTGCAATGAAATTTTACAAATATTATGTCATATGATTCTCAAAACAATCTTGGGAGGTAGATTCTATTATTATCCCCACTTTAGAGATAAGAAAACCGAGACAGACAGAGGGTTAAGTCACTTGCCCAGGGTTATATAATAGCATCTGAGGCCAAATTTGAATTCAGACCTTCCTGACTGCATGTTGATTACTTCAAACTTATTTTAGGGATCCAAGATTTAATCAATGTGGCAACTTACTTTATACTTCAGAGATAGCTTTCAAGAATTGTTGTTGCTAGAAAAAAATCATACCAGGTGGCTAACCTTCTGACGACAAACCTCTCCAAATATATTTTGGTTGGTCCTTGGACAAGAGAGATAGTCGATTTCCAGGTGCATATTCAAAAGCTTTCCAGTTGGCTTCTACCCCACTTCAGTAACAGAATAAATCTCCTTCCTAAAATATCTGACGACAGTTAAGTATTCTCTTCTTCACACTGCCCTAGGTCCTTGGTTTCTTATATAGACATGGCTTTGACTTTTGTCTCTATTTTGTTTATTTTTCTCTGGGTGAACTCTAAATTGTCAATAAGACATCTGGAAATGTACATAAAATTCCAGATATGGTCCGAATAACAGAGAAAGTGTTAGATGATCATTCCTTGTTTTACATAATTGACCTCTAATAATATAGCCAAATTTCAAATTAGATTTTTTTTTCCTTGGAGGAGGGGAAAGCACATTATTATATTGTTGATTCAAATTAAGCTTGCTGTTAATTATAAGACATAACTGTCTCCAAATTGTATTTGGCAAATTGATTTTTTGAACCTAAAGATAGAATTTTGTATTCATAGCTATTGTATTTTTGGTTGTTGTTCAGGAGTTTCCGTCATGTCCAACTCTTTATGACCCCATTTGGGGTTTTCTTCACAAAGATACTAGTGTGGTTTGTCATTTCCTTCTCCAGCTCATTTTATATTTGAGGAAACTGAGGCAAAAAGAATTAAGTTACTTGTCCAGGATCACATAGCTAGCAAGCATCTGAGGCCAAATTTGAACTCAAGTCTTTCTGACTCAGTGCCTGGCACTTTATCAGGCTATTGGTGACACTTAGCTTCTCCTCTCTATTGTATTTTTCTTGTCCCATTAGGTTCACTGTTGTAGATTTTTAAGACAATGTGGGATCTTGACTCTGTCATGCTAGGTATTAGCTACCCTTCTTAGCTTTGTGACATCCAATATTAGATAATAATAATAATAATCAATAGATGGTGTCATTGACACAGCACTTTAAGGTATACAGGGCAGTTTACATATATCCCTCTCATTTGAATATCACTAGAACATTTTAAAGTAGATGCTATTATTATCATCACCATTTAAAGATAAGAAAACCTAGATAAACAGAGGTCAAGTGACTTGCCCATGTTCATATAGCTAGTAAACATCTGAGTCAGTATTTGAACTTTTATCTTATTGATTCCAAGTTAGACACTCTATCCACTATGTCACTTAGCTGCCTAGGTATGCTATATGTCTTCATTTTTTAAAAGAAGAAAGTTTAATATAACCTTTGGATATTTGGATGGTGAAATTCAACAGTTCAATTGGGGAATAGGAAAACTGGTCTAATGTGACAGTTATCTGAGGCTCCAGAAGAACTAGGCAGCTTATTACTATTTCCTATGAAAAGATCAGTCATGTTATAGTTGCTGATTTTCCTGCCCCTGTCCTTTTCATCTTATATAAATAACTCTCATTGACTGTTTTCCCTTATAAGATCCAGACTCCCCATACTGTTATTATTGTTGTGGTAATAAAGTAGACATCTGTGTATCCTCTTTGCTTGGGCTTCCTAATATTTCTGTTGCTCAGGCAACCTTGGGTTCTTGACCACTGCTGCCTAGCCAACAGACCCAGATTTCAGATCTGCAAGTCAATTGATCCTTCCTGGTTCATCTGTATACATGAAAGTCCTCTCTCTGCCTTATGATATCTGCCTCAACTGGCCAGCGTTGTCTAAAGATCTGACTTCCCATATCTCTTTCCTTCTCTCTACTCACATAGACACCAGTCTAGTTCATGCCTTCATTACCTCTTGCCTGAACTATTCCAATAGTCACCCGATTGGGCTCTCTTCATGAAGAGAAGTTAAGGAACATGTGCAATATTAAATAACAACTGAATTCCCAGGGCAGGATATGAACTCAGGTCGTCTTGATGCCATTTCCAGCACTTAATGCACTACAAAATGCTACCTCTCAATTAATTGACAAGATTTCCAAATGGGCTTGGAGTTGAGCAGGCATGCCTCAAGTTAAAGGAAATGCTAAATAATTAAATGAATGAACAAACAAATGAATGAAGAAAATAGTGAATAAATACATCAATAGACAGATGAATGAATGGAATGAGTGAAATTGAACATTGGAAAATGTTGAGGAAATCCTTCTCCAGATTGAAAAGCATTTTAAAATATCCTAACTGTCTGGACAGCTCTGGAATTAGATGCAAGCAGCTGATTTTCCTAGCTTTACCCCAGCTCCTCCCATGGCCTTGGACTAAAAGAGACAAGCTTGGTGTGGCCCATTTGACATTCAGCTGTTGCTGAAGATGTTAAAGTCTGAGCTAATGTAGCAATCGTTGGGGGACAAAGCCGTTTAATCCATTGCTGACCCACAATTTGTCTGGAATCCTCTGGAGCAGCAGAGAGATTAAAGTGTATAAAAAAGAAGTAAACAGTAGGTCAGAGATTAGGAGCAAAAAAGGAAAACACTTGTCCCCCCACCCCCACCCCAGACCACACACTGATAGTAGCTCTTCTTTCCTTCAGGGATTGTCAGGGGATGGTTCATGTCTCTTTCCCCCCTCCCTCCCCAAGACTCCCCCCATTGCTCCCCCACCCCCAAGCCTGGGGAACAGAAGGTTTGATTGGCACTTGTCCCTACTGATAGAGAGATGGAGAGGCATCGAGAGAAAGGGGGTGGCTCTGGGGGCGGTGGGGAGCTCAGGCCCGTGTCAAAAGCAGCGATGGTCAAAAGATGAGTCTTTCTTCTGCCTGTGTTTTATCTCTCTCTGAATTATTCAGATCTGGGTGGCATCTGAGCATAACTGGCATTTTGACACAGCTTAAAGGATTGTCTCCCTAACACTATTGAACTGAGACTGCCACCCCTTTTTAAAAAATGGATAAAGAGGCAGATCTGTATAATCTGATATGTTTCCCAATGAAAGGCAGTTAGATGCAAAAAACCTTAAATATTTGGGGACAATTATATCCATTTCTGGCCTATTGTTTTGTTCTAGCCATCTATAAGAATACCCTTTATTGGTTTGAAAACCTTTTTACTAGGGGTTTCTTTAGGATATGCATACTAGTTCAGAGCAAGCATTCCTTGGTTACTAATGGGAGTCTAGCCAGCTGGGTGAGAAGGAAGACAAGGAGTTATCTGAACAGAAGAAGATTCTTGTTGTTGGAAAGAACGTCTTGAGCCTAGAGTAGGAAATGTGACTTCTTTCTCTGGTTCTGCCATTTTCTTTTTGTGTGACCTTGGATGCATCACTTCCCTTCTTTTGGCCTCGATTTCTTCATTCATAAAATGATAGGGTTAAATCAGATAGCCTCTGAGGTCCCTTATGGCTCTAAATCAATCATCCATTCTCTGGTTCACATTTATATTTTACCAAGGACTTTCTTTACAATAATCCTTTGAAGCAGATGGTAGTGTCCCTGTTTTACAGATGAGGAAGCAGAGACTCAGACATCCTTAGAAGCTTCTCCTGAGCGGTACATGGGACAGAATACTGCATCTGGAGTCATGGGTCCCTGGATTCAAACTCTAGCCATGCTGTTTAACCTTCTAACCTTTGTCAAGTCACTTTGTTCCTATGTGCCTCAGTTTCCTTATATGTCAAATGGAGAGTTGAGATGCAAAGACCTCTAAGATCCATTCCAACTGCCATTCAGAGCTCCCACAGTTGTTTGGCTTGTTTTATGTATCTTAGTGATATTATGGCTCTCCTGACCCAATGTAGATTGCTTAGTAAGATTCTTGGTAGATGCTGAACATCCTTTCCACTTGATTACTGATTTCTGTCCTTGATCAGGCTATGAGAAGCTATGGACAAATCACGATGCAATAAGAAAGCTCGGGACTTGAAATCCAAAAAGAAATGGATTTCAATTCTTGACTTAGTCTACTTTACTCTGCTGCTTACTACCTCTGTGTCCAGGCATGACCTCTGTCATTCACCCCTTTGGTCCTCAGTTTCATCATCTATAAGATTTAGGAGGTTGGAGTAGATAGCCTCTGAGGTCCCTTTCAGGTCTGAAGGCCCAAGATCCAATGAGGCCTCACTTCCACTTCTACCTTCTGCCTTAGAGCACTGTTCCAAGGAAGAGACTTTGGCATAGGGGAGGGAGTGCGGGTCTAAGAGTTAGGTGACCCCTGGGTTAAAATCCTATATTATTTAGTCAAACAAATATTTATTTGTTAATTGTTCACTATATGTGAGGCACTAGGGATAAATGAACAAAATAAAATCATCTCTGTCCTCAAGGAGTTTCTATTTCATTGGGAGAGATAAAACTGTATGTACATAAATTGGGAGATACCTGTTACCTCATTGGTCTGGGGAACTACCTCTGTTGAAGAAAGTTGGCACCTTTTTTTTTTTTTTTTGCAATTTGTAACCATAGGAGGTTGTTTCGTGCCCATGGTGGTTAAATAATTTTCCCAACATCACATAGCCAGTAAAGGGCAGAGATAAGGGTTGAGCTCTCTATTCATTATGCCATGCTCCCTTCTATAAAACTAAGTATAGACTGAATTAATACAAAGTAAGGTGGGAGTGCAATTGAAATTAGTAGTTGGGGAGATGAGGAAAAGCCTCATGTAAAAATTGAGATTTGAGCTGAAATTTGAAGGAAATTAGGGCCTCTATGAGTGGGAGGTGGAGATTAGGGCCCGATTGTGAAGGGTATTGAAAGCTAAGCAATGGAATTTGAACTTGCTCCTAGAAGCAATAGGGAGCCATTGGAATTTGTTGAGTAGGGGAATGACTAAGACATTTCTTATCTCTGTGACCATGGGTGAGCCTTATTTTCTCCATCTATCAAACAGAGATCATAACTGCTTCTATCTCACAGTGCCCTTGTGAAACTCAGTGTGATGACTAAAATCCTTTGTAAACCAATGTGCCTTATAAGGGTCACCTTCATAAACTCTAAATAGCAAATGTGGACTCTTATGAATCTATTGCCTATTTCTCTTTCAATTTAGTTCTCTATATCCTGGGTAAAGGATAACTTTATGTGACCTTTCATTTTCTCACTGGCAGAGTTGAGACAGTAATATTGTACCCTCCTCCGCAAACTTCTAAGGCAGCTATAAGCAAAACACTTTAAAAATTGCAAAGCCCTATAGAAATGTGCTATATTTTTCTTCATTAAAATTCAAAGAACATTCCATTGTCATTAAGATGACTTTTCCTGAGATTCATTAACCATGTAGCTAATGCAACATAGATGACTTGGAATCAAGCATGCCCTGTGCTTCCTGACAGAACAGAACTATTAAATGTTAAAAGGGACATTAGACAACACTTGTCATCCAATCTCTTCCCATATGTGAAAGAAAAACCTGGAGTCAAAGAAGTAATGGGATTTGACCAAGGTCAAATTACCAGAGCTTAGATTCCAATGTAGGTTTCCTAGGGGGCAGAGAAAGTATGCTACAATGGACAGAAGCCTGCAGCTAGAACACAAAATGAAGTTCTGCTATTGAATACCCACATGACATTGACCTTAGGCAAGTCAATTCACAATTCTTGGCTTCAGTTTTTCTGTCTTAGAAGTAAGTGAGTTGGAGTTGATTGATGATTCTAGCCCCAAATCCCATGAGCTGATGGTCATGGTAATGTTCAATATGTATTATTACCAAAGAACAGAGTTGTCCAATTGTAGATAACTTTCCATCTGGTAGGATGATGCTTGACAAATAGTAGATGCTTAATAAATGCTTGTTGACTTGATTGATGGATTAAAGAATGGATTGATTCTGAGAGGAATGGGAAGTATAATGAGAGCTTCTCAGGCAATAGGGTATAGCAGATAAAGGGTCAGTCTTGAAGAAAGGAAGAGCTAATTTCAATTTCTATCTTTGACTCATTGGCTATGTGATCACAGGAAAGTCACCTCACCTCTCTGTGCTTTCTAAGGTTGAGCAGAGAAGGACTGAGAGGGGAAGAAGTGTGGTTGAGTAGATAGAGTACTGGGCTTGTAGCCAGAGGACCTGGCTTTGAATCCTGATTCTCCTACTTACTGTGACCTCAGGAAAGTCATTGTACTTTCCTAGGTCTCAAGTTCTTCAAGTATAAAAATGAGAGGGTTATATTCAATGATGCTCAAGGTCCCTTTCATCCTAATCTGCCCTGAGAGAGACAATTAAGTATGGTGATGAAATCCAGCTGGTCCACTGAAGTCCAAACTCCACCATCCCCCAAAGGATCATAGATTTCACAGGGGAAGAAACAGAGGTGGAGACATTAAATGATTAGCCTAGGTTCATATATTTAGTCAATGTCTGGGTGGGATGTCAGTCCTGCTCTTCCTAATTCCTGGTGTCAGGCCTTATCCATTGCACTACTCTTCCTCTTGAAGAACCTATGAGGTAAATACCTTAAGTACTGTTTATCCCCATTTTATAGATGTGGAAACTGAGACTCAGAAAATCTAAGTGCCTTATGAACAATTACCCAGTTATTAAATATAAGAGCCAGCTGGATGACAGGGAAATAAGGATGCCAGCTTTTCTCCTGGATTTTCCTTTTCCATGGTCTAGGATACATGAGGAAGGGACAGTCATTAGATGTATTTTAAGACTGAGAACTAGGAATAAGCAGTAGAAACTGTGGTATTCCAACTTTTATACTTTATCTGGATAACTGGTATTGACAATTTTCTGCAGTATTTTCATTTGAAGCTATGTGGGGAACATTCTGAATTATTTACAGGTTTTTTAATTTATTTTTATTTTTATTTTTTTTATTTACATGGAGATCTACACTCTATAGGTTGTAGATTCTAGAGCCAGAAGGGACCTTGGGGGCCAACTAGGGCAACCTCTTCATTTTATAGAAGAGGAAATGGAAGTCCAGAGAGGTCAAGGGACTTGTCCAAGTTCAAACATGTAGCCAAGATGAGTAGTGGGATTTTCTGAACCCAGCTCTTATGCCACACTTGGAACTGCAGCCCAGAGATAAGTAAAGTGCCTTGGATCACAGAAATAACAAGTGATAAAGCATAACATTCAGGTTAAAACTCAGGTCTTGAGTTCAAATCCTGGCCCTGATGATTATTTGTTGTGTATCCTTGGGTAGATTACAATCTAAGCTTCAATTTCTTCACCCATAAAATTAAGAGATTGCACAAGGTGATGTTCCAGGTTGCTTTCAGCCACATATCCATAATCCTGTGCATACTAGAATTTGGATTTGAATATAGGTCTTCTAACTCAAAATCTAGGAGAGTTAGGAGCTATGGGAGGAAATGGCTGATACAAACTGAAATTTGATATAAGGTAGAAATCCCTAATAATGACAACTTACAAAAGGAAAAATGGGCTGTCTCAGAGAGGTTGTGGGTTCACAGTCCATTTCTGAGCTTCTGGGCAGCATCAAGATGGTTTCATCTGAAGGGCAGGGCTCTCCTCAGGTGCCCTATGTACACCTGCTCCTAGGAATCATGGAAGCAAAGCCTAATCAAGATGTTTTGACTTAGTAAGGGGAATCCGTACTAGGAACAGTCAATCAGGAGAAGGCTGAGGGGTAACAAATCACTTGGATTTTGCAATAGGATGCTATTCAAAAAGCATCTGGCGTCACATCATGAATTGTTGCAGAGGAGGCATTCCATATTAAAATATGTCCTACAACAATCTGAGACCTGACTTCATACGTGGGGTTGATCTCTCCATAAAAATATCTTTTATGTCAGGATTCTGATATCTCATGAATGTGTTCAATGCCTACATCATAACTATTGGGAAGATTGTGACATTCTGGCATGTTAAATACAGACTCCTACTTAGCAAGGTTGGATCAGATCTCTTCATGGTAGGTCCTAAGCTGTCAGCTCTGAGCTGGTGAATATTCATCCTGGAAAACTGTATCATGTGGTTTCTGGGATGGTTAATTCCTTGCTCTGTGAACCATTTTGTTCATCACCAAAAATGAACATCAATAGTATTCATTAAGATCTACTCTATGCCTTCCCTCAGCACTATTTTCCTTATAACAGACACTGGAGAGTAGTGCTGGGGTCTGTGAAAGACCTCTGGAGCTCCTTAGGAAACAGCAATGAGCAAATATCCAACATAATGCGGTAGGAAAAAGCACTGAGCTGAAGGTATTTGAGTTGGAGAACTGCCTCAGTTTCTCCATTTTTCCAATGAAAACATTTGATTGTTTTATTTCTAAGTTCTCTTCTAACTGAAAGGTAATGATGATGATAACTAACATTTATACAGCACTTTAAGGTTTGTAAAGCATGTCACAAATATCATCTCATTTGATCATCACAGCAGCCCTGGGAGGTGAATGTTATTGTTATTATTATCATTTTACAGATAAGGAAACTGAGGCCAATAGAGGTTAAGTAACTTGCCTAGAATTACATTGCTAGTAAGTATCTGAGGTTGGATTTAAATGTATCTCTTCTTGATTCCAAATTCAGGTCTCCTACCCACTGTGCAGCTAGGGGCAGCTAGGTGATGCAGCGGACAGAGCACCAGACCTGAAGTCAGGAAGACCTGAGTTCAAATCTGGCCTCAGACACTTCCTAGCTGTATGACCCTGGGCAAGTCACGTCACCGTCTTCATCTCAGTTTACTCATCTGTAAAATGAGTTGGAGAAGGAAATGACAAACCACTCCAGTATCTTTGCCAAGAAAACTCCAGATGGGGTCATGAAGAGTTGGACAAGACTGAAAAACCAAGAAGGAACATTTGTATTCATAGATTGGTTCAAAAGTGGGTGACTGTGTGCTTTCTTTTCTCCCAAGGAGTTTAAGCAGTTAAAGTTAGCCAAAGAACCTCCTGGGGAGAGCATTTCTCACAGTCAAAGCATAAGGATAGAGAACCTATGGGGAAGAAATATTCCTGAAAACAAAAATGCTGTAATGGTAACTCATACTTATATTATCACTTCAAGATTCACAAACCCTTGTAAAGTAAGGAAGGGGGATATTCTCAGCCCCATTTTGCAGATTATTTAACTTAGTTTCACTATTATTCTGATTCTGTCCAGTAAGGGGCCAATATTCTTGACTAAATCTTAGACAGTTCTCCTAACTCTCCACCCTCTGAGATCATACTGACTCTATGCTGCCTTATATTTTGCTTTAAGACCTCAGAGGGAAATTATCTGGTTAACTCAGTATTAATCTCAAAAACTGGCTCTCGCCACACAAGAGAAAGAACATGAAACTGAGCTATTCTTTCAAGGGCAGTGTTTGGTGAGAGCCCGGGTGCATTGTGGGAATGAGCACTCAGAGAGGCTGGGCTCTTATCCAGCTATGTTAAGCCAGACCACTCTTGGATGAAGAGAACTCCAGTCAGATCAAAGACACCCTTGGCCAACGTTGGAGCCCTGTTTCTGAATGATCACCAATTGTCCTATTCTGTTTTCCCCTCTTATTTTACTTTTCACTTTCTAAATTAGAAGATAGGGGCCTGGCAGGCCTTGGATTGAATATCCCTGGCTTAAGCTAAAATGTGTCCCAAGTTTCTGCATATTTATTTTAAGCATCTCTCCAAGTTCCATGGCATAATAGTGGGGGCAGGGAGCACTTTCCCTAGAATCAGAAAAGCCAGCTTTAAATTCTCTCTCTGAAATTTCCTACCTGTGTGACCCGTTGTGACCTTTTTACCTGTGTGACCTTTGGCAAAATGCTTAACCTCTGTGGATGTCAATGTCAGTGTCAATTTTTTCGAATGTAAAATGAGGGGTTGGTTTAGATTGCCTCTGAGGTTCTTCCCAGCTCTAGATCCAGGATCCCTAGGATCTTTGGTCCATGTCAAGAGAGGTCTGAAGATAAATTAATATGAGACAGTCATACCCAGTTATATTTTTCAGTTGTTGTATTTGTTGACTGGAAATTTGGATAGAATTCTCAAGAAATAATGGATTAAAAAAAGTAAGATAGACTTGTGGGTTGTCCAAATGTATAGATGATATGTGGCTTGTGGCAGCATGAATAGATATGATCTTTGCCTTCCTTTGCAGAAAGCAGAAGGAGGTCTGTGATGAGCCATCAGCAGCCCACCTGGAGGAAGGAGGAAGGAATTAGGATGATCAAGGATGGTGGATCTTCTCTAGATAGATAGAAGATATCTCCAAGATAGAATTATATTTGCTTGCCACCCTTTAGGTGTTTCTAGTCTAGGGCTCTAAGTCTGGGTTCAGAACACAAGCTACTTTTCTGGTTGCTCTGAAGGAAGATGGTAGCCCTTATTTTATAGTCGCCAGATTAACTCTTTCCTAACAAAATGCTGTTCACATAAACAACTATTAGGAGTAGCAGATAGTAGTTGAACTCACTTTTAAGCTTTTACAAAGGGATGTTAACTGAGAAGAGATGGTAATTACAGAATTTCAAACATTTCCCCCACATTTGAGGGCATGTGATCCCAGTCCCTGGGGAGAGTGGAATCAAACAATATGGTTTCCATGGAGTATTCTCCTTCTGCTCACTTCTAAACGTGGCCTAGCAAGTTGATGATTCCTCCTTTGAGCTACCTGTGGGGTGGGTCCCAAAGGTCATTCCACAGGGCTTTGATGCTAGACTGACTTGCTGCAGACTAAACCTCAAACCAAGAAAAACAGTAGACGAAAATCAGATCTGCCAGCTTAGGTAGAATACACCCAATACCACACAAAATTGCCATCTGGTAGTGAAATAAGATCTCAGCTTAAACCAGGAGAGAATGATCTCACCAAGGATAGCCCACTAACAAGAGTCTCTATTGTGGTAAGCACAGGAAATCAAGTGACCAGCTTGCCTACTAGTCTGGGTCTTCGAGTCTCCTGGCAGCCATTCAAAAGCTCAAGCTTATGTCTTGTGATCACCTCTCTCCAGGTCTCCTCTCAAAGTCTATCAGAAGTAGAGTGTTGGCACTCATCATTTTCAGTCAATTAGGAGTCATATTTCCCTTTGAATTTGCACGTGTCTCTTCTTCCCCTGGAGTAGGCATTATATGCGTTCAGATTTTTGTAGCTCCTTGAACTTTGCAAAGCACTTTCCTGATAAATTTGCAGAGAAGGGAATAAACTTATATTCACTCCCATTTTCATGGATGAGCAATGTTAAGAGAATCTAAATGACTTGTCCAAGGCCAAGGAGCTCATAAGGGTTAGAGCGGAGAATTGAATTTAGGTCTTCTCTATTTCCATTGAGTCTATGTTCATACCATGTTCTACTTTTCTTCATAATATAATACCCTTCAGTTCTTCAATGGATTTGTGGTCTTTTCAATGAAATTACTACTTCTGCAATTAAAGATCACAACCAATCCAGGCTTTCTTCTCCTAGGGAGGTGGTGTGGTACTCTGAAAAGGGCATTGGTATTGATTCAGAGGACCTGGGATTGAAGCTGGGCCTTGCCACTTATCACTTGTGTGATTTCAGAGAAGTCATTTCATCTCCCTAGTTCCTCCATCAAAATGTTGGGGTGGGGCAAGGGACTGGATGACCTCAAACGTCCCATCTAGCTTGAAATCTACAAACAATACTACTGTCTTTAAGAATATCAAAAGTTCTCTAGTCTAGCTTATGCATGGAAGCTTATTCTCTGGAAAACATCCCTGACAAGTAGTCATCTGGTCTTTGCTTGTAGATCTCCAAAGACCTGAATCCAATTATCTGCTCTAACCCTTATGAGTTTCTACTAACCCAGTGAGTTAATAAGGTATCCCATTTCTATATTGAAGTAATTCTAATTTGTGGGAATTTCTAGTAAACCTAAACACCACCAAAGGCAAGTCCAGCATCTACTGCCTCAAGATTAACAGCTCAGGGACTACCTGTCACTCTACCATATAAAAATCTGGTCTGAGTTGATGAGAAGCATCCTGTATTTAGGACCACTTACTCAACTAGCTATTGTATCCACAGTCGTGATAAATCAGCAGCCTAAAGTAAAAAATCAAACATATTTGCATATAGCTCAAATCCACATAGCAAATGGTGAGTTCACATTGTTCACAGGAAAAATTTTAATATGGAATGTTCCACACTGAGATAATCAATGAAGCAAGAATAGTCATTCTTTGAAGAGCACTGTCCTACAAAGTTTAACTGATTTGCTCTTACTTGGCCAGGACTTGCTCCTGATTGGTTGCTTCTGCTTTGGATGCCCCATCATAAGACACATCTTGACTATTGTGATAAGGAGGCATTCACTGGGCAGGAGCCTGAAGAGAGGCGTATGTGTGTGGAGGTGGGGAGGTGTTTGCCTATCTTCCTCCTTTAGACAAAATCTACATTTGAATCATAATAAAAGCTAGTGTTTATACAGCACTTTCAGGTTTGCAAAGTGCTCATCCTTGTTCTTACAACCCTGGGAAGTAAGTGCCATTATTACCCTTATTTTGCAGATAAAGAAACTAAGGTAGATAGAGGCCATGTGACTTGCCCAGAGTAACCCAGCTAGTAAATGTCTAAGGCAGGATTTGAACTCATGTCTTCCTGATTCCAGATCCAATACTCTTATCACTGAACCACCCAGCTGCCTAATCCCTGAACTTCCAGAAATAATGATAATGCATGTTGGCTTCCAGACAAATGACAAATATTCCTCAGTGATCCATTTACTCCATCAATATCCTTTGGTATTGAGAATCTGAAGACAGAATTGTAAAGGGTCTCAGGACCACCCTCTTCAATCCATACCTGGAATTAGAATTCTCTTCACAAATATTTCTGCTAAGTGAGTCTCAACATTTTTCTTAGTAACCTCCAAGAACAAAGGAACCCACTCAATATCTTCCTGGACCAGCTCATTCTATCTGGGGTCAGCTCCATGGGCTAGGATATTTTTCTTTATACCAAACCTTTTTCTCCTACTGTTTCTAGGTTTTGTACTCTGGGAACTATTAGAATGAGTCTATAACCTCTTTCATGTGGCAGATCCTTAAATGAATGAAGACAAACTTCATATTCCCCATTTCCTTTCTCATTCAAGTTAAAAAGCCCCTTTTCCGTTAACCAATACTCACACACTATTTTATATGCTCTCCTTTGGGACATGCTCCAGCCTGTCACTGCTTCCCAGAATATTCTTCTAGGTATGGTCTGACAATTGGAGAAGACAATGGAACCTTAACTCCGATGTGCTCAATGCTACA
This sequence comes from Gymnobelideus leadbeateri, assembly GCA_011680675.1. Classification (NCBI taxonomy): domain Eukaryota; kingdom Metazoa; phylum Chordata; class Mammalia; order Diprotodontia; family Petauridae; genus Gymnobelideus; species Gymnobelideus leadbeateri. The sequence goes on along the minus strand of WOXC01001391.1, from coordinate 5,915 downwards.
TTCCACTGGATTAAGTTTAAGATTTCATTTGCTTGGGTGGGCAGGAAGGTTGAAGGGAGAGAGGAACAGGGATGGCAGGAGTATGCTGGAACCAGTTCAGGGGTAGCAGAACAGATCCTTACATTTTTTGTGCAAGCATTTCTACCTTAGATAAGGCAAATGCTATGTAACACAGCTTTGATTTACTGATTTGTTGATTATCTAAATTTAAGAAAGTGATGGAGGAAAATGTTAATATTGCAGATTAAACTTAAAAATGTGTCATGAGTTCCTTCTCCCTGTCCCAAAATCGAGATGTTAAAGTTATCACCACTGAGATAAAGACTCTCCCTAGTCCTGCCACCTCCTGTCCCCCTTCCCCCCAGAAAGAGAGAACAGAGCAGAAGGAATCCTAGCCAAGCAGGGCAGCTTCAGAAATCCCATGGTGAATTTATTCTATATGCCAAAAGAAAAGTAAGTGCTTTGTAATGGAGATATAGTTTCATGAGCAATCTTCTCCTACTCTACAATACACATGGAAATGCTCACTGTATTTGATGTTTGTTAAGTAAATAATAATAATTTTGGCTACCTTATAGCACTATTGACTATCACTCTGTTTGCCATCCCTCCCCACCACTCCAGTCTTTTTCAGATTAATTATTCTTATAATTTCTAAACCTAAGTTTAAGATTATACATGTATTCCTTTTCAAAATTAACTTATGAGATGTAAGTCAATAAATCATCGATAAATTAATGAACATTTATTAAGCACCCACCATGTACCAGGCAGGGCAGCTAGATGGCCCAGTGGATAGAGCACTAGGCCTGGAATCAGAAAGACTCATCTTCCTGAATTCAAATCTGGCTTCAGATAGTAATAGGTGTATGATCCTGGGCACTTAATCCTGTTTACCTCAGTTTCCTCATCTGTTAAATGATCTGGAGAAGGAAATAGCAAACTACTCCAGTATCTTTCCCAAGAAAACCCAAATAAGGTTACCAGACAACTGAACAATTACAACAAAGCAGAACGGGGTGCCTTGGTAGGGAGTCAGTTCACTTTCACTGGAGGTTTTCAAAGCCCCAGTGGTGGATGACTACTTGTTAAAGATGTTGAAGACTGTATCTTCCCTGTGGCCTTCCTCCCCCCCAGCCTGGAGTAGGTAGCTTGTCTCAGTGACCTTATGTAGAGTTGGCCACACATCATATTCAGATCCCTAATTTTACAGAAAAGGAAACTGAAGCATGGAAAAGCTACGAGAAGACACTGTAGCTGTCATCTTCATTTTCATCTTCCTCTCTCAGGAATAATGGATTTTGCCCCTGCTCTGATGAGTGAATTTTCGGATCCTTCTTTTTTCCAGTTCCCCTTCATTTGTTGTTTTCTCCTTAGAATATTAGTCCCTTGAGGGCAGGGCCAACCTTGCTTGTGAGTTATTGTACCTCCAGAGTTTAGCACAGTGCCTGGTATACAGTCAGTGCTCAATAAATGCTTTCATTAGATATCTTGCCCACGTTCACAAAGATAGGAAGTATCTGTGTTAATTTCAAACCCAAGGCCTTCTGACTGTCAGTCTAGTGCTTTGTTAACTGTGCTACACTGCCTGTCCATTTCTGTGGTTCTGTTATGAATGGGCAGCTCTTACACCTCATATTCTGATGGGTGGTTTCTCTTATTTGGATTCTTTGGAGTCTTGAAAATCATCAATGCTCAACAACTAACTAAAACACAAACAAACTTTGATAGCTCAGTTATAATCCTAAAAGCTTAATGTGGAGTAAGTTTTGAAATGCACACTGTCCTTCAGGGGAATTTTCCAAATGCCTATGGAAAAGAGATGGAAAGGATTGGTTTGTGGGGTTTGAAAGAGTCTGAGGAGTTACCAGTTCCTTTGGAACTTACAGAAACACACACACACAACAACAACAATTCATCTTTGTTCTTGTGAAAATGAGGGTGCCTAGGAAAAAAAGAAACTCTGTCCCTGAATTGGGGGATAATTCTTTGACACTCCTGCAGCGGAGGGCACTCAGAATGTCGACGACTAAGCCCACTTTACATCACACAGACCTCAGCATCACCACCTGCTTGGAGAGGGAGAAAACTAAACAGGCAGGACCCAAAATGAATACAAGAAGTTACTCCCCCTTCTCCACTCCCCCACCCCACACACAAGGGGAACATTTCAAGATCAAATACTACAAATGCAAACTCCATTTTCTTAAAAAAAATCAGGACAAGGGAGGAAATCATGGTTGTTCCAAGTATTTTCTTGGATCAGACTGGAGAGAAAATCTAAAAGAATATGTAATTCCTAAAAGTAAGGAATCACAATCTTTTCTTAATGAGAATTCATCCTTTTTGCCCTTTTTGAGATGAAAAAAAGGAAGAAAAGAAGAGAGAGAGAAAAGAAAGGGAAAGGAAGGAAGAAGAAAGGAGAGAAAGGAGAAAGCAGTATAAGAAGGAAATAAAAAGGATGAAAAAGAAAGGAAAGAAAAGATCATTTATTGCTCTGCTATAACTGGTCACATTGTCTGGTCAACAACTTAAAAGGGAAATTGTTAGAGATCTGAAAATTGCTTTTGTTGGGGAGCAAAATCATTTGTGTGTGTGTGTGTGTGTGTGTGTGTGTGTGTGTGTGTTTTAATGTAGTAATTCTGTAGATTACCATTTCATGCTACATTGCACTCTAAAGAAAGCAACCTGTGTCCTTTAAGCAAAAGTGTGTGGGTGGGGGATGTCTGGGAGGGGCTGTGGGGAGCATCAAGCTCCAGAATGTAATCAGATAAAGCAGAGCCGCCCGGTATTAGGATGCTTGCTTTGTCCCAGTCCTAGCATCCTCAATGGGCCAAAGCGCTCCCTTCATTTGTCACCCCAGCGCACCTTTTGTACAAATCATTTCCCCTTGGTATTACTAGGAGCTAGGAGTCGATAGCCGGCTAGCCTCTTTGCTTGTACTATTATTTCCAGCAAGCTTGCCACGGCTGCAATAAATCCAGGAGGATTTCTTCATGGACTGGGGAGGGCTGAGTGACATACTGAGCTGATAAGACCTGGGTTCTACAGAAACAAAAGCTGTTCCTTTTGGGCCTGATGAGGCCCAAGTCACTGCTTTTGAATTGGGGGTGATTTGATCAAGTTTTCCACCAGCTGTCTCAGGGAGCTAAAGCAAATGAGGAATTAATCCAGCTAAACTAGAGCTTTTCTCTCTCTCTCTAATAAGGCTGTGGATCAGGACCTGGGATGGAAATATTCATCACAGTGTGTCCCCTTTCTGTTGTTCAGATAGGACATTTAAGGAGGAGGCTCAGGTGTACCAAGGGGCCTTTTCAAGTGATATGGTCAGATGGAAAAGCAGGCATTGGCGTTAGACCAAAACCTCACCTTATGATGGTTCTGAAGTCACAGCTAGGACCTTGGAAATGTATGGAGTAATAAGGTTATTTTAAGCTTGGCATTACTGAGCACAGAGTCCCTCAATAAGTCACTGGTAGGCTAGGTCAACATCCAGGACCATCTATGAGTTTCTAATTCCCCTCAGTGTTTTCTTCTTTTTTATATTCAACTTCAGAAGCAGTTCCTGTCAATAAAACAATCCAATTTACCAATAACTTATTAAGTTCTCTCTATTTATCTTTCTTTCCTCCCTCCCTCCCTCCCTCCCTTCCTTCCTTCCTTCCTTCCTTCCTTCCTTCCTTCCTTCCTTCCTTCCTTCCTTCCTTCCTTCCTTCCTTCCACATAGAGAAGGAAGAGGGGAACCCAGATACCCAAGACTGGAAGTCAAGGAGTTAAGCAAACCGCAGAAGAGTCAGTCCCATTGGAAATCCAGCTTCAGGCTTTAACACTGCTCAGGGTCCCAGCTTCTTCTGGCTCTCTTGGGTCTTCAAAGCTTACTGCTGATCCCTGGCACCTGCACTGACTGTGGGCACAACCTCCTTAATAGAGAGATAGAAACCTGAAAAGATTGAGAAAATTCATTCAAGGCTGACTAAGCTTGTTAAAGGTTGAACTCCTTTCCTGGAGATTAAACAGGTGTTTGGGGCCATTATTATTGGAAAGGTTAAAAGAGAAAAAAGATTAGTCCTTTGGGCATAGCTGGTAAGTTTTATTTTTCACTTAAGCACTGAAAAATTGAACAGAGATAATGGCAAATTTAGAGTTACAAAAACACAAAAGACAAACTAAGGCCTAGAAAAAGGAAAATATATGTTCAAATGTTGTTGTTTAGTTGTTGAGTTGTGTCCAACTCTTTGTGACCCTATGGACCAACTATCCATTGGGTTTTCTTTGCAAAGATACTGGCCTGATTTGCCATTTCCGTATACAGTTTGATGCAGGCAGGAATTAAGTGACTTGCCTAGGGTCACACGGTTGGTATAATCAAGAGTATGTGGTGACTAAATGACAGAGGTGAGCCATGATAACCAGGTGTCCTGACTTGCAGGGCAGTGATCCTTCCATTATATGAAGCTGCCTTCTGTGATGATTCTAGAGAACTTCAACAACCCTCATTTAGACATACTTATCCCTTAGTGTTACTGCCAGAGCCAGAACATTGAAGTGTATGGGTCAATGAGTTGAGCTTGATGTTGAATCCTGCCTTGAACACTAGATACGTAACCCTCAGCAAGTCACATAACTTCTCTGAGCCTCAGTTTACTCATCTGTAAAAGGGGAATGCTAATAGTGTCTAACTCACAGAGCTGTATTGAGGATCAAGTGATCGAGCATGTGTAAAGGACTTGCAAACCTGAAAACACTATATTAAATAAAGCTAGCTGTTCTTATTATCATTATTGAGATACTCTGATATTTTTTACACTCTTTTATTTGGGATTCTGGGTTAATTAGCCAGAGTATTTTACCCTAAAATTTAAAACTTCACATTAGGTTTGTTTCAAAAAGTATAACATCAGTGAAGTCAAGATATTTTAGGAAAAGAAATGAAAACAGATCTCCCAATCCAATATTTTGATTTAAAGTAATTCTAGAAAGTTTTTTTTTCCTTTTACTTCATTGTGAAAAAAACCCCAACAACAAACAACTTGTCAAAATGCTAAAGGATTCTGGTAATAGAATCACAGGATTTGGGGCTGACAGGAGGCACAGAGACAATATAGAACAAACCCTTCATTATATAGATGGGGACAATGAGACCAATGGAGGTTTAATAACTTGACTAAGTTATATAGATAGTATATATCAAAACCAGGATTCAGGTTCCAGGCTCTGAAAAAGTACTGGATTTGGAAACAGAGGACTTGTGTTCAAATTCTGTCTCTTCCACTTACTTACTAGATGTATGACCTTGAGCAAGTCAATCACTCTTGACCTTAGTGGCATCATTTCTAAAATAAGGGGATTGAAATAGATGAATTCAAGGGAACTTCCAATTCTAATTCCATTATCTTTTGTCTTCAAAATTAGCTTGGTTTTCAACATGTTCAATGCCTCTGCAAAGTTGATACTTAACAATTCTAAACCTTGGTTAATAACTCTAGCTAATCCTTTGTACACACACAGACATGGACATGGACCGTAACACAGACATAGACACAGACACCAACAACATATGTATGCTCATATCCATAGCCATACTTGTATATTCTAGATCTAGTCTTAGATATATTACGCACATGTATGTTTTACATATGTAAATATATGTTCAGGGAGCTAATATGGTGGAATGGAAACAGGAACTTTTCTAGGCTCCTCCATGAATTCTGTCACTAAACTTTAAAAAGTGAATCTGAATGGATTTTAGAGTGACAGAATCCATTGGGAGACAGAGTGTGGCAGATTCCCAGCACAGGAAAGTGCCCACATAGGTTTGGGCAGGGGGAGAGCAGAGTATGCTAGGGCTGCACCAGAGTGGACCAGAGAGCAGACTACAGCAGAGTGAGAAGGAGCCCCAGCCAACAGACTCACCC
>WOXC01001390.1:0-21993 GCA_011680675.1 Gymnobelideus leadbeateri | reverse complement strand
AATGTGTGGGGGGCAACTTCCGTTTCTGGTAAGCTGTAAACCCACCCACAACTTCCACCCTAGATCACAATCCAGATCCAGGGAGGTTAAAGCAAGAGCGATTACCCCCCAAGACTGATCGTTGGGTCTCCCCAAGATTTGTAGGCTGGGATCCGGAAATGCCTATGAAAACTACAAAATGGCGTGTCTCTTCAGAGGCTTCTAGCCCCCAGGGGAGGGAGCTGACGCATTCCCCAAATACAGGTCCCAAAGTCCATAAGAAACTAACCTCTTACTTTGTCCTAGGCATGTCTACGTTGATAATTCTGGAGTTGCCACAGCTCCTGGTTTTCTGGGGTTCCTCCAGCTGGCTGCTGGCCCTGCCACCCTGGGGCTAAAACCTCGGCTCACGCGGACCTGGGCTCGGCTCGGCTGGGCTCCTGCGCTCTGCGCTCTGCGCGTTGCCATCTCCCAGACCGCTGCGCTGGTCCTTCCTGCAGGGCTTCTGGGCTGTCCTCAGCGGGAGGTTAGCTTCTCTGTGTCCTTCTGTGGGTGCTGGGGGTCCAGAAGTTGTTCAGAGTCCTTTTTTACATAGTTTGTGGGGAATCTGGGGGCAGAGAGGCTTGGATGAGATGTTTCTACTCTGCCATCTTGGCTCCGCCCCCAAGCACTCACTTTTCAAAAGGGACAGGATCAAAGTAGAGAATAGAACAAGTGAGAGGTGGGATAGGAGGGAGGGAAATATAGTCAGTCTTTTACAATATATCTATCATGGAAATATTTTGCATAGCTACACATGTACAGCCTATACTGAATTGTTTATCTTCCCAGGAAGGGTGCGTTACAAGGGAGGAAGGGAGTGAATCTGGAATTCAAAGTTTTAAAATCAAATATTTAACATATATACATATATATATATATATATATATATATAATATCAATATTATTTTACATGTAAATGGGAAATAAGATATACAGGCACTGGGGCATAGAGATCCACTGTGACCTACTGGAAAGTTGGAGGGGGTATGGGAGAATATATAGGAGAGAGCAGATTGGAGGAGGGTATATCCAATAGGTTTGCTATTTTGGGGTGGTGGGTGGTGGAAAATGGGGAGAAAATTTGTAACTCAAAATCTTGCAGAAATGAATGATGTAAACTAGAAGTTAATAAAGCATTTGATAAAAAAAATTTAAAAATTAAATATTAAAAAAAGAAAACTCCAAATGGGGTCCTGAAGAGTAAGACATGACTAACCAACTTTGTTTATATTAATCCAGATAGGCAAAGAATTTACGAACTAAGGCAACCCATATCTGTGCAGATAGGAGGGTATAAAACAAGAAAACTTGGCAATGGAATGGAAAGATATTGAGAAGAAAGTGAGGAGTCCAGGATGAGACCAAGGTTGTTAATCTGGGTAACTAAAAAAATGATGCTGCCCTCCGTAGAAATAGGGAAGACTAGAAAAGAAAGTATATTTGTGGTAAAAGACACTGAATTCTATTTAAGCTATGTTGAATTGAGATGCCTATATGACATCCACTTCAATATTTCTGGTAGGAAGCTGGTGATGTGTGATTAAAGCTTGCAAGAGAGACTGCAGCAAGATATATAGATTGTGGAGTCATTTGAATTTGGATAATACATCAATTCCCATTGTCTTTTTCTAATAAGGGAGTAGAAAGAGAAGCAAAGATGACACAGCATCAAAATTTGGGGTACAAAAGTTAGAGGATGTGACATGAATGATATCTAGCAAAGGAGGAAACTGAGGAGATCTCTCTCTCTCTCACTCTCTCTCTCTCTCTCTCTCTCTCTCTCTCTCTCTCCTCTCCCTCTCCCCCTCTCTTCCTCTCCCTCTCTCCCTCCCCCCATCTGTCCCTCTCCCTCTCTCCCTCCCCCCTCTCCCTCTTCTCTCTTCTCTCTGTCTCTCCCCTCCATATATACACGCATACATACATGTACATATAAATTTGCTGCTATAATTATAAGGCTTGTGATTATGTTGTCCTGTGCTACCTGGCACCACCTGACCCTCTGTCCATATGGTGACCATTATTTTCTCTGTTCAGTCCAAATACTGGCAATAAAGGCCCAAAATTCCTATGGGGATTGATGGGAAGTACCACTTCACTGGCTGGGGGATAAAGGAATTTTACCTTTGTCTATACAGTCTGGGAGCTGGATGTAACCTTAGAAGAGACCTCCCAACTAACTCAAGAATCTTTCATTTATTTCTTTTATTTTAAATGTTGCTATTCTAAACTTTAAAAACATCAAAAAGAAAAATAAATATTTTAATATGCAAAGAATAAAAAGGGAACCGAATATTAACCATGAATTTCATTACATACAACTTGTTATTTTAAGTATATACTCAGTTCAGCACATGAGCAACTCCTAGGTTTCAAGTTCTTTGTTAAGATAAGAGGCTACTATGAAGGTTTTTGCTCATATGGATCTTGTCCAGAGATGCACTGATGAATGATTAATAACATTTCAAGTTGAAAAATATATATGACAAACTTTTACATTTAATCTGCATTATTAACATTTTCTTAACCTTTTCTCAACACTTGAAGTCTAGAAAATCAATAAAATAACAAATCAAGTTCACATTTCTAGTGTTTCCTGATTTCCAAGATATAAACCCTCATACTGAAAGCTTAACAATTGTCTCTTGCAAGCCAGTTCAAATTGATTTCAGCTTCTATGTCCTGTTGTGGTATTGCTGGGGAAAAGGGTATGCATAGTTTAATGACATTTGGGCAATAGTTCCAAATGGTTCTCCAGAATGGATAGACCAATTCATAGATTTACCAAAAAGTATTAGTGTGCTTGTCATCCCATGTGGCCTCCAATAATTGTTTCCTTCCTTCCTCCCTTCCTTCCTTCCTTCCTTCCTTCCTTCCTTCCTTCCTTCCTTCCTTCCTTCCTTTCTTTCGTCACTTTCTTTCTTTCTTTCTTTCTTTCTTTCTTTCTTTCTTTCTTTCTTTCTTTCTTTCTTTCTTTCTTTTTTCCTCCTTTCTTCTCTCTCTCTCTATTAGGTGAAGCTTCTAAGTTGCTTCAATTTCCATTTCTCTTGGTAGTAGTGATTAGAAGCATTTTTCACATTGTTGATAGCTTTCATTTTTCCTTTTGAAAATTGTTCATATACTTTGGTGATTTATCCATTGCTTAGTGGCTCATTTCTTATATATTTGAATTACTACTCTATATGTTTTGGGTCTCAGATGTATGACACACTTGCAACCATGACTTTTTGGCCCTAGTCAAATATTTCCCTTCTAATTTTATCTGCATTTATTTTGTTTTGGCAGAAGCTTTTAAACTTTATGTAATCAGTTCATTTTTATCTCCTTTGATTTTTTCTATTCCTTGCTTAATCAAAAACTTAACCCTTTACATATTACTATTACTTCTGTTGTTCAGTCGTTTCAGTCATTTCCAACTCTGTGACTCTATTTGGGAATTTTTTGGCAAAGATACCAGAGTGGCTTGCCGTTTAATTCTCCAATTCATTTTCCAGATGAAAAAACTGAGGCAAACAGGGTTAAGTGACTTATCCAGGATCCCACAACTAGTAAGCATCTGAGCCCAAATTTGAACTCAGGGAGATGAGTTTTCCTGACTTTATATACTGCCCAGGGTTAGTTGTCCATTGTTACTACTACTAGTAATGACAATAATAATAATAATAACTAGCATTTATACAGTGCCTACTATTTGACAGGCACTATGCTAAGTGCTTTATAATTGTTATCTCATTTTGTCCTCATAGCAACCCTGGGAGATAGGTGCTATTACTATGCCCATTTTATAGTTCAGAAAGCTGAAGCAAGAAGAGATTAAATGAGGGGAGGCTAGGTGGCACAGTAGTAAGAGCACTGCCCCGGAGTCAAGAGGACCTGGGATTGGTTCAGGCCTCAGATACTTAACACCCACATAAAAATAACTGGCCCTGTAACCTTGGGCAAGTTACTTAATTGCAGCGATTAAATGATTTGCCAGGGTCATATAGCTAGTAAGTATCTCAAGTTGGATTTGAACTCAAGCCTTCCTGACTCCAAGCTTAGAAATATCTCCACTGTACAGTTTCAGGTTCCTCCTTTGCTGTTCCTCTAATTGGGTTATGATGTGACCTTTTATTTTCTAGTCATGTATCCATTTGAAATATATTTTAGTCTGTGATATGAGTCTTGGTCTAAACCTAATTTCTGCAAGGTTGATTTGCACTCTTCACAACAGGTTTTGTGAAATAGTAAGTTCCTATAACAGTAGTTAGGTCTCTGGGTTTATAGAACATAATATGCTATGTTCATTTTCTTCTTAGATCTTAGAATCTTCATCTGTTCTCCTTATATTGAGGTATTAGCATTTTATGTTGAGTGAATCAGAAAGTTGGCTGATGCAAAATCCCAATTTTGGAGAGGCTGGAGATACTGCTTCATGAAGAGTTGTGACCTTGGAGCATTGTAATGTTAATGGGATTTAATATCTTTTCTGGCCATTAATAGGCCTCACATGGAGCCCTTTAAGGGAAGCTTGCTTAGGGGAGGCTTACTGGTAGGAAGGCTTTCACACCTTTTGCTAATTTCTAATTAGGCACTGAGTCACTAGGGAGTCATGCCTTCTGGCTCTGAGAAGTGAATATATACTCTGAGGTGGTATTTTGCTTTGGGGAATCGCTTATGAGAAGGATCTTGATTCCCTGGTTGAGATTCTGAGTGGCCACTGTATGTTCAGAGCTCCCTGACTGTTCAGATAAAAAGGTTCTTTTAATCCAGGGATATATGTAAAGTACATAGCAATATTGCTTTGATTCAGGCAGAGCCCTGTCTGTTGGACTTTATTTCTCTGCTTGTATTTTCTCTGAAGTTCAGGGTGCTGACTTTTCCCCTGAACTAGTGAATGTTTTGAAGAAAGGGTGTTGACTCCTTAAACAGCTATCTTTCCTGGTAAAGCAGATCTAAGACCCTGGCTAGCAGCCATCCTGGGTTTGCCAGTGCCGTTGCCGCTAGGAGCATATGTAGATATTCTGAAACTGACCATGTGGTGAGGAGGAACATTTTTGATTGACCTAGGGGAACCTTCAAAAGCTCTTACAATTCTCTTCGGCTGCTCTCTCTTGTTTTGTTTCCTTTGCTGATGACATCTGGAGAGAGACAATACTACAAAAGAACCATTGACTTTCCTCTCCTCTACAGCATATGACCCCACAAGAAGAAGCCTTGATATTTTTTCTCATCATTTGTTCTTTCTGTTTCAAGAAAATGAGATTTTTCTGGAGGATCTTACCTTGTGAGTTGCAAAAGGTCTGGATCCAGGCATCTGAGTCTGAAGCAGGTTTCACAGCACTCTCATCACTGATATCCCAAGGAGCAAGAAAAAACCTTTAAGAATAACCTTAGGAACCCAACAAGTGTTAGCTGAGATGAAGATTCATCAAGTATTCATGTTATATCAGAATGTGACTGCATTGGGACCGATGCTATATAGAAAGTTTCCTAAGGATGTGCCTACTCTTTAATGAGTGTGTCCCCAGAGGCAGTTAGTTGGTACAATGGATGGGGTACTAAGCCTGGAGTCAGGAAGACTCCTGAGTTCAAATCTAGCCTCAGACCCTAACTAGCTGTGTGACCCTGGGAAAGTCATTTAACCCTGTTTACCTCAGTTTCCTCATCTGGAAAATGAGTTGGAGAAGGAAACAGCAAACCACTACAGTATCTTTACCAAGAAATCTCCCCATATGAGATCATAAATAATCTGAAAGGACTCAAATGAACGAACAGTATTTCTACGGCTTTGGGAGAAAATGTTTGTTATTGTCCTCTCATTGAAATAAATATCTCTTTGTAAAGGCTAATTGATATTAAGTGGTTATCCTGTTATGGGAAGTAGAGTGCTAATCACTGCTGGTTAGCAATGGGAACCCACAATTAATAAGAGTCCTAGAATATGAGGGAGATATACATCAGGCTTTATTCTTGGAAAGTGAAGCATACTCATCATGTATTAATCAGTTTATATATATATATATATATATATGTATATATATATATGCATATATATATATATGAAGCAACATTAAGTACTTTTGATAATTAGTATTTTGTAGCATAGTTTGAGATGTAGTATTATTAGGCAACCTTCTTTTATACCTTACCCCACCCCTTATTTCCCTTGATTTTTTTTTTTTATATTTTTCCTCCAGATTAGTAAAATAAAACTTGGTTAGGTTAGTATGGCATGGGTTATTTCATATATGAATAATTAATATAATTCCCACTATTTAGGTTTGTCATTTATATAAAGAGTATTTTGCAATTGTAGTTATATAGCTTCTATGTGCATCTTGTAGATGTACTCCCAAATATTTTAAATATTTTGTAGTTATTTTGAGTGGAATTTATCTATCTCTTCTGGTTGAGTTTTGCTAATAATATACAGAAAGGCAGATTATCTGTGTGTTTATTTTATATTCTGCCAGTTTATTGAAGCTATGACTTGTTTCCATTAATTTTACTTTGATCACTAGATATCTCTAAGGAAATCATATCACCTGCAAAAGTATCATTTTTTCCTCTTGTGCTCATTTTTTTCTTTTTGTACTTTACTTCTATAGCTAGTATTTCTAGAACAATATCAAATAATTAAAAATGTATATCCTTGCTTTACCCCAGTCATATTAGAAAGGTAAAATAAATTTCCATTACACAATGCTATCTATCTCTTTGCCTAAGATTTTATATACATAGATATATAGATACAGATATATATCTATATCTATATAGACATAAATATATAGACACACACTTTTGTGTGTATACATATATATCTGTATATAGATAGATATAGATAGATATAGATTAGATATACATATATAGATATATATTTCTGGAAAGGTCCATTTATTTCCATTATTTTTAATATTTTGATATTTTGTACAGATTCTATTTTGCCAAATGTTTTCTTTCAACCTCTATTGATACAATGTTATAATATTTGGACAGGACAATGTGAGTTCAAAGCGCTTTCTGTCCCACGGGAATTTAGGAACTGCCTCAAGGCCTCTTGGTTCCAAGGAGGCTCTGTACCCGTTGGAGATAAGGAAGTGCCAAGGGCCACAGACCTGTTGCTAGCTCACAAGGATGTCTCCCAAAAGACTACTCGCTTGTTGAGCAGCAGCTGATGTGACTGGTTCAGCCCCCCTCCATTGGTTCACTCTCCCTGTGCATGATGAGATTATGCTTGAATCATGCTCACTTTTAGGTATTTAGGAGCCAGTTTTCTTCCCTATGCAGGCAGGCCATATTGGAATAAAATACAAGTTAATTCTCTCTCTCATCTCTGGTCTCTTCATTCCTTCCTCAGAACACAACCTAACACTGTCCCTTAGGTTAATTAGGTTAGCGGCCACTTACAAATATTTATAATGTTTCAATTAATATAAGTAGTTAAATTTTTAGTTTTCCTAATAATAAAGTGATCTTGTATTCATTGAATAAATCCAGCCTGATCACTAATATATAGTATCTTAAAATCTACCTGTAGTCTCTTTGCTAATATTTTATTCAAAATCTTAGCATCTATGCATTAGAGATACTGTTCTGTAGCAAAGGCTCTTAATCTGGTGTTCAGGGAGCTTCAATAAGTCTATAGAGAGATGTAAGGGGGTCCATGAACTTGGAGAAGAAAAAATCATCTTATTTTCACTAACTTCTAAATGAAATTTATTATTTCCTTCAATTGAAGAAAGAAGTCTGTAGACTTCATCAGATTGCCAAAGGGGTCCATGACATAGCAAAGGTTAAAAACCCTTGCTATATGGTTTTCTTTGTCTGCTTGCCTCTTCCTACTTTAGGTATTAAGGCCCTATTAATATCACTGAAGGAATTTGGTAATATCTCTTCTTTTTTCTATCATTTCAAACATGACTATTTTTTTTTCTAATATTGGATAGAATTCAAGTGTAAGTTCTTATTGCCCTTTTCCCCATCCCCACATTCCTCTCCTTTGGGAATACACCTTTTGTTGTTTGATTTTTTTTTCTCTGAGTGTTATTCAAAGGATTGATTACTCATGTTAATCTAAATATTTCATATTTTTGTAAATAGTTATCCATTTAATTCATTATTAATTTTGTGGAGTTATAATTATGTAAAGTAGTTTCTGATAATTGAATTTAATATATTTTAGATCTTCTATTTTCTTTTATTTTATATTGGTCACTTTGTCTTCCTCTTTTCTCAACTCACATTATGTAATAGATTTACTGTTTTGTTAGGTTTTTTTTCTAAAAAGAATCCAACTTCTACTTTTATTTATTAATACAATCTTCATTTGACTTCGACTATTTCCAGTTTTTTAAAAATGCGTTACTTTTCTAGGGTTTTTTTTTTATATACACATCTAATTTATTATCCTACTTTGCTGATGAAAATGTTTAAGTATATAATTTTCCCTTGTGCCTTCTTTGGTTGTATCCCAAAAGTTTTGGTATGCTGTTCATTGACATTTTCTTTGATAAAATTATCTATTTTTTCATTATACTTTGCTTTTTGGTCCACCAACTCTTCAAGATTAAGTTATTTAGTCTCTATTTAATTTTGCATCCTTTCTCAAACCACTATATTTATTATGATTTCATTGTGTTGTGAATCAGTAAATAATGTGTTTAATATTTATATAATATTGTATTTGTTTATAAGGTTTCTATGGTCTACCACATGGCCAGTTTTTTTTTTTCAAATGCTTTATTAACTTCTGGTTTACATTATTCATTTCCATCAGATTTTGAATTACAAATTTTCCCCCATTTTTCCCCTACTCACAACCCCAGAATAGCAGTCACACAAGATATCTGCTCATCCAATTTGCTCTCTCCCATCTCTTCTCCCATACCCCCTTCAAATTTTCCAGTAGGGCAAGGTGAAACCTCATGCCCCAATGCCTGCACATCTTAGCTCCTAATTATATGCAAAACAGTATTAATCATAGTATTTATATATTTATAAAACATTTGATTTTAAAACTTCAAATTCCAGGCCTATTACCCTCCTCCCCTGCCACCCACTCCCGCTGGGATGATAAGCAACTCAGTATATGCTGTACATATATAGCTATGCAAAACATTACCATAGTAGATATATTGTAAAAGACTGACTACATTTCCCTCCCTCCTATCCCACCTCCCACCTGGTCTGCTCCCCACTTTGATCCTATCCATTTTCAAAAATGAGTGCTTCCAACTTCCCTCCCCGCCAGCCTACCCTACCTTCCATCATCCCCCCTCTTGTCTCCTTCCCCCCTACTCTCCTGTAGGGTGAGATATCCTATTTAGTATGTATATAATTCTCTCCCTGAGCCAAATTCAATGAGAATAAGGTTTTGCCTTTTTGCCTTCCAGTTCTTCCCCTCCCCTGCAACCACTTTCCCTTGCCTCTTTTACATAAGATAGTTTACCCCATTCTGTCTCTCCCCATCTACTCTCATTATGTTCTTCTCTCACCTCTCAATTTCACCCCTTAAGTATCATCCCTTCCCATTAAATTCGACCTCTGCCCTCTATCTATGCATACCTGTGAACATATATACACACATTCACATATGTATTCATATGCTCATATACCCTTCTTCAGCTATTTTCATACTGAGAAAGGTTTCATCAGTTACAGTTATTGTTTTTCCATGTAGGAATGTAAATAGTTCAACTTTGATAAGTTCCTTATGATTTATTTATTTTCCCTGTTTACTTTCTCAAGCATCTCTTGCTTCTTGTGTCTGAATGTCAAATTTTCTATTCAACTCTGTTTTTTTTTTTTCCTCAAGAATGCTATAAAGTCCTCTATTCCACTGAATGACCATATTTTCCTCTGAAACATGATACTCAGTTTTGCTGGGTAGGTGATTCTTGGTTTTAATTCCAGCTGCTTTGCCCTCCAGAATATCATATTGAAGCCCTTCAATCCCTCAGTGTAGAAGCTGCCAGAACCTGTGCTATCCTGATTGTGTTTCCACAATATTGAAATTGTTTCTTCCTGGCTGCTTGTAATATTCTCTCCTTGATCTGAGAATTCTGGCTGGCTACAATATTCCTAGTTTTCTTTTTGGGATCTTTTTCAGGAGGTAATCTCTGGATTCTTTCAACCTCTATTTTGCCCTCTGGTTCTAAAACATCAGGGCAATTTTCCTTGAGAATTTCTTGAAGAATGATTTCTAGATTCTTTCTTTGATCATTGGTTTCAGGTAGTCCAATAATTTTTAGATTATCTCTCCTGGACCTATTTTCCAGGTCAGTGGTTTTTCCCATGAATTTCACATTGCCTTCTATTCTTTCATTTCTTTGGATCTGCTTAATAGCATCTTGATTTCTCAGAAAGTCACTAGCTTCCATTTGCTCCAATCTAATTCTTAAGGAATGATTCTTCTGAGTGAGCTTTTGAGATGCTTTTTTCCATATGGCAAATTCAGTTTTTTAAGGCATTATTCTCATTGCCTTTTTGAGCCTTTTGCCATTTGAATTAGTCTATTTTTTCAGGTATTTTCCTCAGTCAGGCTGTTGACTCTCATTTCATACTTTTCTTGCATCTTTCTCATTTCTCTTCCCAATTTTTCCCCCACTTCTCTTATCTGCTTCTTAAGGTCCTCTATGGCCTGTAACCAGCTCCTATTTTCATTTGGGGCTTTTAGTAAAGGATTTCTGACCTCACAGACCTCCTCCTGTTCCATGCTTTGATCCTCTTTGCCCACAAAATAGGAGTCTAATGTTGCATTTTTCTGTTTATTTTGTTTCCTTTGCTTAGGCATGTTGCCACTCAATTACTTGACTTTTGGGCTTGTTGCCACAGTAGGACTCTGCCACCAGCCAGGGGAGCTTCTGTCCCAAATGCTGAGGTTTCCTCAACTGCCAGAGGTATTAGTTGGGATGGCCTCTCTGAAGCCTCCACGCACTCTTGCAAGCTGGTCACACACCCCAAGACTTCCACCCCAGACAGCAATCCAGATCCAAGAAGAATAAAGCAAGAGCGATTACCCCCCAAACTGATTGCCGGATCCCCCTACAGTCTGCAAGCCAGGAGCTGAAGCTACAATATGGCAAAGGGACGCAACCCAGGCCCCAACTCCTCAATGGCTTCTCGCCCCCAGGGTAAGAAGCTGATGTGCTTTCCCAACCAGTCCCAAAGTCCATAGGGCACTGACTTCTCACTTTGTCTTAGGCATCTATGTGCTGATAATTCTGGAAACACCACAGCTGCTGGTGTTCTGGGGTCCCTCCAGCTGGCTCCTGGTCTGGCTGCCCTGGGACTGAAACCTCCAACTCATGTTGGCCTGGGCTCAGCTCCCAGAGCACTGTGATAGCCACTCCCTGCTGGGCTGCCAGTCTGTCCTCAGTGGGACGTTAGCCTCTCTGTGTCATCTTGTGGGTTTTGGAACTCCAGAGGTCATTTAGAGTCCCCCTTTTACATAATTTTGAAGTGATGTGGGCCAGAGCTCCTCGGAAGTGCTGTTTCTACTCCTCCATCTTGACCCATATAGCCAGTTTTTCTTGAAGTGCCATGCACAACTGAGAAATATGTGTATTCTTTTTTTAAAAAAAATTAGTTTCCAAACAATAATTGCCAGAGAGATATCACATCTAAACTTTTCTAGACTTTTTTTTAGGTCCTTAAGTTCTTTCTTGTTATCTGTTTCTTAGATTTGTCTAGGACAGGTCTGAGAGAGATACTTTGAAAAACCTGTGCATTACAGTTTTGCTCTCCATTGTTCTCTACAATTTGATTAAATATTCATTTAAATATGTATATTTTATGCCATTTCATCTATATTTTAAGTATAAATCTTGTTTTATCATCGAAGATGCCTTTAAGCATACTCTATTCTTTCTGTTTCCTTTAATCATGTCTATTTTTACTATTGCCTTGTCTAAAATCACACTTGCTCCAACAGCTTTCTTGAGGTCCCTGGAAAAAAAATAGATTCTACTCTAGACATTCATTTTAACACTATGTGAGTCTTTCTGTTTCAACTGTCTTTCTTATAAGGCACATATTTTGGGATTTCTGCCTTATAATCAATTTTGCTAGCCTTTTCTACTTTATCAGTGTGTTCATTCCATTCACATTCAGTTAGGATTTTTCATTGTGTTATTTCCCCCCATCATATCCTTTGATGTTCTTTTTTTTTCTCTTTATCTCCATCTTCTTCTTTTCAAAGAATCAGAGGATAATAAAAAGAGAACAAATGTTATCAACTTCAGTGATCTGTAATTGATGCAATCTGCTTCCACTTCAGTCTCCTTCCTTCTTTCCCCTTCCCATACCCCAATCACTGCTTCTTAAACTCTTTCTCTCCTTCTTTCCTTCCTTCTTCCTTCCTTCCTTCCTTTCTTTCACTCATCCTTTCTTTCTTTCTTACTTTTTTCTGTCTCTTTCTTTTCCTTTAAATCTTGCCTTTACAATTCATTCTCTGAAGTTTATCTGTTTTAATTACTATCCATCCTTTTATATCCTTTTATAATTTATCCTCCTTTTATAATTCTTCTCTCCACTTTCCATACCACAGTTTAGTTTCTTCTTAAATTTAATATTTTATTAAACCAAAACTCCTCATGTGCACATATGGGTAAGTGTGTGTATTCAACCCTGTTTTGTCCAGTTTAAGAGTGAGGTTCAAATGATGCTTACTCCCTTTACCTCTTGTGAATTCTATTCAAATACTTCAATTATGTGATGCAGTAATTTCTACCACCACCCCTTTATTTTTTAACATTCTACTTTTACTATATTCCTTTTCTCTCTTTTCTTGCTTCTCCTAGGGAAACAAAATATAAAAAGTACACCAACCTCTCTATCTTATTTAATCCTTCTGACCCCTGAAGACATTGAGATTCAAAAGAATACTTGTATCTTCCCTGTTCCCCCATCATGAGAATGTAAATATTTCATCATCATTTAGCTGCTTCCAAATGCTCAAATGCATTCCCCTAATTGACTCTTGACTCTTGTGTTTACAATTCAAAGTGTTTACTCAATTCTTAATTTTTCTTCAGAAATTCTCCAAAGTTCTCTACTAAAGGTCATTTCGAATTCTCTTTGCCTCCTTAGGATTAGACTTAGTCTTCCAGATTTCATGTTTATAAGTCTTTGTCTTTTGCCTTGTGGAATATCACACTCCAGAATTTTCTCCATTGTAGTAATAGTTCCTTGTACTTCCTGTGTGATCCCAGGCAGCTAGCTGTTGCAGTAGATAGAGTGCCAAGCCTAGAGTAAGGAAGACCTGAGTTCAGCTCTGGCCTCAGACACATAGGGGAAAATGAGGGCATCAAGGAGAGGAGGAAAAACAAACAAAACAAAAGCAGCAAAAGCAATAACAAAAATACTATAAACAGAAACCAATAAAATCTTTGGGGATGGAAAAAGTGTCTTTTGTTTGCACCTCATTTTAATTTCCTTTTTATTATTGAATAACAATCATAAGAAAGACATTTAACCTGGGCTCACTTAACATTATTTTGGGGGTCTCCTGATAAATGAGATGATTATTGATAAGGAAATATGGATTTTTCCTTTCTCCCTTTTCCTTCTCCCTAAAAGAAGCACATGATACTTCTTTTAAGTTATTTTTTTTTCAGTCAACTACTTAATAATATGCTTACTATGTATCAGGCACTATGCTAAGTGCTAGGGATATGAAAAAAGGGAAAAAAATACCTACCCTCAAGGAGAAGGGATTCTAATGAAAGAGGAAATATATAAATAACTCAGACTTAAAATGCTACAAAATTTGCTGCTGCTACTTTTCTGACATACTTAGAGCATTGAAAATTAAAGAATCAAAGATGTCCAAGCTGGAAGAGCTCTCCAAAATCAGTCCAACACAGGATTAAGTAGGAATATAGTGTACACACCATATAACATCCCCCCCAAAATGATAATCCAGGTTCAGCTTAAAAATCCCTAATGAGGAAAAATGCATTTCCTCCCAAAGCAGCATCTTCTACTTTGGGACAATTTGTAAAGTTTTCCTTTTTTTGTTTTGTTTTGTTTTTTCTAATATTGAGGTAAAATCTTCCTCCCTGTAACTTCCACTCATGGCCCTAGTTCTGTCTTCTATGGTCAATCAGAACCAATCACCCAATCAACAAACATTTATTAAGGGTCAACTCTGTACCAGTCACTGTGCCACACAATGGGGATATAAATTTGAAAGTGAGACAAACCCCAATCTCAAAAAACTGACATTACTTCCAAAAATGGAAGGACAATAGAACAATCCTTTAATATTTGAAGTACCTTTTAAGTCTTCTGTTTTCGGCCTAAAATACCCAATTCCTGATGGGTAATGAAGTGAACCGAACCAGGAGAACATTGTACACAGTAACAGCAATATTGTTCAATGAAGAACTGTGAATGACAGCTATTCTCAGCAATACAATGATCCAAGACAATTCCAAAGGACTAACAATGAAGCATACTATCCACCTCCAGAGAAAGAACTGATATTGATTGAATACAGACTGAAGCATGTGATGTTTTCACTTCCTTTCTTTTTATTCTTTTAGTATAGTCTTCTTGTACAAAATGACTAATATAGAAATGTTTTACATGATTGCACGTGGATAACTTATATCTGATTGCCTATTGCCTCAGGGACTGGGGAGGGGAGAGAGGGATAGAAGGAAAGAATTTGGAACTCAAAACTGTAAATAAAAATGTTAAGGAAAACAAAACAAAACAAAACAAAAAATACCCAGTTCCTTCAACCAATTCTCTTATGATGTAGGATCATTGTTTTATAGAAGGAAGGGTCCACACAGTAAAAACCTTTCATCTAAAAAATGAAAAAAAAATGAAGCTTAGATGTGTCAAAGCTTCCTCAAGATCATACAGGAAGTAATATCATTGTCATTATTGGTTATGTGTACAAGTCTACTTAGCACCACCATGCATTCTTTCATTTCCTTTTAAAATTAATGTTAGATTTTAATTTTCTAGACTTGTGACTTAATTGCTCTAGGAAATTTCAGGTATGGGAATTCCCCACCCCATCAATATGGATTAATAACTGCTCTGCAATTTATACTTCCAGAGAATTGCCTGGGGGCTCTGAGAGGTTCTTACTTGCCCAAAATCAAACAGCCAGCATGTGTCAGATGTTGGATATGAACCCAGATATCCTTTTAAAATATTTTACCACTAAGCATTACAGAAAAGAAAAAAAACTCATGTGGTTCAAGAGTAATAAAGAGGAATGTTTACAAGATTAAAAAAACTTCACAAGTAATCTTGGCCCCACATTTAAATATACAGGGAATTAGTCCTAATCTTTCCTACTCTCCCCTCCCTTGCTTGCCTGCATGTCTTTTTTCCAGATCTTTCTTTGGATTCAACTGGTCTAATCCTTTTTGGGCTGAGAGCCAGCTCTGGCTCTAGGTTACCAGCCAAGGTAGCTTGGCAAAATGCCTCTAACAGCTTTTCTGGGATCTATTCTCCTAAATGAAATTCAGAATTGGGCACCTCCCATTGAACCTTCTTTTCCATCCTTTTCTCTCTTCTTCCCAGCTAGTACCCCTTACACTTCAGGTCAATAAGTTACTCACAGCATCTTCCCTGACCCTCGTCTTCACTTGCTGTGGGCTCACTGAAATTCTATCCTTGTCCCTCGGATAGGAAGAAACATTCCTTTCTCGGTCCCCAAAAGTTCTTGGCAAGTTTCAGGCTCCCAATCACAATTCTAGCTGTTCTTACTTATCCTCTGTGGAGAACTCAGAGACTTTAAGTGCTAGAAACTCTCTCACGACCTTGACCTCTCCTGAAAGGATTAGCTAGAGGAAATGAACTGACAAAATGTAAGGACAGACTCTGTCCTTCAGGTGAAGGGTTACCTTTTCCATCTATTGCCCTATGTAGACATCTATGGAAGCCATGTTTCATAGTATACTTACTAGCTGTATGACCCTGGGCAAGCCAATTAATCCTTTTTCCCTCAGTTTCCTCATCTGTAAAATGAGTTGGAGAAGGAAATCGTGAACTACTCCAGTATCTTGGCCAAAAAACCCCAAATGGGGTCACAAAGAGTCTACTGAACAGCAACAATAGTTCTATATTCATCAAGCTATGTAACTTTAATAAAATCATTTAACCTCTTAAGCCATAGGGTAGTTGTGAGGCTTAAATGAGATAAAGTACATGAAGCACTTTTTGTATTTCAAAGAGCAGTGAACAGTCCAACTAAGTGAATTATTAGAAGTCCCTCTCTATGTGGAAGGAAGGTAGTAGAGGATAGGGAGCTGGGAGAGGAGGGACAATTGCTTGAAAATGACTGTAATCCATTCTCTGTCTCTGTCATATGTAAGCTAGTATCATACACCTCTCTCAAGTATAAGAGTGCTTCCTGGGTACAAAAGTCATACCATATCTAAGATGGTAACCATACATCTCTCTTGAGTATGAGAATGTCAGAGTGGGAATAGGGAACTACTTAGAAGAAGCAGGCACAACGTCCCAAAGTGCATTGTTAAACCCAAAACACGAGGGGAAGAATCAAACACCTTTCAGATAGTCTAAAATATGTTTCCAGAGTTTGTCTCCTACTTAGCCCATTTTGTGAATACACCATTGGCCAGATGATATTCATGATTGTACACAAAATGTAAGAAGAACAGACAAAGGAAATTGGTGGAAAGCTCTGGGAATCACTGATGTTCACATTATACTAGTTTTCATTTCCCATTAGATCTTCTTAAATTCTGAATTTCTAATTCAAAATCTCAACACTCACCTCTCCTCCTCATCTTCCTGTCTCACTCTCCCGAGTCTTTTAGAGTCTGAATGACTAATTCCTCCTTGGGAAAACCCATAATCCTTTATTTGACCTGCTAGGAAGGTTTGTTTGAAAGAATGACACAAAGCAGAGTTGTTATGTGTTACCTATAAATTATAAAGGGGTGAAAAAGGCCAAACTGTATCCTGGCTTTCTGAGAAAGAAAAATGACTTGTGTCAGTGATCACAGGGAAGAGGTATTTTTTTTTCTTTTTCAGATAGATAAGTCCACTGGAAGCTAAGTCTTGACAAAGAAAACTAGCTTTTAGCAGGAGTGCTGCTTGAACAGAAAGGGGCAGCCCTTCCTTTCCAAGAGCAGCAAAGCAGATCTCTCAGAGGTTGGCTGCTGAATCCTAAAACCTCTCAAAGCGGGTCCCTCTGGCTCCCCTGGCTCCAGGACAGGGAGAGACAAAGATGGAGACTACACAGGCGCCCTCTTATGGAGAGTCCAATCATAGCACAGAGGCTCCATTTTGACTTGGAAGGCAACAGAAAAAAAATGTGGGCAGAATTATTATTTTTTTTTTCATTTCATTTTGTGAAATTAACAAACACCTATTTTCTCTCCTTCCCAATTTAAAACAAAACAGAGCTCTGATAACAAATGTACACAGGCAAGCAATGTGAATTCCCACATTATCCATATCCAAAAAAAAGTCACACAATTTTATTGTGAGCTTTAGGTGATACATTTTAACATGATTTCTGAACCTTTTAATTTTTTAAAACTAGTAATCTTTTATTTTGAATTATAACTCATGGCTATGCAGAATTTGGTTTGGTTTCTCTCCCCTGCGCATGTGTGCACACATACATACACACACACACACACACACACACACACACACACACACACATACAACCTTTTTGTGGAGGATTGTTTCATATTTGTTTCTATTCCCCCCCCAGTGGCTTTGCACAGTGCCTAAAATGTAGTAATACTTCATAAATGCTTGTTAATTAAATTATTGATTATATTTCAGTAAAATATATTTCATTTTTACTTAAGAAAAAATAAAATAAAGTATTGCCTTTTATATATAATTTTTATTTAATTTTGAAAGTATATTTGAATGAATGAATGAGTGAGTGAATGAATGAATGATAAAACACTTATTAAGTGTTTACTTAAGCACTGTATTCAGTTCTGGGGACACAGGTTAAAAAAAAAAAGGAAGTATAGTCCCTTTATCAACAAGCTCTTATTCTAATGTTGGAGACAACCTATAGGAGGGTTCAGCTCTGAACTCCTGTTGTATTAATGACTATCTCCATTCATCCCGTCTTTGAATTCTTATCAAGGTACACTGGAAAGAGCAGTGGATTTGGAGATACAGAGATGACTCAAATCTTAACTATTAGTCACAAGTTGCTTCCCTCTCTGAACCTCTGTTTTTTTCTGATCTGAAAAATGATGAGGTTGGGATAAAACATCTTTGAGGAATCTTCTGGCCCCAAATCGATGGTTAGTTTAAATTAGAAAGTCCAGTAGATGTGCATTTTTTAGACGGGACCTTGTATTTCATTGGGATAAGAAATACCCAGTGAGAAAACTTCATCTTCCAATGTAGATGTGTAGCTGCTTTGTAATATATAATCTAATTTCCTGGAACACAAGTAAGTATGTATCAGAGGAAGGACTGGAACCTAGATCCACCATGATTTGAGGCTTTTTGTTATTGACTAAAACACCTGGAGTAGAGAGAGTATTGAAAAATGCAGAAGGGGGAGAGAAAAAGAGAGAAACACACACAGAGGGATGGGGAAGGAAGAGAAAGAAGAGAAAAAGAGAAAAAAAGAAGGAAAGGAAGAGAAAAAAGAAAGGAGAGGAAGGAAAGAAGGAAGGGAAGAAAGAGGAAGAAGAAAGAGGAAGAAAGGAAGAGAAAAAAGAAAGAAAGAAAAAAGAAAGATGGTAAGAAGGAAGGCGGGAGGGAGAGAGTAAGAAAGAGAAAGAGAGGGAAATCAAGAAAAGGAAAAGAAAATTGTGTTCTGGATGTCAACATTTAAAGCCACCATATGTTGGGAGGAGAATCTTTTATACCCTGTTTTCATAATAACTAGAAAGGAGATAATATCTGGCATTGACTTGGCAGCTTGATGGTAGAAAGTCAAACAGATTTTGAACCCAAACATAGCCCAATAAGAAGGCCAAAATGGTGGATGGATACAAAAACTAGATCAAATGGAGTATAGAAGTTAAGTAACGTCAGTCCTTATCCTGCCTTATAGGGGCAGCTTATTCCTCCATAATGAATTTCCAATTATTTAATTCAGTCCCATAAGCATTTAAGTAGCCTCTTTTATGTGCTGGGCATTGGACATACAATAGAAAAATGAAGTCTCTACCTTCAAAGAGCATACAATCTACAATTGAAGATCAAGAAAACCCTTTATTGAAAATGGTCTTCAGACCATATTTTATCTGAATTATAAATAGAGGAAATATGAAGAGTTCCCTCTAGACCATACATTCATAACCCAAGGTCCAGGTTTATAGCAAATTTCAGGAAGTTTCAAAAATTAGATAGGGAAAGAGAAAAAAATACATCTTTATAACCACTAACCTCTAACTGAAATTTAGCACTTCCTTCAATTACTTAAAAACCTTATTCTGGGAAGGGGTTTATCAGTTTTACCAAACTGTATAAGGAATGACAAACACATAGGCTAAGAATCCCTTACCTAGACCTCAAAGCTTCAGTTGGACTCTGATCTCAAAGTTCCAGATTTTTTATGCAGAGATATTTATATTCCATGGAGTTAGCTAGGTGGCTCAGTGGACAGAGCACTGAACTGGAATTCAGGAAGACTTTTCCTGAGTTCAAATCTGACCTTGGACACTTACTAAATTGTGACCCTGGACAAGTCACTTTACCCTGTTTGCCTTGGTTTCTCCTTATATAAAAGGAGTTAGAGAAGGAAATGGCAAGCAACTCCAACATCCCTGTGGAGAAAACACCAAATAGGGTCACGAAGAGTAAGACACAAATGAAAAACGACTAAACAACATGTATATTCTGTGACTAGTTTCTCTTTCCTCCCTCAAAAGCCTTTCCAAGGCTGACAGATGAAAGCCTTAGAGGCTCCATCCACAATTGGCAAGGGAGGGGGACATCTGATAAACTGATTAACAGCTGCCTGCCTTAGCTCCTTTCTTCCTCCCCCTTCCTGAGATTAGTCTTACAAGCTGACTGTCTGCACAACTACCTCAAAACTGCAGGTCCACAGGCCCTAATGGCTAATGAATGTGTTTTCACATAACTTCCCACTCTTCCCAGCTTCCCACTCTGCCCCTAAGCAAATATTAATGAAAAGGGCCGTGCTTTTAAAATATAAAGATTCTATTTGTAAATAGCATCCTTAAAAAGGCAGTGAGGAGATTAGAATTCCTGGAACATATGGATATTTTCTATAATACTGCCAATAAATAGAAGGAAAAAATGATGAAAGAGGGATGGAAACCGTTCCATAAATGGTCTGAACTTAAATATATTGTCTTTTCCTGACTCCACCCTTAGTTAATTTAAACAATATTTGCTTGTAACTAATGCAAATCCATAGGAGGAGAGGAAAAATTCCAAAGAGCAATGTGAATTTTACACCCTCTGACAAGACAGGAACTATATAATTAGAATGAAAATTCTTCCTGTCTCCTCTCTGGCGATGATCTGCACAACTCTTATGATCCTTTATTTTTTTCTGCAAGCTTCAGCTTTGGTGCCACGTACCCATATGTGGTGCAACAATTAGACTTAACAGGGTGAGTTATGTTGGCCAATTGCACTGGAACAGATCAAAACCATAAAAATCCAGTTCTCTGCCTGCTGCTATCCAGCCCCTCCCCCCCCCCACTTTTTAAAATGTGAATCTATGCTTTTAAAATCCTAACTGCTAAATCCCTTCCATTCCCAGAGAACCCAGAATGGTTTTGGCAGTTTGGATCTTTTCTTGAGGCCTTTCTTTGCAGACCACCTATCATTTACACTAGCCACTCTAACAGGAGGTTCTCTTGGCTCAGAGAAGGTGAGATAAACCCACAGTGAGAGAATCAGAAAACCCTGGGAGAGTGGGACCTTAGAGAGATTCTGGGCCACAGGAGCAGAGATTCTGAGCTTGCAGGAATCTTAGAAGACACCTAGCCCAACACCCCTATTGTACGAAAGAGAAACATGAGGTTCATTGGAGATCAATGATATGATTAAGGTCATACAACTATTAAGTGGAAGAAGGAAGGAAGGAAACAATAAGTTATTTTTTTTAAGTGCCTGCTATGTGATACATAGAAATTCCTCCAAATATTCTCACTCTGTATTATTCCTGTCCATAAAGTCCTCATTTGGTTTTGTTCGGACTGGTCTGGACCTGTGATTTCATTAGTGAAGTTAGCTAGTATAATAGCTAGCATTCATAGAGTTCTTACTATATGCCAGGACTGTACTAAAGGGAGGAAGGAAGGAAGGAAGGAAGGAAGGAAGGAAGGAAGGAAGGAAGGAAAGAAGGAAGGAAGGAAGAAGGAAGGAAGGAGAAAGGAAGAAGGAAGGAAGGAAAGAAGGAAGGAAGGAAGGAAGGAAGGAAGGAAGGAAGGAAGGAGGGAAAGAAGGAGGGAAGAAAGGAAAGAAACAAATATTTATCAAGTATGTACTACGTGCCAGGCTAAACAGTTGATAATTATCTCATCTGTTCTTTACAACCCTCAGGGGGTAAGTGTTGCTATTACCCTCTTTTTACAGTTGAGGAAACTGAGGCAGACAGGGGTTAAAATGACTTGCCCCAGGTCATAAAGGCAGCAAGCTACAAACCTAGAAACCAAAAGCAGTTCCTGACTCTAGATACAATGTTCTTCGCACTGTACCAAACTGCATGTGAAGTAAATTAACTTTCCTTTGAAAAAACAGTAAAAATAACTAGCATGTCTACAGAACATTAAAAAAAATATATGAAAACAAGAACAAGATGTGATTTCATTAGTATAGGAAGCTCTCAGTGGAGAACATCCTCTATCAGTTGAGGTTGGGGGTGGAGAGTGGAATGAGGAGAGGGGAGGGAATAAGCATTTATACATTACCTACTATGTACCAGGCATTATGCTAAGAGCTTAACAAATAAAATCTCATTTGAGACTCACAACAACACTGTGAGGTAGATGTTGCTATATACCCATTTTGTAGTTGAGAAAACTGAGGCAA
>WOXC01001389.1:0-129106 GCA_011680675.1 Gymnobelideus leadbeateri | reverse complement strand
AAGTGGGCAACATGTTTCATTATTAGTCATCTGGGATTGTGGTTGGTCATTATGCCAGTCAGAGTTCCTAAGGCTTTCAATATTGTTTGCCTTTACAATATTCTCAATACTTTTGACGATACAATATTTAAAAAATTTTCTTTTCTTGATTCTGCTCACTTCACTCTGCAGCAGTTCACATAAATCTTCCTAGGTTTCTCTGAAGCCATCCCCTTCATCATTTCTTGTAGTACAATAGTATTCTATCCCACTTTATGAGCATACACTCAGATTCCTTATCTTTGGCATCTCAAAAAAAACCCCTGCTGATTCCTTTTCTAATTCTTTCTTCCATAGTTCTAATTTCTTTTCCAGTTTTTTTCTCTAGTACTTTCATTTCATTGATTAAAAACATGTTAAAAGTCTTTTTAAAAATTCCTCAAACTCTTGTTTCATTTTTTCCAGGAAATCTAGTAGAATTTGTGCCTAAGCTATGTTTTTTTCTTTGAGGCTTTCCTCGTAGATATTTTGAAGTCATTTTCTTCTGGGTTTGTGACTAAAACCTCCCTATCTCCATAATAAATGTGTGTGTGTATTTTATTTGCTTATTCTTCCAGCCTATTTCCTGCCTTCAGACTTTGTTTTATGGCCAGGTTTTATGCACTTCTGTTAGGTTCTTTGAACTTCTGGAAGGACTATCAGGGCTTGTCCTGCTGCTATTGGCTGTTACATTATCTTAGGGACAGTTCAGGTTGGAGACTTGCAAATTTTCAGTGTTCCCAAAGTGGTCTGATCCAGGCCAAAGTCTGATATTGTCTCTCTAGCTTAGGCTCTGTGAGTTCCTGCTCTGGGTTTGAGTCTGGAAGTTTTGGTAGAATGCTCCTAGAATTAGGTATATTTAGCCAACTGGAAAACTCTTGGTTCAGAGCAACAGTATCTTCTCTTTGGTCTGGAATTCCTGCCTTGGTTGTTCCACTGCATCCTTCAGACTAGGCTAGAAATAGGACACAAGATCTGACTCTACTCCTGGGATCTGAGTCATGTGGCTACTCAGAATTTGCTTTTAGCTCAGTATACAATTTGAGCCAGCTACCACTCCTCCCCTTGGGATGTCACCTCTAGGTGCAGGGTCCCTCTTCAGCAATCTGACTGACAGAGTAGACAGTCTACATCTAGTTCTCTTTACATAAATTCAGGCCCCTCCCATCCCCAGGAGTGCAGATTTCTTTGTCTGTTTCCCTGTGCTGACCTGGCATGGGAAAATGACACACAGTTATTTTTTTATTGGATTTCCACATCAGGATTTGGTTTGTTGTATTTCCTAGATCTGTTTGGAAGAGAGTTTCTATTTGTTTGCTTACTATATGTGGGGAGAGCTTACTGTGTGTCTTCCTGCCTCTCCACTGTCTTCTCATAAACTTAATATTAAGTATATTTGTTTCTTATTCTAGGAAAGTGTCACTGAAAACATTGTTCTTTTGGAGATAATTATTAAAGTATTTGATGTGAAAAATTACTAAGATGCTCTGGGAATGACATAATCCCAAATCATTAAACGAAGATGGGGAAGAAACTATTTCCTTCCTTCCTTCCTTCCTTCACTTCTATCTCTTCCTTCTCACATTGCATCTCATTCATTTAGCAACATTTTGTGGCTTCATAGGATTTACACTTGAAAGGAACCTTAGTGTCCATCTGGTTTGAGTCCCTCAGTTTGCACAGACTGAGGCCCATCATTCCTTGGGGATTCCTGAATCACTGCATCCTGAATGAGAGTAGATTTGGAATTCTGTTTCAAGTGAAGGCAACTGTTCCACTCAATGGTAATTGCTCTTGAAGAAAAGTAGAAGCATGTACAGCTCAAAGATCATCACTCCAACACTGTGCTAAGACTTCATCTCCTAGGATGTCCCATCCACAGTTCAAGGGCTGGGGGACAGTTGGTAGGCATTCAATTGATATTATCACTTTTTCATGTTTTTTTTTTCTTTTTGGAGGGGTAAGGCAGGGCAATTGGGGTTAAGTGATTTGACCAAGGTCACACCACTAGTTTTTTGTGTTGTGTCTGAGGCCGAATTTGAACTCAGGTCCTCCTGACTCCAGGGCTGGTGTGCTACTCACTGTACCACCTAGCCACCCCTGATATTATCACTTTTTCCAAAGTAGATATATTTGAATGGAATAGATTATTTTTAGAAGCTAGCACAAGGTGACTCAGTTGAAACCACTCTTTATACATGCAACCGGAACCTCAAAGCCCAGTGATATGCTTCTCTCCTCATGGGAGTGCTTGGTGCTCTGTGTTTGTATGAGGACCATGGTTGTCGAGAACTAGAGAGAAAAGATCCTGGTCTCCTGGCTTCCAGCTTCAAGAAAAAAACACACGCTTCCAATTTCCCTTTAATGTAAGAAGCTGACACGTTGAAGAGTTAACAAACTGATCATGTCCCTATTCTTTAAATTCAAATCAGATTGTAGTTTGCTCATATAATTCTTTCTTTCTCTGAGTAAATAAGAAGCATGATAGGGTATGGGTTTGGAGTTAGAGATTTAGTTCTAATCCCACCTTTGGCATTCATGGCCTGATCCTGGGCAAGTCATATGATCTCTGTGTTCCTTAGGAAACTCCCTTGGACATATCTACTAAATAATAGATGCCTTATGATCATCAATGATAGAGTGAGTTCTCATACTGGGAATTCCCAGCACTGACAAAAAAAATCACCAATCCCTAGTGTCAAGTCATGGCAATAAGCATTTATTGAGGTCTGCTATGTACAGGCTCTGTGCCCAGTACAAAGAATGGCAAAAGAAACCAGGTCCTGCTTTTAAGGAGGGAGAGACAACATGCAGACAATTGGGTAGAAACAAGCTATATACAGGAGAAAATCATCAGAGAAGGCACTAGTATTGAGGGGAACTGGAAGCTGCTTCCTGTAAACAGTGCGGTTTTGGCTGGTACTGGAAGGAAGCAAAGGAAGCTAGGAGGGAGAGATGGAGACAAAGATGGTTCTAGAGTTCTAGGCATGGGGAACAGCCAGTAAAGATGCCCAAAAAACGAATCAGGAGACAGTATTAGGTTCAGTGAACAGCAAAGAGGATGGTGTCACTGCATTGTAGATGGTATTAAAAGACTGAAAAGTAAGAAGTGACCAGATTATGAAGGCTTTGAATACCAAACCAAGAACTTTGTATTTGATTCTGAAGGTGATAGGGAGATACTTGAGTTTATTGATTAGGGTCAGAACATGGTCAGACCTGTGCTTTGGAAAAATCACTTTAGTGACTGAATGAAGAATGGGCTGGAATAGGGAGAGATGGGACAGAGAGACCAATAGTGCATTCCTTTATTTCTGAAGGAAGAGTGCAATTTGGAGATTGGGTTTGTGGTTCTAACTTGAGTCAATAATTTCTCACTCCTTGGATCTCAATTTCTTCATCTGAAAAAGAGAGTAATGAACTAAATGGCCTTTTCTGATTCTAGAAATCACAACATGGACAAAGATATACATACCCTGAATAGGTTGGGTTTTTTAAAATGTTTATTTAAGACTTGTACACTGTGTAAATGGCCCTGGACTCCTGTTTGGAGCTCTCAGCGTTGATAAGCAGACCCTATTTGGGTCAGTCTTTAAGAATTTCTGTTCATTCCCTTCCTTCTCCCCACCTGTCCCCTCCAGTTCCTCTCTCCTGCTAGCTGAAACCCATAGAGACAGTATTAAAATACAGAAAGGCAGACACATAAAAGGTAGGTAGGGATAGAGTTGTCTTTTAAACTGTCATGCATATATGTGGTACCAAACTGTTTTCTCTCAGCCCATGGGTCCTGATAGTGCCCCAGCTCTGCCTTAATTTCTGAAAGCTTTGAGCTTCTTGGTTGCCAGTATTCTGCTGAGCTCCTGGCTTATGACCTAGAATTATCCAGACATTCTGTTTTAGAGCCTGGTTATTAAAGGTATCAAAACAGGACAGTTTGCAAAGGAGCCAGAGATCTTTGCCTAGAACAGGTGAAAAACGATGCATATTTAGTGGTACTCAATTGATAAGCCAGGAGTTTAGGAGATCTACTAAAAGAAGAAAACCATCCCCTTTTTCTTTCCGATTGGAAAGGTCTGGGAAAGGGGTTTGTTCAGTTAAAGTTTGAGAGGGCTATCTCTTGTTATCTGGAGGTTTAGATTTCTATTAAGGCTTTTGCTTCATCCCCCTCTTTTCTACCTTTCTCCACCCCACAGTAGAAAAAGAAGACCATTCTGCCATTCATTTCAGTCACCATTAGGCCTTGGTCATCACAAAGAATTTTTGAAACAGTACTTGGTTAATTCTCCTCATGACTTTTACCAGTGAGAGGTAATACATTTGGTGCCATGTGCTTACATATTTTTAACTGTCTTGTTGATGTTTTTGTTTTTTATACAGCAATCATTTACCCAAAACTATTCCCTACCATTGAAACCTCAGTTGTAACAACAATAATAACATATAGCATTTATGGATGCTGAATATACTGAATGCCCCCAAAGTAGCTTCAAACTCAGACTTTTGGGACGTCCCATATTGTCTCAGATTCCTCACAACAATCCTATTAGGTAAGTACTTTTATTCTCCCCATTTGGTGGAGAGGAAATAGAGACTGAGGCAGGTAAAGTAATTTCCCTAGGATCATATAGGTAAGTTACCTGAGGCAGAATTCAAACTCGAGTCTTTCTGACCTTAAGTCTGACACTCTGTCTACTATACCACCTAGATGCCCCAAAGAAAACAGTGAAGTAAAGCTGATTGACAAAATGACCCTTCTGACAGTGTAACTCTCCACTCCTCTACCTAGTTTCAGAGCAGGTATTAATCCGAATTATTAAAGGGAGTTTCTTCTTTGAGATTTCCCCATGCCAAGTTCTAAGTTCCATCTAAATAAGATATTCATACACCTTAATTTGTTCAGACATTCCCCAGTTGATAGGGACTCATTTTATTTGCAAGGTTTTTTTTCTATTGCACAAAATAAATGCTTCTATAAATATTTTGGTATATTTGTAACAGTTCTTTCTGTCTTTGACCCTTTGTGGTATATGGCCAGCTGTGGGATTTCTGGGTCATTGTATCACATTTATCATCTACGTCACACCACCTGTGAAACACATACTACACATGTGATTACCCCATTTTACAGATGAGGTAAACTGAGACCCAGAGAGGTTCATTGATTTGACCAAATTATACAAGTAGCATGGGATAAAGTCAGGATTTGAATGCAGGCCCTCTGACTCCAGTGCCAGTGTTTTCCCCACTGTACAGCACTGCCTCTTGAGTGAATGAACAGTTTAGCCATTTTTTTTTCACATGTTTCTTTTGTTGTTGTTGTTTTAGCATAACGGTTGGACCAATTTACAGCTGTAGCACAGTGTATCAGTGTGCCTGAGGTCCTGATTTCCTTCCAATGTAGATTATCTCCACATTTTGTCAATTGCATGTGCGTGAGGTAAAACCCCAGATGGACAGTTTGATGTGCTTGAAATGACTGTGAATCTGTACCCAGAAGATCTGTTTGAAACCTGACTTTGCTGCTTGATACCTGTGTTGCCTTGGGCAAGTCACTTCATTGCCTCTGTAAAGTGAAGAGGTTCAGCTAGATGACCCCCGAGGTCCCTCTGGGCTCTAACACAATGACACTATGATAAGGTGATCTCCACTGTCTTTTCAATATCTGATCTTATTATCAGTTTTCCCCATTAAAATTTAAGCTTCTTAGAGTGGGAAATGTTTCATTCTTTTCTTTTGGGTCAGCTAGGTGGCACAGTGAATAGAGCACTGGCTCTGGAGTCAGGAGGACCTGAGTTCAAATTTGACCTGAGACACTTATCACTTATTAGCTGTGTGACCTTGGGCAAGTCACTTAACCTCAATTGACTTGCCTTCCCCTCTTCAGCACCTAGTGCAATGCCTATCACCGAGTAGGTGCATTTTTTTTTCATAAAAACTCTTCTTATTTCACATACTTGTGTCAATTTCTTACATGGCTTATAAGCAGACTTTTATCAGACATATTTGAAGCAAAGTTTTGTTTTCTTTCTCAAGAAATGACTTGACAGTAGGCTTGCTTCTTAATTCAAAGGGGAAGAAAAGTAAATTAAATTAAGTGTATGTCAAATAGAGATCTAGAGAAAGAGAGGAGAAGAGAGAAAAGCACATAGTTCCTGCATTTGCAGCTCTTAATGAATAAAGAAAGAGCTATGCAATGTTTCTTTTTGGCTTTCTAATATCCAACCAAAGCAGTTCTTTGAAGAGAAGGTTACGAAAATCTGGCAATGTCTTGATTCCATTATAATACTTGAAAATAAGCCTGGGAAGGATTGTGAGATTGCTGTCTCCATGAATATGGAAGTTCTTTATCTGGTGCCTTGGATAATTTTATCACAAAAATCTCCTTTTAACATGCTACTGTGTTTCCCACCCACAAGTTTTCTTTCTGGTTTATCTGGCCCTGAATTTCTTAGGTGCCTGTATAGGCCTTAGTATCTAAGGGCCCAATTAACAGGAAGAATATGCCATTCTTGCACATTCTTTGGTTAATTAGATTCGTTATGAAATCATTCATTTGATGACCATCCTAATGAAGCTAATGAAAACCTCTTCTGAAACAGTTTATTCTTTGTACCTTAAGCACTGGACCTCATTCAGGCCCACGAGCAGCAGCCGCTCACAACTCATTATCTTCCCAATTCGTGCGTCTGTTTTCATGCTCTGTTGGTTTCATTAGATGCCAAATAAAGCCACCACATATTAAAATGGCATTAAAGTACTAACTGAGACTGAAAAAACTCTGAGCTGTTCTGCCTCTGGTGAGCGGCTGGCCTGTCTGGGTTCTGCAGTCACAGTGTGGGTGACTGTCTTCTTGAAGTCACTGAGGCATGGAGGCCAGGTGTTGTCTCCTTCATGTGGGAACCCTTAACGTCTCCTCTGTCAGAGATGCCACTGCATTTGAAGACTTGTATCATTTATTCCTTAGAAAAATGGTTTTTATTAATATATTTTGTTTTTATGGTGTCTTCATTTCAAAATACATCCCTTCTCCTTACCTTACCTAGCAAGTCAATCCCTTGTGACAAACAATTGAAAAAAGAAAAAGTGGGGTTCAACACAACCAATTATTTCATCAACTAGGACTGATGGTGTATGTAATATTCCACACTCACAACATGCCTCTCTTTCCATCCCTACCCTGCCCCCCATAAAGAAGGACAAGAAAACCATATTTGTCACCTTCTCCAGGGCCAATCTTGGTCTTACATCGTGTTCAATTTCATGCTTCTGTTATGTTGTTCTTTTCATTTCCATTGTGGAAGTCATATATATATATATATGTATATATATATATATCTCCATCTATACATATATAGACATACATTTCTATATCTACATCATCTACCCATATTTGTATATACATGCACATATATTTTGTTCAGTTGTGTCAGATTCTTCCTGACCCCATATGGAGATTTGTGACAAAGATACTAGGGTGGTTTGCCATTTCTTCACCAGCTCATTTTACAGATGGGGAAACTGAGGCAAACAGAGTTAAGTGACTTGCCCAGGGTCATACAGTAGTATGTGTCCATGGCCAGATTTGAACTCAGGAAGATGAATCTTCCTGATTCTAAGCCTAGTGCTCTAATCTTCTGTACCACCTAGCTGTCACAACACACACATATGTATGTGTATGTGTGTCTATATATATAAACACACATATGTGTGTATACATATATATTATACACACACACACACATACATGCATTCATGCATACTAGGAAAATGTGGTTGGTAGAGCTGGGAAATTCAGATTCTTCAAGGAAGTTGCAACAACTTCTGCAATAGACCCTGAAAGGAGACTTTTCTGTTATTAGTGGACTGTGGGTAATGATGCTTTTACCAGAACATGTAATCAATGTTATTTGCCCCAGTGATATACATGCAAATAGCTTGGCTCTTTTAAAAATGGGAACAGAAGGTTAAGTACCTGTGGTGTTCCAAAAACAATCTATGACTGGATTTTATCCAAGGGAAATCAATGGAGTATCTGATAGACTGTGCTTGGAAAACCTTTAGCTGGCGGTGTAAATGCCTATTTACACAAGGAATAAGGAACTTGGAGGCACAGGAAAAAAAAAAGAACCAGGAGTTTAGGAGACTTGGGGGCCAATCGTGGCTTGGTCATCAACAAGCTACGTGGCCACGTAATTATTACTTGGACAAGGGACCTGAGGGTGGGGCTGGGGAGAGCCACCACAAGTACAGTGAATCAGTCAGCAAACATTTACTAGGCCTTACTGCATCAGACCCCTTACTAAGTTCTATAAGTAACTAGACATATGCAAGCTATATACAGACTAAATGGAAGATAATTCCTGAGAATAAGGCACTTGCCTCTGCATGGGACTGGGGGGAAGTGGGAAAATCCTCCTGCAGAAGGTGGGATTTGAGAGGAGTCTTCAAGGAAACCAGGTAGAGGTGAGGGGGCAGATCATTCCAGGCATGGGGAACACTCAGTGCAAATGTGACGGGGGAGATAGAGTTACAAACAAGAAATGTCCATTGGGTCAGTGTTGCTGGATCATAAAGTATATGAAGAGTAAAGTGTAAGAAGGCTAGAAAAGGAGGAGGAGGCCAGATTGGGAAGTTTTGAATAGCACACAGAAGAGTTTGTAGTTGATTCTGGACATTCTGGAGTTCACTGAGTGGGTGAGGGGAATGGGGTGGTTTGACCTGAGCTGTAAGAAGATCACCTTGGCCCTTGAGTGGAGGACAGATTGGAGTGGGGAAAGATTTGAGACAGAGACACCAATGTGAAGGCTGTTGCAGTAGTTCAGGTGAGAGATGATGAGGTCCTGACCTCAGGTGGGGGCTGTGTGAGTGGGGAGGGGAGCTGGAAGTGAGATGTTTTGAACAATATTTGGGAATGGATTAGTCTGGTGATATGAGTGAGTCTAAGCTTGGAGGCCTGAGGATGGGGCAGATGGTAGCACCGTGGTTAAAACAAGAATTCTTTTTTTAAAAAAGTTTTTTAAAGTTAATTTTTCTATTAAATTAATTTATTCTTAGTTTAAAACAAGTATTCTTTAACTCAAAGTGAAGAGTTTCATGGGAAGAGAGGGTGAATACAGTTTAATTGTTTTTCAGAGATGGGCAAGTGCCCTTTAGAAGAGATATGCAACAGTTCCCAGCTGATTGAAAGAGGGACAATGTTTTTAATCTTTAAATCCAAAATGGTCTCGGAAGGTAGCATAAGTAAAGAAACTGATACCAGAAAGACCAAAAATAAGGTCTCTTTCTCCTCTCTGTTCCTCTTTCTTTTTTTTTTCTTTTTAGAGGGGGCAATTGGGCAAATTTGGTAATTTGCCCAAGGTAACACAGCTAGTTTTTGTGTGAAGTATCTGAGGCTGGATTTGAACTCATGCCCTTCCGACTCCAGGGCCAGTGCTCTATTCGCTGCACCACCTCGCTGCTCCTCTGTCCCTTTTTCTGTCTTTGTCTCTGTCCCTCTCTCTGTCTCTCCCTCTGACCTTAGAGGTCATTCAGTCATAGGTTCACAGTCTCTTCCATTTTGCAGACAGGAAAGCAGAGGCACCTTTGAGAAGGAATTTATTCAGGGTGA
The DNA here is from genome assembly GCA_011680675.1 of Gymnobelideus leadbeateri. Classification (NCBI taxonomy): domain Eukaryota; kingdom Metazoa; phylum Chordata; class Mammalia; order Diprotodontia; family Petauridae; genus Gymnobelideus; species Gymnobelideus leadbeateri. The sequence continues at coordinate 119,481 of WOXC01001389.1, read as the reverse complement.
CAAACCAGAGTACTTTTTCCCCATGCTGAACACAGCAGAACAATATCTTGCTACCTTTTAAAATCCTTTTAATAAAAATGTCCTCTGAGTCAGAAGCTTACTTACAGTGACGTGGAAAATATGACAGGACTAGATTGTTGTTTGTTGTTCTCAAAGAAGACCAATGACATTGGGAAGGTGAATCTTTTGTGATTGGATTTAAGTGAGGCAGGATTGCACAAATTCAATCAGCCTCCCTCCTCCAGAGTCATCAGACAAAAGTCAGGATGCCTGGTCCTGACACCCACAGGGCTGGTGGAAGAAAGGGAGGAGAAGCCTCGTGAATCCCTAAGGATAAGACTTTACACCAAAGCCTCCTCAGGACCTTATCCCATGGAGAGGACTTAGGGCATCTGGAAACCTTTGGCTAAAACAAAAAAGACACTATCTAGAACCCTAGACTTTGGAGCAGTATCTAAGAAAGCTTTCTCATTCTTGACTGCTGTTTATCAGGATTATGCCTCTCATGATGTATTGTATTAGAAAATAATTCTTGATATCTTCTGTTTTGATATTTTCTGCATTTCCCAATGTATCCTTTCCCCTACCCCCTTCAAGACAACCATCCCTTATAATAAGGAATAAAAAAGAGGGAAAGAAAGCTTAGCAAAACTAACCAATGTATCAGAAAAAAGTGTTGTAATATGGAGTGGACTACACGCATAGCCTTCATGCACCACCTTACTTCTTCATGGGAGCAGGAGGAGGGACAGTATTTTAATTAAAAAGCTCTGTGAATCTTAACATTTCTTTCTTGTTTTATTTATCACTAGAACATGAGCTCCTTGCAAACAGGGATTGTGCCTGGCTCAGAGTACATACTTTAAAAATCCTTGTTGATTTGGATGATTAAAATTTTCTTATAAAGTATATTTTAAATCAATTCTGTCTCTAAGCAGATTTCCCTCCCCCCCCCCTCAAAAAAAAAGAAAATTCCAGGAAAGTAAATTCTACTAAATAGAAAAGTGGGTAAGAAAAGCAGAGCATCTGACTACCCAGGATGTATTTGGGAGTAATGTTTAGACTAGCTAGGATAGAATCACAAAATTACAAGTTTAAGACTCACAGTGAGACTCGGTGCATTTTAGCCTCTGAAGGGCTGCTCTGTGGAAGAGAGGTCAGCCTTGTCCTGTCTGGCCCTGGGGGACGGAACCAGGAGCAGTGGGTGGAAACTGTACAGAGATAGATTCTGGCTCAATGGAATTGAACAAACTTGGGGACCTTACATTCTAAGGGAGATGGGCAAGTTAATTACATGAATACAAATGACTATAGTACAAGGAAAATGGAGGGAGATAGAACTTAGGAGGGGGTCAGAGAAGACTTTTGGGGGCGTAGGAGATAGTATCTGAGATGAGTCTTGAAGAAACATAAGGGCTATAAGAGGTGAAGTGAGTTTATTCCTATAGGAGGGTATGCAGGTGGTAGCTTTTGTGAATACACAGAGATGGGTAAATGCTGAGTTTGGAGAACAATTATCAAGCTAGTACAGCTACGCTATAGAGTTCATGAAAGGGAGTACCATGAAAAAAAGACCGGGATGGTGTATAGGAATGACGTTGTAGAGGGTCTTAAATGTTTGCGCTTTATCCTATAGGCAGTAGGGAGCCATTGAAGATTTTTGAGGAGAGAAGTGACATGGTCAGGACCTCTGTTTTAGATTATATTGTATCTGTGTGGATGCACTGGAGGTGGGAGAAATCAGTAGTAGGGAGAGCAAAGGAGAGGCTCTTAGAGAAAACCAAGCAAAAGGTGATAAAAGCCTGAAGGAGTGAGTGGAGAGAAGAGGACAGAACAGAGAGATGAGTCAAGACAATAAGACTTTTCAGCAGTCTGTAGGGAGTATGGGAGAGGGAAGAGGTGAAGATGACTCCCAGACCATGAAGCTGGATGACCAGGGAGGTGGTGATGTTTTTAATGAAATGAAAGAAGTTTAGAAGACGTCCAAGTGTGGGAACAATAATCAATTCCATTTGGGGTATGTTGAGTTTGACATATCTGTAGGGTATGCAGGTGGAGATAACAACTATACAGTTTATAATATTGGATTGAAGTCCAAGAAGGGTAGAGTCACAAAGCTAACATCAAGATGATGCTTGAATCTATGGGAACTAACAGAAATGTCAAGAGACAGAGTGCAGAGGGTCCTGGATAGAGTCCTTGAGGACATTTATGTTAAGGGCATAGGAGATGAATGATGATCCAGCAATGGAAACCCAGAAGGAGGACCAGAAGATTGGTATCACACAAACCAGAGGAAGACTACCCAAAAGGAGTCTCGTTTAGTGTATGTAAAGCTACAGGAAGTTAAGACGGCTGAGGGCTAAGAAGAGGCTGTAAGATTGATAGTCAAAAGTTTCATTTGGGTGGTGAAGGATTTCAAGGGGCAGAGAATTGAGTGGATGCTGTGGTAGTGAGTGGGGAAGATTTTTTCTAAGTTTGTCAGTGAAAAATAGAAGAGATATAGGCAATAGCTTGGGGAGGGGCCATGGTAGAGCCATGTGTAGACTTTTTAAGGATGCCATATTTTTAGTGAGGAGAGAAACAATTTAGTAAATACAGGAAATTAAAGATGAGAGAAGGAATGATTAAGGAAGGAAATTCTTAAAGGAGAGGGATCTTGAGATATGGAGTAAGGAAAAGGCTAGGAGGACCTCATGGCAGATGCTCTCTATTTTCTCAGTAAAGTAGGAGGTGAGACTGAGAAGGGGGTGAGGGAGATACTGACTTAAAGAAAAAATTTTAGAAGATTGCTGAGAGGAACGAGATTCAACCAGGAAAGAACAAAAAATTTGCACTGTAGGAGTGTGAGTCATGTTCTTATTATCATTATTAATGTGTAGTGGACCCAGTCAGCACTATTGTGTGATTTCCTCTAGTGTTTAGCAGCTGGGGCATATGAACAGAGAAGGCAGATGGTGGCAGTTGAGTATTGGCAGAATGTGAATGACAGGAAGGACAAACCTTTTGAGTTCTCTGCTAGTGGGATGGGCTGTCCGGGAGGTAGGTGGTGAGCTGTAGTGGGGATTCTTGATCAAGTTCTGATTGTTCACGTTAGGTTCAATTAGATGACTTCTGAGATCTCTTTCACCCTCGAGATCTAATCGTGGATAGAAAAAGATTGTAGACAGATTTTTCTGAATTCTGCTGACTGAGATCTTGTTGCCTATGCTCTGTGCTCAATAGGTGGGTCTGATTATATAAAGGCAGTTGATCAGGAGATAAATTTGAGCAAACCCTTACTCCTATACAATATTAAAATCCATATTGATACCTAGTTAGGTATCAACCTGGAACAACATTAGGAACTCTTCATGTTAAGAGAACAATCGACCACTTTAGTAACTGGAGTTTTGATTGGTTGATAGTGACTAAAGCTTCTTCCAAGAAAGTTGGCAGGCTGATCTCAAAGGACATCCCTCTCTTCTCCCAGAGTTGGGGGACTATGGGTGTGGAACATGACATATAATATTAAAGAGTTGACTGATGTGTGGTTATTTTTGCTGAACTGAATGGGTGGAGAGACATATTGGGAAACGTAGGTAATGTTAAAATTAAAGATGTATATATATATATATATATATATATATATATATATATATATATATATATATATATATATATTTAAAAATCCTAAAACAAAACTAAGTGTTTTCTCTAATATATTTACCTTAGACTGATAGTACAGACAATGAATTGGATCCAGAGTTGAAGAGGAGGCTGAATTGCCTTCAGGAAACTGCAAAGCTCCTTTAAATGACCCCCAACCTTTTCCCACCAGCTCTCTATCAGTTTTGCTGTGTACTGCAGTACCTGTAACATAACAGTCTCCAAAGAATCAAAAATTGTACCACAGAGAGAGCAGTGGAGACATATGTAGTAAGTGCAAGCAGTCTACAACATATAATCAGTGAGGAACTCTGAAGAAAACCAAGAATTAAACATACAATCTAGGAAATGGGTGTTAAGAAAAGAAGCTGGCTTGGTCATGTGTTGAGGGTGAGGGAGGGCAGATAGCAAGAATGGTCCACTAATATCCTGGGGGCGGGGAGGGGGAGAGGGAATCAAGGAAGGTCTCCATTGGGTTGGGTGGACCACCTGTGGCCAACTTAGTGTAGGAAATGAACAACAGTCATGAATTGCATTAAGGAAGACAGTGTCCAAGTGGATGAAACCACAGCTTCATTTGATTATATATTTTAGTATTTTCTTTTAGCAGCCCCGTGAGGTAGGTGAGGCAGGCATTATTGTTCATATTTTGTAAGTGAGGAAAAAGAAGGCAAGTAGCTTTCCTGTAATAAGTGGCAGAGACAAGGCTCAAATCAGGTATTTTGACTTCAAGTTCAATACTCATCCTATTATTACACTCCAATTATGTGGACTGGTCCAACACGTCTCCCTGTCATGCCCCGTAAGTTCAAGACTCCATCTTGTACCTCTAGTCCTTTGCAAAGGCTGTCCTCTCTGCCTAACACACTTTCCCTCCTCAATGCTGACTCTTAGAATTCCTTCAAGGCTTTTGTGCCACTTTCTCTGAGGAATCTTTCTTCATTCTCTTGATTGTTAGCGTTCTATGACTTCTCAAATTGTCTCACATTTACATATCTGTTTACTTGTTGTTTCGCCTTTTGTTGTTGTTCAGTCGTTTTCGGTCGTGTCTGACTCTTCATGACCCCATTTGGGGTTTCCTTGGCAGAGATACTGAAGTGGTTTGCCATTTCCTTCTCTAGTTCATTTTATAGATGAGGACACTAAGGCAAACAGGTTGAAGTGACTTGCTCAGAGTCACATAGCTAGTAAGTGTTTCAGGCCAGATTTGAACTCAGGAAGATGATTCTTCCTGATTCCAAGCCCAATGTTCTATCCACTTCACAAACTGCCCATTGTATCCTCTAGTGGAATGTAAGGATGTAGTAGAGTGTGATTGTAGCCCATAGTAGAATGTACTTCTTGATGGCAGGGACTCTCTCTCTCTCTCTCTCTCTCTTCCTTCCTTCCTTCCTTCCTTCCTTCCTTCCTTCCTTCCTTCCTTCCCTCCCTTCCTTCCTTCTCTCTCTTTCCTTCCTTCTCTCTTTCTTTCCTTCCTTCTTTCCATCTTTCTTCCTCCCTCTCTTTCCTTATTTCCATCTTTCCTCCTCCCTCTCTCCCTTCCTTCCTTCTTTCTCTCTCTCTTTCCTTCTTTCTTTCCATCCTTTTTTCTTTCTTTCCTTTTTTCTTTTTATCTCCAAAGCCTAGCATTGCTCCTGGCATTTGGTAGCCACTTTAGAAATTCCCGTTGAATTGAGTCAAAGGAAGTCACATTTGAGCCACTTTGTAGGAAGGATGAGATCTGGATAAGTGGTGATGGAGGAATATTCCAGGAGAAAAGAGAGATTCTGAATATTTGAAATGCTGACTCTCGAGTTCTAACCTTGATGTTGGAAAGCAGAGGGTTCTTACAGTTGGACAAAGTCTGTGAACTGCTGTGCTCAAAACCAGAATTTCCTTTATGGCTGTGAACCTTTAACATAGCTATTGTATAACCTGATTTCTCAGCTCCCTCCGTGCCACACATAAACTCATTTTCAATATGGTTATATATGCTTCATCTGGCCCATGATGGTGCAGTCATCTGTCTTGTCTCAATTAGGCTGGAAACTTCTCCACATGGAGGGATACCTTTTCTGTGGTCTGTCAACCTTTCTCTTATACAAAACGTGGTGAAGTGGCCTGTTCTGAGTGGACTTTAGATAAAGCAAAGAGACAAGCCTTTAGTTTTCATAGATACCATAAGCTGTGATTTCATTGATGTAGATGTTCATAGTTTTACAGGATCATAGATTAAGAGCAAAAGAGATGGTTGAGTCCAATCCCTTTATTTTTAGAGATGGAAAAACTGAGACACAGAGTGGTTAAGTGACTTGCCCATGGTCACACAGCTAAATTTGAATAAAATTTGGACTAAATTTGAACAGGCAAAATTTGAACTCAAGTCTACTTGACTCCAAATCTTGCACTCTCTTGACTGTACCATACCTTGAAGCCATGTTCCTTCTTGACCATGCCCCCTTAGAAATCTTCCACCATGATTGTATACTGTGTAATGGGTGGCTTCCTCTCATTCTCTTGATATTGTGAGGATACCAATGTAGCAGACGGGCTGCAAAGATAGGATATTTACTATCCTTGGCTGTTGCTTCATGACTAGCCATCTTTTTACTTTATTTTTTGTTCATAACTTAATGAATCCCACACTCCCAACCTTCCTTGCTGTCCCTATCCTCTTCTGTAAGGTATTATTTTTAAAGAATTAGCAGTTACGATGTTCAGTCCCATAAGTGTACATTCTCCAGTGGGTAGATGATGGCTTATCATTCTCCATAATATTAACTTTTGAGACCAAAAGCAAGACTCACGATCAGGTGTCCTGAAGAGGAAAGAGGGATACAGGAAAAAGGGGCTACAAAATGCACAGAGTATGTTCAGAACTATTCCTGAAACTGCCCGTTAGAAAATGTCGTATCATATCTACATGATACATGTAGGCTGCTTAAAAGATCACAAAAGATCATCAACACTGCCCATCATGGCAAGTAAACTGGCTATATCTGCACCCATGGGACATGTATTTGTAGAATTTTGAAGAAGGCCATTAGTTAATCTTTTGTCTGACCATTCAAAATGGGAAGAGGACAGCAACCAAAGATGCCCAAGTTGACATCATCCAACTCTGGTGTGCCAGTTGTTTATGGAAACCTCATTGGTTATTCTGGGTTGTGTAGGGAAAACACAATATAAGAATAACATATAAAATGAAACCATTCTCCCAAGAAACATTTTGGGAAGAGCATGCCAGAAACTGAGACTGAAGAGGTATGCATCTCAAAATGCTTACCTGACCACAAGAATGGAGATGTGGAACAGGTGTTGAGTTGCTTCGCCAATCTCACTGCGGACATAATTCAATAAATAAGTGGATCCCAAAGCAGTAGGAAAAGTGGTTACATATTAATTGAGAATAAGTAGCTACCATCACAGAGGTAAGCATTTCTGTTAATTATGGATTGTCATTCCAGCTTTCTAGAGATCACCATTCTATCAAGTTCAGTGTCAAGCGTAGCTTGTGTACTATCTGCACGAGAAAGAAAACCATCCATAACTCTCTAGTTATAAGGATCAGAGTCTTGGCCCCAACCAATGTGGAAGCTAAAGCTTTTATTAGTAATTTCAAGTACCAGGTAGGGGAAAAGTTTTCAAAAAGCAACAAGGGGATCAGACCATCCCAAAAAGTGGTGGAAAAAAACTCTGTAATAAACTGGCTGGCTTATCATAGCTCCAATCTCATCACAGATAATTCCCAACTATTTCATTTCACTGAAATTTTGCTGTTCTAAATAGTGCCCATGACTTGATACAATAGGGAGATGATATTCTGGGTCAAACCTGGGTGGGTTTTGATGGTTTTTGAGGTCCTTTCTAACTTTGAAATTCTGTGCTTCTGCTGGACGAACTTGATAAAGCCCTGGGTCATTGGCTAGGGTAGCAAAACTTTATCTGATCCAGTCTAGAGCTCCAGAGATGTTTTTGCATTGTTATTTGCTGTATCGGCATTTGGCCCATGTCATTAAAATGCAGAGCGGGTCCCCCTAAGCTGTAAGTGGGACACATTTGCAGAAGAGTCTTCTCTGCATAATAAACTATGCCCTAACAATGAGATTGTATGTAAAGATAGACACTAACAGGGCAAAAAAAGGAAAATGAAAAAGGAAAGAGTTCAACAAATCAACAAAACATTTTTGTGTTTTGGATTAGATGTGACACAGCCTGCATACAAGCTGAAAGGTTGCTCTTTTGAAGTAAGTAGAACCACATGTTATGTCGTGACTAAAAAAAGAAAAATCGGTAGGACAGGGAGACATCTTCTGAAAACTAATGAGACGTTATGATTTCAGCCAAAATTGTATCCAACTTTTCAATATATAACCAGACAAGATCTGAGCCAAAGGATGAAGGGTTGACAGAAAACTTGGGGAATTTAGAGTCTAGACATTGAAAGATGAAAAAATAATTCATAACAAGGCTAAAGAGGTGAAGGATAGAGGCTCAATGAGTAGAGGAGATAGTTATGCTTTGCAGGGGTGTGTGTGTGTGTGTGTGTGTGTGTGTGTGTGTGTGTGTGTGTGTGTTTTCTTATTCAGTCATCTCATCTCCCCAAAATATAGGTATAATATTCTTTGTTCAGTCATGTCTAACTCTTCATAACCCCATTTTGGGGTTTTCTTGGCAAAGATACTAGAATGGTTTTCCATTCCTTTTTCCTTACATATGAGGAAACTGAGGCAAACAGGGTTAAGTGGTTTGTCCAGAATCACACAGCTGGTAACTATCTGAGACCAAATTTGAATTTAGGAAGATGAGTCTTCCTGACTCTAGGTTGACAGTATCTACTACTTCAGCTAACCTTTTAATTGGACCATTATCTTTTAGTCCCTATATGGGAAAGGGGGTCAGGGGAACAGAGAAGTAACTTGTAGAAAATTGCTGTGGCTCCATTAATCAACTACAAGAATATAGGAAGCTCCTTGAAGGCAAGGACTAATCTTTTTATCTTTTCCAGAACTTAGCACAGTGTGCTATACATAGCAGATCCGTAGAATGATGAATGAACTTTTAAAAATAGGTAACTACAGCATACTATTTCACGTCTGACAGTGTACACTGTGATACTAATATGCCATTCCCTGTTCAGCTTTAGGAATGGAAGATGATGCAATCTACTGTAATCTGTTGAAAAGAACAAATGAGACCAAATGCTGCTTAATTGAATTGTCTTTCCATTTAATGCAAGTCAAGCAAACATATTTTTTATAACTTTGGGAATATGGAAATTTGGAGTGAAGAGGTAATTTGGGGGATTTCTGCACAACTGCCCTTATTTTGAGTACTTCAAAATCTCTCATTACATTGCATAGTTTTACACACACACACACACACACACACACACACACACACACACACACACACACACACTGCCCCATCTGTCTGCATGACGGGAAGCTACTTTCTGGTTAGTAAGAGGCCTTCAAGGGGGTAGTCAAAGAACCGCAATAAGCCAGATTGAGGCTGCAGCAGTTTGCTAAATGCCTGCAGCACTAAACTGACTTGCTAAGTAAGACAAGAGAGCGATGAGAAAAATACCATCACAGCATTAGAGATAAAGATTCTATTTGACAACGGCTGGACTGGACCAGACCTGGAATTTATTGATATCCGGAATTCTTGGAAGAGGAAATGCCCTTGACAGGGAGTCTCATGTAGGTCATCATCTTGCCTGCAATTTATAGCCTTAGAAAGTCTCCTGGGATTTGGGATGGCTAGGTGTCGCAGTGAGTAGAGCATCGGCCCTGGGGTCAGAAGGACCTGAGTTCGGATCCGGCCTCAGACACTTATCGAATGCACCTTGGGCAAGTTACTTAACCCCAATTGCCCTTCAAAAAGCAAAAAAAAAAGTCTCCTGGGGGCAGTGAGTACTTATGTGATCTTCTGAGGGTCACACAGCCCATATGTATCATAGGAGTGACTAGAACTCAGGCCTCTCAGAATCCAAGGCCTGATGTCTTTGCACTATGCCCCACTGCCTATTATAATGGAGGATAATTAGAGAAAAATGGTCTCTATACTTAAGGACCCTACATTCTTCTGGTGTATTTGAATGGGGGTAGGTTATAGTATGGACATGGCTAAGAATATTACATACAGCTCAGGGTGTGATGGAGGCAAAGCAGAGATCCAGAGAAAATTCAGTTATGTAAGTGTTGGTCTCAATGACAAATCTGAGGGCAGTCTTTTTATATTGCATTCTTAGGAAAACTGGAATGAATTTTTAAAAACTGTGATATTAAATATTGTCATTATTGTGATATTAAATTATTATGATAAATTATTGTGATATTAAATCTTGATATTAGGTTCCTCTTACCTTATCTTTCCTCCTGTACATTATAAAGAACACTAGGTTGACTGTCAGGGAACTTTGGTTTTGGTCCTGGTTTTCTTCCCACTAGCTCTGTGATTTTGAACAAGTAAGTCATTGATCCTCTATGACCCTCAGTATTCTCATCAATAAAGTGGGGCTAGTAAAACTTAGGTCCGCCCCAGCAGTACCACTTCTAGGTTATATCCCAAAGAGATCATAGAAGAGGGAGGAAGACCCATATGTACAAAAATATTTGTAGCAGCTCTTTTCGTGGTTGCAAAGGATTGGAAATTAAAGGGGTGCCCATCAATTGGGGAATGGCTAAACAAGTTGTGGTATATGAATGTAATGGAATATTATTGTGCTATAAGAAACGAGGAGGAGACGGTTTTCATATCTACCTGGAGAGGCTTATACAAACTGATGCTGAGTGAGAAGAGTAGAATCAGGAGAAATTTGTATACAATCACAAACACAACATATGTGTGATGACCAACTAGGACTCTTTTCAGCAATGCAGTGATATAAGTCAATCCCAAAAGACTCATGAAGGAGAGAAACTCAACATCCAGAGATATAACTAGAAAGAACTGAGCTTGAATCCTGATGGAAGCAAACTAATTGATCTTTTTCTTTTCATTGTTTGGTTTTATTTCTTCTTTACTATTCTTCATCCCACCTAGTACAATATGCCTTTGTAATTGGACTATTGTCCAATATGAATGTATTTGCAGATCCTATACTGGACTATATGCTGTTGTGGGGGGGTGGGGGGAGAGAGGGAAAGGAAATTTGAAAATCAAGGAACTGTGGAATTGAATCTTGTTAACTAAAACTAAACTAATAAATTAATTAAAAAAAAACTTTGGGTCCTAAATTTAGACCTGGAAGTGACCTTAGAGGTCAAGTTCAACAACTTCATTTTACTGACACAGGGACTTTAGTCCCAATAAGGGAAGTTGCCCAAGGTCACATAGTGACAGAGTTAGAATATAAACCCAAGTCCATTTGATTCCAAATCCAGTGGTTCCCCCCACCCCAACCATACTATGCTTCTTATTAGGGTTAATATTAATTATTACATTAAGGCTTTGTACACCTTAGAGAGCTAGAGAGATGAGGGTGACGGATTATTATTGAATATTCCTTTTTTTTTGGAGGGCAATTGGGGTTAAGTAACTTGCCCAAGGTTTTTTTTGTTTTGTGTGTGTTAAGTGTCTGAGCCCGGATTTGAACTCTGGTCCTTCTGACTCCAGGGTCAGCACTCTACTCGATGTGCCACCTAGCTGCCCCAATTATTTAATATTCCTACTAGTCTATTTAGATACCTCTAATTCTCCATGAAGAACCCATCTCTCATTTCTTAATTTCAGTATCTGGCTTTGGACAGCACCATTCTTGCATACAGGGACTTAAATAAAACTCATAGGCCATTAGCATGTATGATAGGACCTGTTTACCATGGTTCCTTCCTACTCTCAGATAACAGTAATGCAACAGATATTTTTTTTTCCTAAGAGGCAACAAAGCTGTATATAGGACCTGTTTGGCTCTTCCTCCTCGGATGTGGCTTCTTGGTTACGTAAGGGCAAAAACGTTTCCTTGCAAAAATGCCCCCATGCAAAGTCAGGACCTCAGACTTGTCAGATGTTTGAAGACCACAGAAATCATCTGACCAGATGCACTCCTATATGTATAAGAAATGGTGGCCACTTATATGAATGTTAAGTGCCACTGCATTCTTCTTCAATATTTTTGTTTCATTAGGGCAAAATGAACCTCCTTTTGTTAACTCCTCAATGACTTATGAAAGTCTTATTTTGTCCCCAAATCAAACCTGAACAGGGTGCTAGTCTAAGGCCCTCCTCTAATAGTATATACATATTAATAAGATAAAATGACTAAAATATTTGAAATTTCATAACAAACACAGGAAGACATTTTCCAAGTTTATGAAATTGACTGGAACAAAATTTTATATTGACCATTTTAATGTGAAAAATGTGAAGAAAAAACATACTTGCAAGTAAGGGGGAAGATGATAATGCTGGAACTTGCAAATTGGTGCCAGCTGAATGCTGGCTGTGGGGGTGTGTAGCATACAAATTTACCATTTGGCCAAATATAATAAAGTGCAACAAAAAATTATGGAAACAATTGTTTCCAGAAGGATGACTCCACAAGATAATTATATTCAAGTGATTGATGGGGAAATGTGAATCTAATTTAAAAGAATACAAAATAATTTCCCATAAAAGACAACTAAGATAACCTAATGTCTTTTCACCTTATCTCTCGGTTTGGGGGTCAGTGAACAGTGGTGCCACTGTCAGAAAGAGAAAGGTAGCATATGCTCTTCCCTCTGCCTGTGATTCACTATTTCTGTTGGTGGCATTATCATTCATTCACCACATCTCTCTTATTTGAAACCTTGGGATTATCTTTGACTATCCCTTCTACCTCAGCTCTCATATTCAATCCATTATAAAATCTCAGTATCTCCTTCATATCTCCTTTCTGCTTTCACTGATATAACCTAGAACAGGTTCTCGTAAACTAGTCCCCTGAACTCTTGCAATATTTTCCCAACACATTTTTCTTTTTTTCATTCTTTCTTCCCTTCAATCTATCCTTCATATCTCTGTCAGACTTATCTTCATTATGCATAGATTTACTCAGGTTATTCCTCTGTTTACAAATTGTCAGTGACTGTTGCCTCTTTAGGAAAGAGACAATTCCCCTGTATGACATTGAAATCCCTCTGTGATATGGTAGTATCTTGCCTTTCTAACCTACTTTCTGCAAGAGGTCTTCCCAGTCTCCAACTTCTCCCCTTTTTAGGTCCTTCTATCTGAAATTCACTCAGATTTACCTTGTATATATCTTTAATATATATCTATATCTATATACCTATATATATCTATATATCTTTTAGACAACATACTTGTTGGAATGTCGTCTCTCCCATTAGAATATGAGCTCCTTGAAAGCAGAGACTGTTTTGGGTTTTTTGTATCTTGCCTTTTAGCATAGGACATAGCACAAAGTAAATGCTTAATAAATCCTTGTTGACTTGACTTGACCACATAAACAGTCCTTGTCATATGCTTGTATTCTATTGTAACCAAACTGATCTATTGGTTATTCCCTGAACATGGTGTGGATAGCAGGGAGAGTTAAAGCAAATCTATTTTGTCTGCCGTTCCTCTCTCTTGACTTTGACTCTGTATTGCTGTCCTTGCCCCTGTCTTTGACCTTCCTTATTGCTGAAACAGCAAGGGCTGTCCTATCTATTGGGGGGGGGGGGGCAGGATTATAAGAGATAACTAACTCAAAGAAGAGCCTTTCCTTTTACTATCCCCAGAAACAGCCCTGTGCAATCAAAGGATACCACCTCCTCTACTACTACCCTTTGATCCTCCCAGAAAACCCCCGACCAACCTTGAGGTACTCTTTACCCTACTGCCTTACTGAAACCTATATAAGCTTTGTGCTTTTGTTTCTTTTGGGGTGTCTCTACCTGTGCAGGTAGGATTCCCATGTTAGCAAACTCAATAAACCCTCTTTGGTACCTAAATTCACGGTACTTGATTTGGGTCATGGTTTGGGGGTTCTGATTTGTTGTGGCGCCAATACTTGCACCTACAGTGACTCACACTTTCCCACCTCTATGCCTTTGCTCATGCTGTTCTCTAAGGCTATTGTTTCTTCCCTTATCCCTATGCCTTTTGCATTCATACCTATCCTTTCAAGCCCAACTCAAGTGCCATCTCTCTCATGAAGTCCCCTCTGATTCTTCTGGTAATAGCTTTTCCTCCTGTCTAACCCCATATCCTTTAGCAATTTGTTCTTCACCTCTTTAATGAACTTACCTTGTATTATTGTATTTATATTTATTTTATTGTATTTATAGCTATTTGTGCATATGATTTATTCCTTTATTATATTCTACACCCGAACAAGGGGAAGAATCCTCTTTTCTAAACTTTGTATCTCCCCAGTACCTAGAATAGCACTCTTTACACAGTAGGTGCTTAATGAATGTTTACCGAATTAAAAGATGATTTTTTGAGACTATAAAATGTCATATAAATATGAGCTAGAGTATAAAGAAATATTTTTGTGGCTACATCAAAAAATTGGAAATACTAATCTGGCATCCCTGCTTACTGCCAAATACACAGAAAAAAAGATGAAATTTGGTAATTCTGAGAATCTTTTTTTTTCTTTTTGGTCAGTTTGTCCAGCTTGAACAACTAAAATTCAGTTGTACTTTTCACATTCAGTCCTCTTCTTGAGAGCTTATATTCAAAGATTATATTCAAATGTAACTAGAAAATTGGCTAATGAATGATAGTGCAACATTTTAAATTTGGGAAAATGTTCCAGGAGAGGAAGGCTCCAAACCAGGAATGGGAAACCTAACTCTAAACCATACAAAAATAAACCAGGAGTATGTATCCTTTTATTTATTTATATTAAATTTTTAATAGCCTTCATTTTGACAGCAGTAGAATCTAGTCCTCATGAGACAGGCTAATAACATAGACTGTATACCTGGATTCCCCATATTTTAGAACATGGCAAAAGCCCTCAGTTCTGGTGCTTGCTATTTACACATATTTTAGAATATCTACTTTTTAAAAAATGGGGCCATGGTTCATTTCTGATTAGAGGAAGGTATTTCTCCCACTTAACACATGAATCTCAGTAGGCTTAGTGATTAAGAAGGTGGCAGAAGGAGTATAGAAACCTCTTCACTTGTGTCAGGGTTGCTGGGGGACACCTGTGTTCTTTTTTTCTTTTAGAACTTTCTTGAGACCTATCTGAATTTTAGGGCAATTTTCGTGTTGTGATCCTTGTCAGTGTAAAGCATGATGGGAGATAGTAGGGCAAACAGAAAGGGAGTGTTTTGCCCTGTCTCAAAAACATTCAGTGGGAGATGCTGATCATGTAGGAGGCATATTGTGTGCACTCCAAACTAGGGGAAAAGTGAATGGAATTCTTTTCCTTATTTAAGATGTTTCTCCTCATCACTTTCAAGATTTGCTGTTGTTAAATTTAACCATTATGTGTCTTGGAGTTTGTAGCATAGATTTTTTTGTTGTTGTTGTTTTAACCTTGAAGTGATCTTTGGATTCTTTTAATTAAAACTTTGTTTTCTGTGTTCAGAAGGACTGTTCAGCTTTATTATTTCTTGTATCATAGTGTTAAGTTTTATTTTTACTTCATCTAGGAAACTTTATGATCCTTAAATTGCCTCTATGCATCCTGTCTTCAAGAGCAATGTCTTGCTTGTATAGAGATCTTGTTTTCTCTTAACATTATTGTTTTTTGCTCCTCTTCTTCCAGATTGTCCTTTACTTTTTTATGTTTGTATTCTCAATAAGTTCTTATCTTTCTTGTTTCTTTGGACCAGAGGCTCACCATTGGGGATTCAAGTTTTTTTATCCTACCGATTATTTCTGCTGTGCATGCCATAAACTTTACTTTCATAATTCTCATTCCCCCTTTAAACCATTTAGGAATATCCTTTCATGGTTCTATGATCTCTTGAAGAATCCACCGGGTTTGCTGTCTCATCAAATGTTGATTCATTCTTTTTTTGTCTTGCAGTATTCCTTTAGAGATCTTTGGATTCATTTAGCTGTTTTGGAGGTCATCTTTCCTATTGTTTATACATTCCTCCCTGTTGATTTTTCTGTTCCTGCTCAAGGTTTTTAACTTTTTTCTTCTTTCTTAGATCTTTAGTAATTTTAGCCTTATCCCTTATATTCCTCTATTGCTCACTTTCTGACCCCTCTTTCATGGTGAATTCTCTAGGGTTGGACCTCAAAACTGTCTTAGTATCCTCTCATTCTGAAGGAATTTGTTTTGGGCCAGCCTCAGGTGGATACCAGTCCCCTTTCCCTCAGGCATGGTACAGGCCTACCTTTTGCTGGCAATCAGCTTCAGTTTCCATTGTTCTTTAATTCTCTGACCAAGTGATGATACAGTGTATTTGCTGCCACCACAGATAGAGGATACCTCTCTGCTAACATGGTCAGGAGGGAGGGCTGGACACCTTTGCTTGAAAAGACTGGGTCAACAAGTCTTATCAGTAGGGCCACCTTTGGGGCCCTTCTATAGGCCTGAGTAAGAAAACAGTTAGTAATGTGATAGCTGGCACAGAGGTATAATGGCCCAGAGCAACTGTAAGAGCTAGAATGCTTTCCTGAAGGAGGGGAAAGAAGTGGCAGTGATGAAAGCGATAGTGGTGTCTGTACTACAAAATCATGAAGTCTTCTCTTAGACCCAGACAGAGTGGGTGATGCCACATGAACCTAGAACATAGCTCCTGGACTTCCATCCAGAAATTTCTTGTTTAAGGTTAGAACTGTGGGAGCTGGAACACAGGACCATGATGTGGAGGAGCAAACCCAAACCTTACCCTTCACTGGTACATGTAGACCATGCAGGTCTCTGGCAACCCTAATAGCTTTCTCAGTTAAGTAAGAGGTGTAGCCCTGGGTCCCTGGGTAAAGGTGGAACTCATGACAGGGAAAACCTTTCTTGACTCTTTATTTTCCTGACTCTGGGATAAGTCTTTTCTGATTCCTTTGGTACATGTACTAAGCTTGTTTTATGTTCCATGCTATGTTCCTTGTTAACTCAGCGCTGGCAAGAGTGTAATTAAATATCCCTCAGGGAGAGCCAGAAGGGAGCCAAATGTAAATGTTCCCAGGCTTACCCTGGATGGGGGCACAAGCCAAAGCATAACTTTTTTTTTTAAAGTCTCTAAGATCTCACCTTGAGACCAGAGTTGTCTTCTTGTGGTTCTTGAGCCATAAATTTCCATGCTGTGGCAGAAGGAGCTCTGGAAGTGGGGTTAGGAAACATGGGCTCTAGTCCCACTCATCTCAGCTAACTGGGTGACTTTGGGCAAGTCATTAATTTGTAAAATGAGGAATTAAGATGAAAGGATCTCTAAGCTATCTTGGGAGGAAGTGTGGTGTAACGTAAGGAGCACTCGATGGGGAGTCAGAGCAACCTCAGTTTGAGTTCTTGTTTCTAGGCCATTAGATATGATTTTGGGCAAATGTTTTCACGTGGGTTCTGCTACTTTCCTCTGAGTCCTTGGGTAAGCCAGCCAACATATCTCAGCCACAATCTTTTGTAAGATGGAATGATAGGACTTGAAATGCCTACCTTAGGGATGGGGAACTTTGGCTTAGAGGCCACATCTAGCCCTCTAGGTCTTCAAGTGTGGCACTTTGACCAATCCAAACTTTACAGAATGAATCACCGTAATAAAAGAATTTGTTCTGTGAAGTTTAGATTCGGTCAAAGGGCTGCACTTGAGGGCCTAGAGGGTCACATATGGTCTTGAGGCTGACGGTTCCGCACCCTGAACTACCTCCACAAGACAGCTCTGAGGAAAAGCACTTTGTAAACTTTATGTCTTACTTTAAAAAAATCATTTCTTGCTTCATTAGTCTGCCTTTGTCTTAGTTCCCTCCTGTGACAATAAAAGCCCTGACAAATGGCTCTAATACTTTCTGACCGTGAGCAGGTCACTTAAACTTTGAGTCTGTTTTCTCATTTGTAAAATGGATAAATATGCAAATGCATTATTAAATGCTTTCAGGATAACTTCCTATGGTGTGAGGAAGATGCTTTGTATGCCCTCAAGTGCTACTGAAATGTGGGTTACTAATATCAGCTCTGGAACCGGCTATATTACTTTACTTTTGGGGGAAGGGAGTAGTCAGCCTGGGAGCTCATTGGCATAGGAAACTCCCAGTGAGTAAACTACTTCGACTGAAGTAGATTGGCACCTGTTTTGCGATTTTTAATCTTAGAGACTGGCCTGAGGCACTAAGAGGTTAAGTGAGGTAATGAGGCTTCTCATATTAACTAATTAACTAAAAGTAGAAGAACAGTATTTATGCTAACAAAGGGCCCCTCTTCCCCACCAAAAAAGACTGCCTGGTTCTTTCTGAATGGGAAGATACTAATCCACCACTCCTCCTCTCCCCAAGAACCGACCTAACCAGGAACTGAAGATTCAGAAAAAAAAAATTCGGGGAAAGGAGGTGAGACACTGACAACCACCAATTAGGAAGAGAATTATGAAAAGGGCTGAGAGCACTGAAGAACCGCCCTTTTGAACGCTAGAAAGGGGAGTATTTCCCCCCCATTGCTGAGATCACATTTATTATCAGTCATAATTTCTCTAACTTATTTAATAATAGCGAATTTCTGAGTCACCTCTGATCCATATTGGCAGTGTGACCCTGGCTAAATCCGCTCAGAGCTCTCTTAGTTAAAGAAGTGACTATCTGAGTAGACCGAGTGAGTTTCCCCCACCCCTCACCCCTGGGATACCAATGCAATCACAGTTCTCTAGTCTCATCCCAATTCATTTCTGTATCTCCTTAAGTATTGCAATAGACTTTCTTTACAAAAGCCCTGTGAGGTAGGTTGCAATTTTACATATGGGGAAACAGAAAGAAGTTAAAGTGAATTTCACTGGGTTACACAGCCAGTAACTGTCAGTCTTCAGCCTTGTAAGCTGCCTCTGTGTCGGTGGCTTACATAAAAATAGGCAACACTAGCTCGCTTCCTTACAGGACGCTCAGGAGGCCGCGGACCTACAGGACACTGAGCCCCGCTAAGCCCAGGGAACCGCAGGAGGGACTTGGCGCTAGGGATTTAAAGCTGGAAGGGACTTTAGAGGGGAGTGAATCTGACACATACAGCCAGGTAAGGCATATGTGACCGCGGCAGGGGCGGGGCCTGGGGGCTGTGGGACAAACTTTATTATTCTTTGGTAGAGCAAAGAAGAGATGAGGGTAGGTGGCATTGTGCCAGGGACAGTGGATTGCTGGCTCAGAGAGACTCGGCTTCTATTCTAGCCTTGTCACTAACTCGCTGTGTGACCTTGGGCAAGTCTTTCCCCTTTCTTCCTCTGTAAGGCCTAAGATCCGTTACAGATCCCACTTCCTCCTGGCAGCGTTCGGATGCCTGCTCCCTTTCTTTGCCTGGCAGGCTCCGAGAAGTGGCCGGAGGGCATGGCATCTCGTGCCAAAGAGAGGAGCGCAGGAGAGTGGCAGCGACACTCCCAGCAGCCTCAGCCCCGTGGAACACCCAGCGACTAGCGGCAACGGCTTCCGGGGCTCCCCCGGCCCACCAGGCGGGTACAAACCTCAAGCCAGCACCTAGTAGCGGCTGTAGAGCCGCTGCTCGCGGCTCAGACAAATGGTTGGGTGGAGGGAGCGGAGGGAGGTGGGACCCTGGCTGGGTGGGAGGAGGAGGGCATGTGAGGCTAAGAGGAGGAGTTCGGCCCGATTGGCAGCCGCTCCCACCAACCCGCAGTGAGTGGGGAGAAGCGATGCACAGGCTGAGGATAAAGCTTGTTGCAGCCACTCAGGGGCCGGGGAGTCGGGTAGCATCCTCCGGTGCTTCGCTTTCGTTCGGCGGCGGAGGCTGCCTTCCTACTGAGACCTCGCTGATCCGGAGCGGCAAGCCCGGGCGGGGGAGGGGAGCTCTGTGCTCGGCTCCGGGGTTCTTTGCACAGAGGCGCGTCTGCATGGAACCCTCCAGTTAGTCAAGAGACTGCAGAGCGGCTGGGGCCGCCTGCGCTGCCCAGCCGGGCATCCTCCTGAGGATGGAAGAGGAAGCCGCCGCTGCTGAGGCACGCTGTCTCCCGTCTCCGGCGCTCGCTGCCGTTGCTTCCTCCAGGAAGATGAGACGCTTCCAGCCAAGGAAGGCGAGGGACAGCCTGAACGACACATTTCTTGGGGGGCTGCGGCCAGTGTAACCGCCGCTGCCCAGCCCCACCAGCTCCTTGGCCCCCCGGGGGAGCTGAGTGAGTGCGCATTGGACTGCAGGAGCCCGAGAAGAGTTGAGGGGCTGCCGCTGGCGGCCAGGACAGGGGTGCAGCGGGCACTTTTTGGAGCGCTGGGCAGGTCGCCACGGCCCCCTTAAAGTTTGCCTCCCCGCACCTCGGGGCGCTCGGCACCGATTGGAAACTCTTTCCAGCTCGGGGCTGCCGCGGGCCGGCTTGTCCCCAGGCTGACCTGAAGGTGCGCGCCCACTCCGCAGGGTAGGAGGGAGGCACGGAGAGAAGCCAGCCGGCCAAGTTCGGGTCCGGGGCCGCTCCAGGGGAAGCCCACACTTCCAGGTGAGCCGGCGCAAAACAAAGAAGGGGTGGCCGGGGGCGGGGGCGGGAGTCAAGGCTCGGAGGGCTCCGGGTGGGCGAAGGTTGGGAGAAAGCGGGCACTGCCCGCCTCCCCAGTGCCAACCTCTCCTTCCTCCCCTTGCCCCCTCCCACAGACGCTCCCCGGAGCCGCTGCCATGGGAGATACAGCGACAGGAGCC
The DNA here is from genome assembly GCA_011680675.1 of Gymnobelideus leadbeateri. Classification (NCBI taxonomy): domain Eukaryota; kingdom Metazoa; phylum Chordata; class Mammalia; order Diprotodontia; family Petauridae; genus Gymnobelideus; species Gymnobelideus leadbeateri. The sequence goes on along the minus strand of WOXC01001389.1, from coordinate 99,125 downwards.
GAGGAGCAGCCGCCGCCGCCGCCTGCAGCCTCCGCGACCCCGAGCCGGGGCTCGGGCCCCCGCCGCAGCCGCAGCCGCAGCCGCAGCCGCCGCAGCCGGACCGCGTCGTCTCCGCCCCGGGAAGGGCCTCCGCGGGGCCGCCGGGCTGCGCCGAGCCTGGGATGAGCAACAGTTCGGCCCGCGCTCTGCCTCCAGAAGGGAGCCCCTGGCCCCCGGCGGCGGCGCCTCTGCCGCCGCCGCTCCAGCTCCGGCCCCTGCCCCCCGGCGCCCCGGCCGCCGGCGGCTTCTCCCTCTTCCCCCCGTGGCCGCGGCGCCTGGGCCGGCGCTGGCCAGCCTCGCCGCTCGGCATGAAGGTATTCCGCAGGAAGGCGCTGGTCCTGTGCGCGGGCTACGCGCTGCTGCTCCTGCTGACCATGCTTAACCTCCTGGACTATAAGTGGCACAAGGAGCCGCCGCAGCAGTGCCGCGGGGAGCCCCCGGGGGCCGCGCCGCCGCCCGCCCGGCAGCCCGGATCGCAGGCGCGCCCCGACCTCCGCTCCCTGTACCGCGCGCCCGCGGCCGCGGCGGCCCCAGGCAGCGCGGGGCCCGGCCCGGGGGGCGGCGGCAACAGCAGCGGCCCCGGCGCCAGCTCGGGCCCTGGCCCGGGCCCCCGCAAGCGCCAGCTGGTCTACGTGTTCACCACGTGGCGCTCGGGCTCGTCCTTCTTCGGGGAGCTCTTCAACCAGAACCCCGAGGTGTTCTTCCTCTACGAGCCCGTGTGGCACGTGTGGCAGAAGCTGTACCCCGGCGACGCGGTGTCCCTGCAGGGCGCGGCGCGGGACATGCTGAGCGCCCTCTACCGCTGCGACCTCTCTGTCTTCCAGCTGTACAGCCCCGCGGGCAGCGGGGGGCGCAACCTGACGACGCTGGGCATCTTCGGGGCCGCCACCAACAAGGTGGTCTGCTCGTCGCCCCTGTGCCCGGCCTACCGAAAGGAAGTGGTGGGGCTGGTGGACGACCGCGTGTGCAAGAAGTGCCCGCCGCAGCGGCTGGCGCGCTTCGAGGAGGAGTGCCGCAAGTACCGCACCCTCGTCATCAAGGGGGTGCGGGTTTTCGACGTGGCCGTGCTGGCCCCGCTGCTTCGGGACCCGGCCCTGGATCTGAAGGTCATCCACCTGGTGCGGGATCCCCGGGCCGTGGCCAGCTCCCGCATCCGCTCCCGCCACGGACTCATTCGGGAGAGCCTGCAGGTGGTACGCAGCCGGGACCCTCGGGCTCACCGCATGCCCTTCCTTGAGGCAGCGGGACACAAGCTGGGCGGGAAGAAGGAGGGGCTGGGGAGCGGCCCGGCAGACTACCACGCCCTGGGGGCCATGGAAGTCATCTGCAACAGCATGGCCAAGACACTGCAGACGGCTCTGCAGCCCCCAGACTGGCTGCGGGGCCACTACTTGGTGGTGCGCTATGAGGACCTCGTGGGGGACCCGGTCAAGACGCTGCGGAGGGTGTACGACTTCGTGGGGCTCCTGGTGAGCCCGGAGATGGAGCAGTTTGCCTTGAACATGACCAGCGGCACCGGCTCCTCCTCCAAGCCCTTCGTGGTGTCGGCTCGCAATGCCACCCAGGCGGCCAACGCCTGGAGGGCTGCCCTCACCTTCCAGCAGATCAAGCAGGTGGAGGAGTTCTGCTACCAGCCCATGGCGGTACTGGGCTACGAGAGGGTCAACAGCCCCGAGGAGGTGAAAGACCTCAGCAAAACCCTGCTCCGGAAACCCCGGCTCTAAGACAGGGTGTAAGGAGGGGAGACAGGATAGGGCTTCTCTCCTACCCGGAGATACCCCCCTCCCCCATAGAACCTCCGGAGAGCGTGGTGGGCACGGGAGGATCATGGTGCCTAGTCCCAAGGACAGCCTAAAACCCCAATCGGGAAGACTTAAGTATTCTCTCTATATTATATAATATAAATAATTACACTCACACTTGCTATCAATGTTTTGAGTCATGGGGTTTCAAGGAACAGCTATGACGGATACATCCCAGAAGAGGCAAAACTTGAAAGAGTTGGCGAGTTTCCCCTCCCCTCCCTTCTCTTCCTTCCTTCCATGCCATCCCATCTCCCCTCACCTCCTTCCGTTCGGAAGTGGGATGTTGTTCAATTTTCAGCAACCAAATTCTTGTTTACAAACTTTCTGTGGTGTCTGTGGTCATGTAAATGAACAGCTTGGATTCTGGAGGGGAAGTGGGGTGGGATTAGGGTTAGGGAGGTCTAGGAGGGTCTGGAGCCCAGGGGAGAGGCAGAAATCACGGATTCATAAATCTAAAATGGACTTTTGTGGAAAAAGCGGTGGTTACATGTGATTATTAATAAAATAATAAATGATATTCATTTTTTAATAACTGTTTTGGTTGCTTTGGAATTATCTATGTTACTTGTTCAGTGCAGCTGCTAGTCACTCGTGCTTTCCTGGGTACCTGTCCCACGTGGGAAGCCAGATGGATTGGTTGGGGTGAGGAGGGGAAACTGCACCATTTGCTTGGCTGACTCTTTCTTGCTCAGAGCTGGGAGTCGCTTTCTTATAAATAAATCAAGGCTTCTGTCAGACTCCAGTTCCAGCGTTTGTATACATTCACTAATACTACCCACCCCACCCCCAAACCCCTGGAACAAAACAAAACAAAAAAAATAGAGCAAATCAGTGGAAAAGTACAGCTTCTTCCTTCCTGGTTATGAATCTAAGAAGAAAAGTACAAATTCCTGCGATTTAAAAAAATAAAACAAAACAACTGCTTTGGGCTTTCACAGTGTTCAGATTGAATACCCCGGGGACTTATTTTCTGTCCAGAGCTTGGTTCAGAATTTGGTCATTTGATATGATAGATGCTTTAAAAAAATGTGATTAAAAAACATAACTGGAGATCAGAACAAAACCTAAAAATGTATGCATATATGCATATATATTATTTTTTTCCTTTTCTACCATGGAGGTATCCACTGTTAGCTGAGGGGCCACTGAGGAGCCTGAATCTGGAGTGTGTTTGTTTCTGTTCTTGACAGTTCACGTAAGGAGGCACAGGGAAAAAGCAAAGGCTAAAGTTATTCAGCTTTTTCTTTTCCTTCCCATCTAAAGGAGTGTATGAATTTATCATGCATGGCTTGTTTTTTGGTGACAGTGGGATGTGTTACTTTCATCACATTTATCACAAAAAAGTATAAATTTGCCAAGGAAATGGTAGGCCACAGAATGAGGCTTTAGTCTGAACTTATTCAATATTCAGTTTTCATCCTTACATATTTTAAAATGAAAACATGGGGTTAGTCTGTTTGAATTTTAAGAGTCTAGAATTTTACTTGGAGAAAAACATTGTATCTTTTTCAGGAGGAAATAATGTAGCTTTTATTCTAACCCTATTTTGGGTCGGTATATCCCTGCATAACATCAGGTTATGAAATTTGGGCATGTAATGGAGAAAGCAGACAGATTTGAGATATCTGATGTTAAATATGGTACAATTTCAATATTCCCCTACCCTGATTTCACTGTAATTTATTATCAGACCTCTAGAAGATAGCTTGGGCAGATTCTGTTAACTGTTGAGAATTTCTTTATAGGAAGAAAAAAGATGAAAAAGAATAATGTTCTTATGAAGATATTTATTTTAACATAGGGGTGACTATTAAGTGTATCATTGTAATTATGTGTGGAATCTAATTGTACCATTAAGGATTTCCAGATAAAGAAGCATAAAGGGGAAATCAGGTATTTTCTCAGAAGGAATAATAATTTTTTTTTAACAGTTGAGGGAAAAAAAAAACCGATGTAGAGAGAAAACATGATCGTTTCTTAATTTGTCCAACAGTTTATAGCTTTATTTTTATTATACTAGATTGCATATAGAATGCTTTGATTCTTGGTTTTTCATGAAAAGCAGCACGAGTAAATGCATTTGTGACACTTTTAATTTAAAAACACTTTAAAATTAGATTAGTACATAATAAATAAGATGAATTGATATTTGATGACTGCAGATGGCATAATTTTAGGAGGGAATCAAGGGAACATCATTAAAGAGCAAATGCTTTTAATAAAAAAGAAAGACTACTCAGAAGCAAATTTTTGTGTTATGGTGGATTCAAGGAATCTGACCTTAGCATTTGATATGCTAAAATTCATGTTTAGTTTTGCTTGAAAAGGATTTTAAAAAAATATTGGAACCCCAATTATGAAATCTTCACCAGAGAAGTGGCCAAAAACTTCAATTTCATCAAAATAGTATTCTAGCAATTTTGCATTTTATAACATCATGGGTACTAAGTGGTCTATAGAAGACTGAGCCCCTTACTTGCTAAATAACTTTGTAACATAAATGTCAATGGTCACCATATACCTCCAATATTTAAAAAAGTGATTTTCCTTTTACAAGTATAACTTCAATGTTGTCCCCCTCCCTCCTGCTTGTTTTATAACTGCTACCTTCACAATATTCTCTTCTTCATATTTTTGTGATTTGGAAAGTTACATTGCCTCTCTTGGAGATTTATAGGTAGCTATGGACTAGTGGAATGGGTTCTAGAACAATGGGGTGGTTGCCTACAACAAAGACTAAGTCAATCGTTTCTAGGACATACGACTCTCAGGGGTTTGGGGAGGGTCCCAGAAATTAATTGTCCTTAACTTACGTTCATATAGTGCTTCCAAGTTAACAAGGCACTTTACCTCCATTATATCATTTTATCCTCACGACAATTTTCTGGGGATATGTGCTACAGGTGTTCTAAGCCCCATTTAATAGATGAAACAACAACAACAACAACAAAAAAAACAAAGTTTAGGAAGTTAAATGATGGGCCTAAGGTAACAACAAGTAATTATCAGAGACAGATTTTGAACCCATGTTTATTCTGATTCTAGGTACTCTATCTTTCCATGGTTCTGTGGTATTAAAGTAATAGACACATTCTAATAAAAAAAAAAACATTCTATTACAATGTCTCTGGAATATATTGGTTTTTAAAAATTTTTGTTTATTTTTAACATTTACTTAAATTTTTTTGAGTTCCAAATTCTCTCCATCCTGCTCTTCCCACACCCATTATGAAGGAAAGCAATATGATATCAGTTATGCATGTGAAGTCGTGCAAGACATATTTCCATATCAGCTGTGTTGAAAAAACTATACAAGAAAAAGCAAGAAAAAAGAAAGTGAAAAAATTTTGTCTTCAGAGGTCATCAATTCTGTCTCTGGAGGTGGATATTCATCATGGGTCCTTTAGAATTATCTTGGTTCATTGTACTGTTCAGAGTAGCTAAGTATTTTACAGTTGATCATCGTCAAAATGTTGCTATTATTGTGTACAATGTTCTGGTTCTGCTCACTTCAATTGCATCAGTTCATAAAAATCTTGAAATATATTGTAATAATTTTAACACCTACTATAGTAATGTGATTATTGCTTGATGGAAATGCTCTTTAGGATAAATTATTACTATGATTTTTTAAAGTTTTATTGATGTAATTTTAAAAATTCCATTGTCATTTTTCAAAGACTGCCTGCCTCTGCCTTCTTTTCTCACTCCCTTTCTTTCCTCCTCCCCTCAACCATCTCCTGCTAACACATAAGCACATTTAAGCAGAATAAATCAACACATTGATCAGGGCTGGTAATGTTTGCTAGATTCTGTACTTCTGATCCATGACCTCAGAGAGTGTGCTGAAGTCACAGCTGGTCACTGCACTGGTCAGAGAATCCTAGGTCATTCTCTGTTTTTTTTTTCTTCATATTTTCATGGTAATTGTTTTCCTAGTTTTCCTTCTTTTTCTCTGCATCAGTTTATATGAATTCTCCCAAGTTTCTCTGAATTCTTAAATTTTGTCATTTTTGTGACACAACAGAATTCTATTTATCATTATCATGGCCTCCACCACCACCATCATCACCACCATTCATTAGGATTTATATGTCATTTTAAGATTAGCAAAGCAGTTTTAATATATTATCTCATCTGATCCTCACAATGACACTGAAGTATGCGCTATTATTATCCCCATCTTAAAGATGAGGAAACTGAGAGATTAAACCATTTGCTTAGAGTTACAGAGTCAAATAAGTGTCTGAGGCAGAATTTGAACTCAGATCTTTCTGACTCCAAGTCCAGCCTGCTATTTGCTGCAAAGTTGTTCAGCAGTTACTCAAATAATAGCACCCAAAGAGCTAAAAGAGTTCTTTGTAAGTACAAAAATACTGTTACATCTGTATATGTGTGTGAGTGTATATATACACATATGTGTGTGTGCGCACACAGAATACCTTTGTGTATATACTGAATCAAAGAGTATGCATAAGTTTTGTTATTTTTTTAGTATAATTCCAAATAATTTTCCAGAATGATTGGACTAATTCACAACTCCACCAACAGTGCATTAAGTGTCTTTCTCCCTATAGTTCCTCTGCTGTTTGCCATTTTTTTAAGTCATCTTTGCCAATTCATTAGGTATGAAGTGAAACATCAGCATTTTTCAAATGTAAATTTCTCTTATTGTTAGTGATTTGGAGTATTTTTCATAGTTATTGATAGCTTGCATTTCTTCATTTGAAAAATATTCATATCTTCTGACCACTTATTAGGAAACATTATTAATTTTTAGTTTTTAAATCCTCCCCATTAGAAAGAGCAGTGGATTTGGAACAGCAAGACCTAGGTTTGAGTATGACTCAATTATTTCCTAGGCTACCTTGGACAAGTCCCTTAATGTCTTTGAGTCTCAGTTTCCTTATTTGTAAAGTGAGTGGGATGGACTAAATTATCTATAAGATCATTTCCAGTTCTAAATCCTATGTCCATACAAGGACATATAACATCTTACAATACTTTTTGACACTGTAATGAAAGGTCAATTAGAAAATATTAATTAGAAATAGGTGCCCTGGACTCATTACACCATGAGTTGAGAAAAGTTCTTTTACTTAGGGGCTTTGTATGAGTAATGTAAGGAGAGAAGGTTCTAGAGTATGGGGCCTTTTTTTTTTGTCTTGTATTTCTAGTTCCTAATTCACTATCATAAGAGGTGCTTAATAAATGTTTATTGATAGTCAAATTATTGACTGTGTGCACTGAGGGGGTGGGGAAAAGCCCGAACAAAATGTCCAACACACCACAATATTAGCAGGAGAACATTTTGTGGTTTCAAAAGATTCTAAATGAAATAGGTGGCTATCAACTGGGAAACAGCTGAACAAATGGTGGTATGTGAATATGTAATGGAATTACTATGCCAAACGAGGAATGCAGAGAAACCAGAGAAGATTCATATGAACTGATACAGAGTGAAATTAGAACCAGGAAAACTATATATGTAATTTAAAGCAATGTAAATACAAAGAACAATAAAATGAAGTGGAAATGTGTGTAGTTTTAATGACCAAGTTTGGCCTCAGAGAAAGGCAGAGAAATTAACCTCCCTTTATTGCAGAAGTAAAGGATGTAGGTATAGAATATTACATATACTTTCTGACATGGCTAATGTGATTTCAGTAAACCGCTTTCTTTTTCTCTTAAATTCTTTATTGTAAGGGATAGCTTTCTGGGAGGGCATGTTGGGAAAAAGGTTATGTTCAGAAATGCATTAGTTGCAAAAACAAGGTATCAACATATAAAGTGAGAAATATATAAATAAAATATTTTTGAAAAATAAATTGTGGAAAACAAGAAAATTCTGGAAAAGGAGACTATTCATATGACCGGTTGCATCATAAAATAGGCAGAACCTTAAAAAGCGATATATATATGTAACTAATGAATGAAAAGATCCCTACGACAAAGCCAGAGTCTGCGTAATCGGAAAATCAGTTATGGTCCTGGGAAATGGAGAATGAAATATATATTCCTCTTCATGGCAGAGAGATAGGGTACTATTATGGTAGAATGTTGTATACATTGTCAGATCAGTCACTCCACCTGGTGTTTTTGCTTAATCATTTTTCTTTGTTACAAGGATGGGTTCTGCTGGGGGTGGAGCATGGCAAGGAGTCTTTTTCCAGAAATTACCATAATGGGAAGACAAAATACATCAATAAAATATATTTTAAAAGACCAGGGATAGATATGCAATCTTCTGGGCAATGAAATTACCTTCATGAGTTCTTATACCTGGATTAATACTATTACTGCTACTAATCAATTATGTGACCTTGGTCAAATCAATTCCTCCCTCTAAGCCTCAGTTTTCCCATCTGTAAAAATGAGGGGACTAGAATGGACATCCCAAAAGTTGTTTTCAGGTCTAAAAAGAGATTATATAATTTTTCCGGAGAGGAAATTTGATTTTAAAAGTTTTCTCAAGGGCATATAGTTCAAGGGTAATTAAACTGGAAAGTGTACCCACACAGAGAACTGTATCTGGCTACAGAGCCATCCATCTGCCTTTGACATTTGTTTATTACTTTTGATATTGTGAATGAACTCATCAGTCATGAGAGAGGAGGACAGTGACCTGGGTTGGAGCCAAACAGAGAAGTGGACACTCCACATGGAGCCTGGTGTGTTGTATGTACCAAGCAAGGTGAAGGTCTGGGCCACTACATCTCCATCCTGACCCCTGGCAGCCCAGTCCTGAGTTACTGCATCTACTGCTGCCAAGTGAGCTGTTGGTGTTTCGTAATTAATTGAGGCTCGGGAGAGGTCATTAAATTAATGTTCTCTGGGCAATGAAGTTAAGACTATTTGCAAAATTCAGTCCCTAGAGATAACTTCAAAATAACAAAAGACACTTTTCTCTTGTCACCACAGAAAAGAGAGTCATTAGTTCACTTGGTCCACACCTTAGTCAGCGTAATGTTTTGTAGACTTAAAATATGAAGGTAGCATCACTTCTGCCTTGTTGGATGGTGTTGTACAGATCTAGCTCCAGATTCTGGCCTAACGGTCCTCTTCAGTATATTCTTGGGCCTCATAAGATGAAGCTGCCAATTATAGAAGATGATATGACAGTTATATGATGGGAACCAGTGTTGCCCATAGAACAGGTTCAAAGTGACAAATGCAATTTTAGGAATGACTTTCTGTTTGTGACTGGGGCAGAGGTAGGAGGTGTCTTCAGAGGGTAAATGGCTGGTCTACTCATCCCCCTGTTCAGTCAACCTGAAAGAAAAGGCTTTTCAAATTTGTCAAAGATCAGAGCTAAGGAAAAAAAATTATTAAAAATTTCCCCCCTTTTCCAAGACTTTACTCCTACTTTTTACAGTCAGGCACACTATTTGGCTACAAGGTTTTGGTACAAGTGTTTAATAATTAAGCTTATGCCACTTGACTTTTATTATATCTTATGTAATTCTGCACACTCTTAATCATATTCTGCTAGAGAAATTGTTAAATTCTGCATAACAACTCACTCTAGCAAAATGGGAAATGTTATGAGCCGGTTTTATATTTTTACTGGGGATGTGAGGTGTCATATATAAACGTAAGGTGTTTATGGAGTGTTAGAGACTGTGTCCACATGCTCAGGGGCAGAATTAAGACACAATGGAATGCACAACTTTTTTGGTTGAGCTGATTTGCCAGTGATAAGATATCCAGGGTATCACTAGAATGACTAATACGTCCCACGTATCATGTCACCAAGGCAGTGACCACAATTGCCAAATAGTTGGACTGTGTGGAATTAGTAACTTTGCCCAATAGCTATAGTCAGAAAGGTGTCCCACGATGGTTTTGGCACTGACCACCTCTCTATGCAAATTAAATTAAATTAAATTAAAAATCATTAGACACCCATTTGTGCCAGACACAGAGGGTAGGCTTTTCGGTTACAAAGACACAAATAAAAGTCTCTGACCTGAACTTTCCTTTCAATGGAACCAGAAAAGATGAAAACAATTCATACCATCCTATGGTGAGGAAAAAAAAAGTTGCTAGTAAGGGAGAGAGAGTTGCTTTTTACTCAATGTAATTTTCACATAAATTATATAGGATTTGAGGAGTTAATGTCTGAAGCAATCATCTGGTTTAATATTTTTATTTTAGAGATGAAGAAACAGAGGCCTAGAGATTCTAAGAAATGTGTACAAGGTCACACAGAGAAACCAGAGTGTTCCTGTGTCCAACACTTAATACCTGTGTGACCATGATCAACTCATTTAACCTCACTGAGATTTAGTGTCCTCTTACCTGAAGTGTCCACCAAGAGGGATTTTTGTGGGAATCAGATGTAAAAATGCATGTAAAGTGCTTTGTAATCCTTAAAGTTATACTAAAATGTCAATTTATTGTCTCATTCTTCTAAAAAATTTTCACTATATTAATATTGACAATTAATATAAATTTAGTATTAATTTAATAAACTTATCTTTTCCAATGAAGTTCAAATAGAGACAGTTTAAGACAATTACTCTGCTGCTATTGTTTTATATTTAATGTCCTATAGACCTTTGCACAAATGGATAAAAATGACTTTATTTTTGTAATTGAATAAAAGTATTAAGATGTAATCTCATCTTCTGTAGGCTCATTTAAAGCATATTCAAGACAACTTCGGTAGCAGACAGGATAACAGAAGTGATGCATGTTTTTAATCCTGTTTCCACATGGTCTTGTTTTCTTCTCTAACTCTCTATAATTTGAAAGCTTTTCACTTCATGTAACTTGGAGATTATAACTATTTGGTCTCATGACATCTACTAAAAACATTGTTTTTAAATTTTCGTAGCTCAGTGTTATATCTTGTCAATTGTAGGCAACAGTTCTGTCTGTGATAATGATTTGATTCCAGTACATTGTCATTGGGGTTGAATTCTCAAAGACGTTTTGAAGTCTGTATTTATATTCATTTTTTTTTTTTTGCCTTTTGGAGGGCAATTGGGGTTAAGTAACATGCCCATGGTCACATGGCTAGGTTTTTGTTTGTGTGTGTTAAGTGTCTGAGGCTGAATCCAAACTCGGGTCCTTCTGACTCCAGGGCCTCTCTACTCACTGAGCCACCTAGTTGCCCCAAGAAGTCTGTATTTATAGAAGGGTAATTTATTATCTGATAGTTTAGGAAAGATAGTGAACTTCTGATGTCTAATTCTGGTCACTAGGTCATGTTTTGCTAGGTATTTGGTAAGTGCTAATTTTTTGCAATCTCTAGGAATAATTTCTGCCATTTCCTTACTTAGCCTTAGTGTGCCATGCTAGTGAATAGGGCATTATTCCACATTCATGTCTCTTGCTTATTCTTCTTAGATTATATTCTACTGTGGGATATTTGGAAAGTTGCTGGATGCAACCATCTTAATTATTAATCCATGTTCCTATGCCTTTGGGTAGAGCTAGCCACCTGCTCTCACTTGCCCTGATCCTTATGTGGCTTCAGTCTTTCCCATTTCTTCCTCTCACTCCTGATTTTCTCTTTAGTCAGCACCTCATCTCCCCCTTGGAGGAATGGTTTTCCTTGCAAACTAGCTGAGGAAAGTCAATGGAAAGGAGAAATGACTTAAGCATCATCTCTCATACCACTCACAGTCTCCCACAACCAAAGCTAATAAACTTAAGATATGTGTCTTTTTTTTTCTCCATGCTTTCGTAAGTTAAAAAAATGAATAAACAATTATCTTTTACTTAGCTTGAGTCTTGAAGCAGGAAAATTGCCCTGATGGCTATATGCTGTATAATTGAACTCTCCCTCTCTCTTACTTCATCTCTTTGTCTCTGTATCTCTGTTTCTTTGCCTCCATCTGTCTCTGTATCTCCTATTCCCCAAACTTGTTTGGTGGGGCTGCTACCCCAGGCTAATGTCTGCTCTGCTTTTTCTTTCATGCTCACCTCTGGTTCCCTGGATGCTGCTGACTATTGTGTTGACAGCTTCATTTTTCTCCTGACTGGGAATGTGCTTCCTACTTAGGACCTTAATACATTTTTGTTGATTATATGATTGGGGTGAAATGTTTACCCACTTCCCCACTGGGGCTTCTGTCCCTAATTATAGGAGGTGTATTTCTCAGTCACTATCTGGCTCCAGTCCATTACAGGGTTAAGACAGAGGAGTTTCTGCTTGTCAGTGGACACTTTTTTCACCATCCTGGGACATTCACATAATTTACATTGATCGATAAGTCTAGTCTCCTTAAGTATTATCCTTTTTTAATTTTGTAATTTCTGGTGGTTCTGACCTGATACTAAATTAACATTATAAACCCCTCCATTTCTATAAACAAATCCCCCATGAGTCAGTCATTTGCTCAATGATTTTTCATCAACATATTGTAGATTTGTTTATATGGCTGTTTCCCATGGAGGGCCTTTTGATTCTTATTTTGAATCACTACCACCACAACCACCATTATCACTACTACTACTACTACTACTACTACTACTACTACTACTACTACTGCTACTACTACTACTACTACTACTACTACTACTACTACTACTACCACCACCACCACCACCACCACCACCACCACCACCACCACACCACCATCATCATCATTAAGCAGCATTGGGATTTGAATTCAGGTTCCTGGACTCCAAATTTATTGTAGTTGCCCCAGATTAAAGCTAGTGAATTCTGGGACAAATGCCTTGCTATTGCCCAGCCAATGTTGAGTCATCATTAGGTACAAGAACCAAGAGTTTTCATCCTATCGAATCCTTATTGGCCCCTATCTATTGGAGTCCCTGTATCAGGGATCAATTTAATAAAGTCAGGCAAGGCTTCATTTTCCTGATCAAGGTCAAGTGGAGAGTCACTTTCTGATCCATCCTGGCAGAGGTGCAGAGAGAATGAGAAGTCCTATGTGGACTAGTTCACATAACCACAGAGCCTTCTTTCATTCTTGTTGCTGGGGCCCTGGTTCAACTCTGTCTGTGACGTCATTGCCCCTTTGTTAGAGCTGCTGTGGGGCTCTGTCTCTCCCTGGGGAAAATATGAGGGAAAGAACACTGCACACTTGGAAAACCAGAATGTCAAATGAAGTTTAAGCTGTGAGGATGTTGTATCAGATGGGAACTGTGTACATCTGGCATGGCTGGGTCACCGATCCAGCTATCTCTTTTTATCACCCACCGGTGGGCTGTGGGAAAAGGGCCATACCAGTTTGTTGAACAAATAGCCACAGAAAAAAGATCATAAGGCAAGAGGTATATTTTCAAAAGTGAGTTTGAACTTAGAATGGTTACATTTAGCAATTTTGACATATGTCATACAGGAGTGCAGATGGAAAAAAGCAAGAGACATTCACGTGGAATTAAGCCCAGAAAGAAGTCCTTCTGAAGGACTCATGTGCCCTCTTCCCCATTAATGTTTAAAAAGGGAAATCCTTTTTAAAGGAGCAACAGAAACAAACAGCTAATAGTAAAAGAGCTGGGTGAAGAGGCTCCAGGTGAATTGCACATTCAAACCAAAAAAGGATGAAATCTTAAGGGGGCTAATGGGAAAATTCACAAATAATGCTGGCCTTCATAATACCTCATGTTACAGAGCATCTGAATGTTTTTAAAGTACTTTCCCCACAGCTCCCCTGGGAGGTAGGTACAATTATGAAAAAGTGTGTGGGTGAATTTTTGACATGAAGAAAGGGTCTGGAGCAGCAAATCTTCTCTGCTTTCAGGCTAGAATCCATTTCAAGAAGCAGAATGTATGCTTAAAGGGAGAAGGTCTAAAGAAGAACTCAGGTTCAAATCCCAGTTTTTCCATGTCACGTCGAGTATGTCATTTCCCCCTTTTCCCTTTCCCTTTCTTATCTGTACAGTAGAGTCCTGAACTCTAGAAGAGCTCTCGGCTTCCTTCCCACTATCATAGTGCAGGGCCCCTCTTTTCAAGTTTTTCCATATAGTGGAGGTATGGGGGTTGAGAGTGAGGGTGGTTATCACTCAACTTCTCTAGGGCTCAGATAACATCCCCAGATAATTAGCTAGTCATAGGATCACAGGATATCAGCATTAGAAAAGGCCTTTGAGGTTCCCTAGTCCAACCCTTTCTTCCTACCAGTTAGGAAAGTGATGCTTAGGGCAGCCAAATGACTCCTATTGGGCCACACAGCAGGCCCATGGCAGCACCAGGTATTGTGGGATCCAGTCCAGGCCCTTTTCCAATAAAAGTATTTATTTTTTCTCCTTCTTTTAGTTCAGATCTCTGATGTCATCAGTACAGAGGGCAATTTATCTTTAATTTATAATCTTATAAGAAGGATTTATAATCTTATATATTCTATATCTTTTAGATTCATAGTCTTATGTGAAAGATTATAATCTTTAAAATCATTCAGCTAGAATGAATTGCCTAGGGCAGTTGTCTCTGAAATAAAGGGGGTATAACATGACCCCAAGGCCTATGTGATCAAACAATCAGAGGGTGAGAAAATAAATTAAGCGCCATCCTCCTGAAGATAGGTCAACCCAACCAGGTTGACCTTGTCCTCAGCTCAACCAGGCTTACCCTTTGTCTATTACAGCCCAGTATACTCATGCTTCATTTCCCCCATCTTCGGTGCCTTGTATTGGCCCCTCAAGGCTGTAATAATCTAACCATAACCCCCAAATTTCAAGTAGTAGTTGCATAAGTGCCTGGGAAAATCTATATCTGAACTCCAACATTTCCACTGGAAAAAAATATACCAGAGACCATCACTCATGAGATTATACATGTAGAATATTTTACAAACCTAAAAGTAAGTACTATATAAATGTTATCTCTTATTATCATTATAAATGATATTACATTATCATCCTAAGTGACATTAGTCAACTAGTATATGTCAGAAGCAAGACCTGGATTCAGGCCAGTCAAGATCCCCTAGTCTGCTCTCTGTCATTCCAAGCTATCAAATAACCTTTTCATAACTTCAGGGGAAATTGGATGTAGATGTTATAGCTTTTTGAAAAAGAAACAAAATATGAGGGAAAGTTGTGTCTTTCGTTCCTGGGTTGTGGGCACTTTGTTTAAGTTTATTCTTTGTTTTACTATGTGTACTTGGTGCTGGTGCCTGCAGGATATATGCGGTCCCTGACCCAAAGCTTGGCATTTGAGTTTAAAGTCAATCGCTGTACTATTTACCTTTCCATTTTTTCCTTCATATCTCCCAGGGAATTTGTTCTGGAAGTATCTTGTTCAGCACTCCATCAACCAGGATCTAGTAGCTGGAGGAGGTGGGGAGTGAGGTTGGGAAGGGGGGAAGGGAAGAGGGATTGGTTGCTGTTTTCATTCCCAGATAGGTGGTCTGCTCAAAACAAATACTAGAAAGAACAGTGGGAGATAAATTTGTAAAAGAGAAGTTACACCGTGTAACCTTGGGCAAGTTACTTAACCCCAATTGCCCTAAAGGGGCGGCTAGGTGGCGCAGTGAGTAAGAGCGCCGGCCTCGGAGTTTGGATGACCCGAGATCAGATCCGGCCTCAGAAAATGAGCACCCACGCATAAATAATGACTAGCCATGTAACCTTGAGCAAGTTACTTAACCCCAATTGCTTTAAAAAAAAAAAAAGAGAGAGAAGTTACAGGATAGTTACAGGTAGACTGTGGAAGGCTAAAGAATCTGGGTTATATTTAGGGAGAAACGGAAGTTTTTGAGTGGGAGAATAGCACAATCAGAGTTGTGTATTAAGAAATAAATTAAATCTAACAGACATTTAACCAGCATTTACTATGCTCTAGGGAAACTAAGGTGAACAATAACATAGCTTTTAAGTGGTGCAGTGAGTCGAGTCAAGAGCCAGGAAGGCTTAAAAGTGACCTCAGATGTTTATTAGCTGTGTGACCCTCAGCAAGTCCCTTGCCTCTGTCTGCCTCAGTTTACTCCTCTGTGAAATGGGGATAAAAATGGTTCCTACCCTCCAGGATTGTTGTGAGGATGAAATGTGGTCATATTTGTAAAATGTTTTGAAAACCTCAAAGCACTTTGCAAATGCTAAATATTTCTGCTCTCAAGAAACTTCCAATCTATTTGGGGAGGTAGTTGTGTACACACATAAACAAATAGGTTGGGAGGGGAAAGGAGAGACTGGGACAAAGTGCTTTTGGAACATTTTAGGAAAAAGAGAAACCTTTGAGCTGGAGGGATCAGAGAAAGTGTTAGGAAAGAGGCAGCAGTGAGCTGAGCCTTGAAGGAATAAAAGGATTTTTAACAGATGTAAATGAGGACAGGGAGCATTCTAATCTAGGCAGGGGAATTAATTAGTAGGAGATAGGGTACAGTTATTAGTACAGTTTTGACTAGAGCCAGCTTCTAGAGCTGAATAACATCAATTTATCCTGGAACAATAGGTTTCAATTAGATTGTGGAAGGCCTTGAATGTTTAAGCTAAAAATTTTGTATTTTCTATAGTCAATAGGGAGCTGCTAAAAGTTTTAGAGCAAGTAGTTACTCTTTGGTTGTGTTTGTGAAGAGGGGAGAACTGGAATCCAAGAGGCCAGGTAAGGGGCTCTTATAATTAAGCAGGTGAAGGGTGATGAGGGCCTAGATTTAGGTGGTGGCTGCAAAAGTGGAGAAAGGCTAAGGTGCTTCTGCACTTTTAAAATAGTCTCCCTCAGTAAATAGAGCTCTGGTCCTGGAGTCAGGAGAACCTGAATTAAAATCTGATCTCAAACACTTGACACTTACTAGCTATGTGACCTTGGGCAAGTCACTTAACCCTGATTGCCTTGCTGTCCCCCCTCCAAAGACAAAACAAAACAAAAAAGTCTCCCTCATTCCCCATTATCATCTATAGGTACAAGGTATTTTATTTGTTTTGTTTTTGTTTTTTACATGAGAGCCAGTCACTGAAATCCAACCTTCCCCTTTGAGGGTCTCTACCTTGGAGCCGTCTTGTGTCCTAGATCCTGTTCTCCTTTCATTAAAAGATTTTAGGAATCCTTTAAGTGCAATGCAAAGTAGTGTGATTGTATAGGGCCTTGAACAAAATGTGTATGCTTTTCCCTGGCAGCAATATAACATTTGCTAAGCAAAAAAAGTGGAGAAAAAAGTGACAGATACAAGAGAGAGGACAGTGGCAGAGTGGCAGGAATTTGCCATTTGCTGGATGTGAGGGGGGAGGAGGAGAGAAGACTCCAAGAGGACTTGGGCTGTTTTGGGCTTATGCTAGGACTAGATACATGCTGGTGCCATTAACTGACACCAAATGAGATCATGTTTGAAAAGTGCTTGGGAAACCTCAAAGTCATATAAATGCCAACTATATTATTATTATTATTATATAAGGAGGATTCATCTGGCACTGATGTGTAGAAGGTACATGAGGTTTGTGAGGAAGGGAGCAACAGTTGCATTTGTGTATTAGGAAGATGACTTTGGTAGCTAGGTGAAGAGGGGAAAGACTAGAGGTAGGGGCCCACTTAGGCCGTTGAAGGTAATGAAGGCCTGAACTGCTATGGAAAGAAGTCTGGGGCAGATGTTGCAGAGGTAGGTTAGGTGAAACTTGGTGAATGATTGGATGTGGGGACAAAGGAACAAGGAGTCCAGGATAAATGAATGAATGAATACATGAAAAACCATTTATTAATTTCTTACTGTGTTCCAAGTACTAGAGATACAAATGGAAAACCAAGACAGCCCTGCTATTGGAGGCTCTCATTCTGATATGAGGGAGACAGTATACAGGTTTCATTTACAAGTCATATGGAAAGGTCCCTGGTCCCCAGGGTGCAGTAGCAAGGCAAACATCTTCTTTAAGGTTAGGTCTACTAATAAAACCATGTATATCTGTTTCTCATGTTGAGAGTGCCAAGGACTTTACTTCTCTGAATTAAACTTTCTTCTCTGAGTCTCCATGACTGGGGCCATTGAGAAGACCAGGGCTGCAAAGCTCACAGAAGCAGTTACTAGTCTAATGTTCACAAAGATCCACTCACTGCATAATGGTTTTGGGGGCTGGGCTGGAAGCAGGGTCAGTGATTTGGGGAGCACTACAATTCCTCAGGCTCTTGGTCCTGGGGTGTTTCCATCGGAGTCTGAGGAGAGGATGGTTTGATCTGCTGACATATACCTCCTCTTCCTTTTCTTTCTTTCACAATGCCTTGTTGCTTCAGCTAGGGTGGCTTGCCTGTCTTGTGGGTATCTTGATTGGCAGTTAGAGGGAAGGGATGACCTCTTTTATGTAGAGGTCAATTGCTCCCCTGGATGATGGCTGTGGGGGCTTAGCTGGAAGCAGGGCCAGCAGTCTGGTCCTGTGTACTGCCATTCCCAGAGCTTTTAGGCTTACCTGCCCATTAGTGATTAGGAATTCAAGCCTGGGTGACTTGGGGGAATGTTAATAGAAGTAGAGAAATCAAGAAGAGGATCTAGTTTAGGGAAGAAAAGAATAAGGTCAGCTTTAGACACATGGAGTTTAAGTTATTGGCAGAATATCCAGGGAATGATAGGAAAAGGATCTTGGGATTAGAACTCGTGAGGCTTTTAGTAACTACTTAATCCAACTTGAGTTTGTCAAATAAGGAAATTAAAACCCAGGGACATGAAGTGATTTATCTGTCCTTATACATAGAAACATGACTTCCTTATGAACAATGAAGTCCATTTATCCTTCCAACTGTGTGTCAGAATGCCTTCTGGCCACCATAGCCTGATCTGTCAGGAATTGTTCTTCTGTCAGTCAGAGTCTAGTGTGCCCTTTAGCATGGCAGCAAATAGCGTGCCCACCAAATGTCCTTGGGCTCCAGTAGAACACCCAGGCTGTCAAGTGACCCACTGGTTGGACAGGCTCTTGGCCAGAGGCACATCTTGGGCTCCCCGTTTCAGCAGCAGATGGTCGGAAAAGAATGTATCTTCATGGAATAGAGAAGGTACATGACATATGTCCTCTGCCTACATAGGTGAGATCCCCAATTCCCTTTCTGTGAACCGTGTGAAACACTAGCTGACCAAAAGACAGGCTTCCACCTGGGCACTCTGACTCAAAAACTAAAACAAAAATTTAAAAATGATCTGTACATGACTTTTTAGGAACACTCTTACTGGTTACAGCACATTTCCCAGGTCTTTTGACGTGATGTTGGGCAGCCTTGAGAAATGAGTAGGTTATTGGCCAGGCTACCAGCTGGGATCTGTGAAAATTCTAATGAGCTTATTATCTGGTCATAGTTCTTTTATTTTGAGTGTGAGACCCTTTCCTCTAGCCAAATCAAGATCCTCAATGATCTCACACATCCAAGGGAGGTCAAAGGTTGTCTAGTCTGACTTCTTTATTTTATAGGTGAAGAAACAGGCCAGAGTCATAAAGTTATTTGTGCAGGGTCATTCCTTGAGTAAGTAGCAGATTTGTGATTTGAACCAAGGTTGTCCAACTTTCCTCTATCATTTCATTCCTGTCTCTGGTCCTTCACTCATTCAATTCTTTCTCAAACTCCACTTGGACACTCTCTTACTTAAACCAGCTTAAACTGACCTTCTACCTGCTTGACCTTAGGCAACTGACTTAAACAATCAATCATGAAACTCTTATTAAGTATGTCTGATGTGCCAGGCACTGTGCTAAACTTAACTCCGGCAACACAAGTACAGAGAATGAAATAATCACTGTTCACAAGGAGCTTACACTGAATGGACAAGTACCTATAGAAATGTACAAATATAAAATGCATAAATACTAGCATATACAAAGCAGTTAATTACTAGGCAGTTTGGGAGGGGATCAGGAAAAGCTTCATGCAGAAAGGTGAAGCCTTAGTGACATCTTAAAGAAGAAAAGTCTGTGGGGGTGGAGGTAAGGAGAAAGGACATTCCAGGCTCTAGGACAGCCAGTGCATAGGATGGAACTGGATGATGCAAAGTTGCATGAGAGGTATGGCAACAAGGCCGGTGTGGCTAGATCTCAGAGTGTGGGAGGGAGAGGAATGTCCAGTGAGGATGGAAAGTTAGATTGGGGTCAGGTTGTATATGGCTTTACTAATTAAATAGAGAACTTTACATTTTATCCAAAAGGGGTTCCCTTACCCATAACATGAGGGCATTGGACCAGAACAGAAGTATCCCACATGTCCCCCTCAGGGCTGCACACTGAGGCCTGAACCAGATTAAAATGTGGTTCCCATCTGGTTTTAATGTGTTCATATATTAATAAAAAATACAAATGTGATTTTCTAAGTCAATCATATTGACGTATGGCCCTCTGGCATGCTTATGCATGGTAGTGCCCCCATTTTGATCTGAGTTTGACACCATTGGACCAAATGGCCTCTGAGGTTCCTTCCAATTCTGCTCTGCATCTGTTATTTTGTGATCCTTTTATCACCTACAGGTAGTCCCTTGGGGAGGTCATTTAACTGCCCTGGGTCTCAGTTTCCTCACTGATAAAATGAGGGGTCTGTACTAGATGATTTCCAAGGCTCCTTCTAATTCTAGATCTAGATTCCTGTGTCCGAGCATGCTTTCCCCGACTGCTGTAGCCCTTGAGGAACTTCTCTTATAGTGTATATTGAACAACTTAGTTCTTGATGTTTACTCTCCTATGGGAATGAGGGCTGGACTTTGGATTTCACTGGTGAGAAAACTCTCTCTACCAATGCAAGCCATCCCTTGATCTGCAACATATAGACCACCAGGAGGTTACTCTGCTAGGGTCACATAGGCATTATGTGTAAGTGGCAGGATTTGCATCTAGGCCTTCCAGCTTCCCACTGTCCTTTTTCTTCTTAAATCATTTCATGCATATTAATATTGTCATCTCTACTAGCCTGTAAGTTACTTGTGAGCAGGTACTAGGCCCTACAAGCTTTGCACCTCCATAATAGGTGCCCAATCAAGGGCTTGCTGATTATTGATTGATTAAGCCGACAACATCACCACATGCTATGTGGGGCAGGGTTGGCCAAAGAAGCTGCTGCAAGACTAGCCAGTAATTGTTTCCACACTGAGCACAGATAAATTCTGTCCTTTGATTTGGGACTGAAGCCCTTTCCAAAGTGCCTCTTGCTATTTGTTACCCTGTTGGCGATGTGTTTGGTCTGAAGACTTTGATCAAAAAGAGCAATTCCATCTCCAGGCACTACATGCTGGGTTTCTCTCTCTACTGCTGTTCTGCTTCCCAGCCACCCACAGGGATGCCTTATTGCCATGCAGAGTGGGAAGAGCCACTCAGGAAGCTGATCTGGTGCTTGACTTGATTTCCTTTGTAGGCTCCTAGGACGATAGGGCAAAGGCTTAAAGGGCCTTAGAGGTCATGACATCCTAGGCCCTTATTTTACAAATATGGAAACTGTGACCTAGAGAAATGAAATACCTTATCCAAGGTCACACAGTTAGTGGAAAAGCCAGAATTTAAATGTGGACCTTTAGGTCGATGCCCAAATCTTATGTTTATTCCAATGAGTTCAATTCAATACAGTTGAATTCCATTCATCTCCCCCTAACCTTTGCACAGTGGAAAAGGTCTTTGATTTGGTGATGGACAACCTTGGTTTGACTTTTTGCTTCCTTGGAAGTTACTTCGTCTCTCATCATTTCATTTCCCTCATCTATAAAATGAAGGTATTGGGGTGAGTGAATTAAAGCTCTGAATCTTCCAGCTCTAAATCTATGATGGGTGTTTTTCTTTCCAGTTCTCTTATTCCCACCCATGTCAACACCATCCCCCTACTCATTTGGGAGTAACATTGGAATCATCCTTGACTTTTCCCTCTCCCTCAACTTAACCTTCCAGTCAATTTCCAAGTCAGCCTCCAGGACATCAATTGAATGAATGCATTCCCTTCTCTACCCACGGACTGCTACTACCTTAGATATGCCCCTAAGCACCTTTTACCAGATTATTAGAGTAGTCTCCTAATTGAGATCTCTGACTTCAGTGTCTACCTCCCGAATTCATCTTCTATGCCCTCATGAAGATGATTTTTCTAAGACATGGCCACTCCTCTGCCCAAAAAAACTGGAGTGGCCCCTTAATGCTACAAAATGCCAATTACTCAGCCAGTCTTTAAAGCCTTCCACAGTATGGCTCTCATCTACCTTTTCCAAAATGACTTCATGTTTCTTCCCTCCCCATACTCTACATTCCTGCTGAACTGGCTGTTTCTGGGACTTGGTGTTTGGTCTCCTTATTACCTCTGTGGATTCAGAGAGGTAAGGAATGTACTCCCTTTTCAACTCCACCTCCCTCAATTCTTATTTTCCTTCCAGGTTCAGCTTAGGTGCTAAGCTCTCCATGATCTTCTCTGATCCACATGTGATTATTTGTTCCCTCCTGACTCTAAAATTTATTTGGGGAAATGTTATGTTCCCTTTTAATAATATTAAGTTCTTTAAGGACAAAGACTTCATCATTTTTGTCTTCATATTCATAGGATCATGGATGTAGAGCTGGTTGGGCCCTTAGAGGTCAACCCTCTCATTCTACAAATGAGGAGACTGAGTCACAGAGAGGTTAAGTGACTTGCCTTTGATCTTACAGCTAGTAAGTGTCTCAGGCAGAATTGAACCCCAATCTTTCTAACATCAACTCCAGTCTTCTATATTTCATTTTAGGCAGAGCCCACCACTGTGCCTTGCACATAGTAGGCATTTTGTAATAATTTTCGGTGGATTCGTTGAGGTCCATAAACATTTATGGACTGTCCATGGAATACAAGACATTGTTCTAGGCACTGGGTGCCACCTCAATGGCAAGCTGTCACTCTCCCAAAGGGCATACATCAATTTCTATATGAACAGGATGATAAACTACTTTATTCTTTTCATTTTAGGGAAGCTTTGAAAGGCCAACAGTCTGGAAAACATCGACCACTGGACTGAGAAGTGTCTTCTTACAGGATGTCAGCCAGTAGGCAGGCCCAAGGAATTGGACTTTCAGTAATTTGGAGTGATTAAGAAAAGCACCAGCAACTCTGCTTTTGGAAACAGGTCTTTGTAAGTAACAGAAGAGATGACTCATGTTCCTGTGTCTTAAGTTGTTTTTAGACGGTGAAAAAGTTGAGTTTGCCAGACAAAAGCTTTATGTAAGGAAATGAAGAGCTTTTTCAAAACAAATCAAGAAAAGTGGATCTTTGTTTTAAAATGGATTTCAGCAGACAGCTGATTCTGGAGAGAGGACACCCCTAACGTCCTGAAGGTAAATCTCTCACCCAGTAAGCACTTTGGGGGCTAATTTTTTCTGAAGGAACTTTTTAAGAAATGTACTTTTTCTTTAGAAAGAGGGAAAGTTCCAATTAATGATATTCCAGTGGTTTTATTTTTCGACTTGCATGCCCATTTCAATCAAGCTCAGAACCTGGGAAGGGGCTTGGTTACTTGACAAGAGGGAAAGACGTCTTGCAAAGGTCATATTGTCGTCTGTTCTTTTCCCTGTTCACTTGTGAGCAGCTGCTGCTTGGAAATCTTTGGTCTACCTGATGGCAGTTTTTGGGAGGCCGTTTTTAGTAATCCTATGAGAAGAGCACAAGACTTTTTTATTTTTTGACTTGAACCAGGTATTGTCCTTTTTTCTCTTTTTGATCCAGAGTTGTGATTTCATCGGCTTAGAAGAAACTTCTGGTGTGGAATTTCCTGCCATGGATGCAGATCTGTAGTTTATAAGTAATTTAGAGTCTCAGACAGTTGCCTGAAGGCACTGGGAGGACTAAGTGACTTGCCCTGGGTTACACTGTTAGCCTGTATTTGGGTTTTCTGAAAGTAAGCCTAGTTCTGCCTCCAAAACTGGTTCCCTATCCACTTTATAGAAGTGTCAAACTTGTGGCAGATGTAAGACCTAGATTTAAATGTATTTGGGAAATATTTAACAAAATAAATTAAAATACAATACAGATAATGTTAATCTGCGGACTTCTAAGTCAATATATGGCCAGCAGGGAAATGTTTTCAGTTGAATTTGAAACCATTGCTTTACAGCACTGCCTCTCCCATGAATCAGTATAATCATTTTGGAAAGCAATCTGCAATTATGAAAATAAAGTGACTAAAATATCCATACCCTTTGATCCACAAATTCCACTACTACGTTTATACCCTAACAAGGCTATGGATAAGAAGAAAGTCTCCATGTGCAGCAAAGTATTTATAACAACACTTTCTGTGACAACAATGAACTGGAAAGAAGGCAGGTGCCTCCTGGGGAATAGCTAAATGAATTGTGGTACACAAATGAATAAAATATTATTGTGCTATAAGAAATGATGAATGTGATGACAACAGAGAAGCATTGAAAGATTTACATAATCTGATGCAGAAGAGAGTAAACACAAAAGAAAAAAAAATAAATGATGATTTCAAACACTAAGAGCACAAACAATCAAAAGTGAATGCTGTAAAATTACAAGTATGACTCAAAAGAAAAGAGATGAGAGGTCATTTCCACTGCTCTCCTCACATATTTGGGAGGTCTACAACTGTGGTACATGTATTTTTTGACGTATTGACCAATACTGTTGATTCTTTTCCTCATCCTTTTTACCCTCTAAAAATATTTGTTATATGGAATGGCTATCTGGAAGGGGGATAGGGAAAGGATACTTGAAGAAGTTCTAGTCATGTAAAAAGCAAAAGATATCAATAAAAGTTCTTTTAAAAAATACTGTCCTTCACATTATTAATTTTTTCTTTTGTTCAGTCATATCATTGGTGTGGGGAGTTTCCTGGTGAGGGAACTCCTACCAAAAATCAGTAATTGTTGAACAACTTATGATCTTAGACAGTTTCTGGGGGGGGGGTACAGTGAATTTAAGTGACCTTTACTGGGGTTATATTGTCATTTCATGTCCAAGGTAAGACAAACCCAGGTCACGTCACATTGCCTGCTCATATTAGCCATATTTTGGTTTGAAACAGGTTTACTGGCAACATTCTTCTGTCTGGCTATCTGGAAGAAATAATGATGCTGAAGTGCCAAAGTCAGGGGGTGGGGGGCAGCTGACCCCCTGCACCCCAGATTCCACTATAGACCTCATATCACTGGTGCTTCTCAAGTGGTAACTGTGGCCAATCTCCCGCCTCCCTGCCAGACTCCAGCTTTCTCAGAGAAGACACCAGGAGTTTCTTTTGACTCTTCTAGCCAACAGCCTACCAACCTTTTTGGGTGATTGAAATGGGGATTTTCCACAAGTTATTCTGAAGGATTCAGCTAACCTTTATGAAGTTAGCTAGCTCCTTCACTTGGGAAGGGGTGGGTGGCGGGGGCAGATTTTTGCTTTTAACTCCTGGATTCCTACTTTTCACGATTCTTTAAATCTTCCTTGAGTAAAGACCCTAGTAGCTTTTGAGCTGTCTTGCTGCAGTCTCTGATTCCCTTTTCCCTTTGCTTCAGCCCTGTAACTGGATCCATTGGTTAATCAGTCAATCTATCAACCAAAGCATTTATTAAGTACTACTATAGGGATACAATATAAAAAGTGTGCTTTCTTATCTGCAATGAGCTTACTCAGGTGAGAACAGGTACATATACAGTTATAAACAAAATATCAAAAAAGAGAAACAATAAACATTTTTATGGGGTGGGAAAGAACTGGCTAGTGGGAGAAAGACTTTCCATAGAAAGTTGTGCTTGGAATGAGTCTTGCAGGAAATTAGGAATTCTCGTTAGACCTGCACTCTGGGGAAAAAAAAAACCAGGTGGCAGTTATGTGGAGTATGGGGAGTGAGCAGAGACTTGTGTCAGTGAGACCTATTAGGAAGTGATTGCAATAATTCAGGTAAAAAGCAGTGAGTCCCTGAACTAAAGTGGTGGCTTTGTGAGTGGAGAGAAAGGGACAGATGTGAGATATATGGAGGTAGAAAGAATAACATCTGGCAACTGATTGGGGTAGAGTGAGTGAAAATGAAGAGTAAGGGTAACATTGAGACTTGGAGCCTGGCAGGATGGGGGGGCCAATACATTTGGCCCATGCTCTATGTGTACCTATGGGTGGGACTCTGAGAAGAAAAAGGGATATTCAGAAGAGAGGCAGACTTAAGGAGTAAGATAACAAATTCTGTTTGAGTTTGAGATGCCTGTGGGACATCCAGTTAAAAATATACAATAGGCAGTTTGTGATGTGGGACTGGAGCACAGGAAAGGGACTGGGGTTAGATGTGGGCAGCAATTCAATCCTTTATTTATTCCTTGTTCCCCTTCCCCATCTCTGCATATTTCAGAGTGTAAGAATTCATGTTTAGGACTTATGTATGAGGGAAGAAAGTATATAGAAATTCAGAAATAATATATCAGAGTAAAAGTTATGACTTCATATAACAGCAACCACAACAATGGTTAGTAGATATGCATTATAGCTCTTTAAAGTTTGCAAAACACTTTAAAAATACTGTTTTATCCTCACAATAGTCCTGGGAAGTAGGGACTATTATTATCCCCATTTTACTGATGAGGAAACTGAGACAGGCAGAGATTGTGGCTTGTTCAAGGTCATGCAGCTAATAGTTATCTGTCAGATTTGACCTGAGGTCTTCCTGATTCCCTGTCCAGCACTCTATCCACTGTGCTAAAAGAAAGCTACTCAGTGCCAGATTAATGGGTCCTTGAACATCCTAAACTTGTTTTTACTAGCTACAGTTCCCCAGTGTTAGCTTGGCCCATCACAGTTATCTGTAAGCCAGGGAATCTATCTTCCTTAAGAGCCTCAGATAAGAACAGAGTTTCTCTCCCACGACATCCTCAAGTCAGTTTTGGAATCCATCCACTTGAATACAATGTATTAGCAAGTTTCTGGATGGCATGGTGGTCTTGTTTTTTTCTGTTGACATAACTGTGTAATAATTTGTTATTGAACTCTTTTTCTTCTCTAGCCAAGGGAGAAATAAGGAAATAAAAGTGGACAGATATAACTAAGTTTCCATCCCTTCCAGAGACTGAAATGATACAATGTAACACATAGATCATCCCAAAGTTCACAACAGACAGTTCTTTTCCTTATAAGAGCTATGGAGGAATGAACAATAGCGGAGAAGGGTTATAGTACCAGATGATAAGAGTCACAGTTCATGGATTACAAAGTTTCAGCAAGAATCAATCAACCAACCAATCAAAAAACATTTATTTTTAAACATTTGCTATGTTTGGGACACTGGGTAAGACAGTGGAGATACAAACACAAAAATAAAAGTTTCTGCCATCAAAGAGCTTACATTTTGTTGGGCCTACAAATATTTGTACGGCATTTATTCTTAGCTCTCTATCATTGCTGGATATTTGTCCCTTCTCCTCAGCCTCTCTTTGTCCATCCTTCCCCCAACACTGTGAATTGGCTGTCCAGGACTACCATTTTGCAGCCTGAAGAACCCCATTCTCCATTTCTCAGTATGGCAGTATACAGGGATATGGATACATGTTAACTGAGACCTGGAAAAATCTATCTGGTATATCCCTCCTTACCTCTACGTATGCTCCATAGGTGTGTGTATACATTGAGCTTGGGCCATATATACCTGGATATACTAGCACACTCTGGGGAAAGCATTGCTATTGAGTCTTCTTTCAGGGCTAATTCCCTCAGGGGGCAGGGACAAAGATAATGATGGCTTTCAGGTTGTGCTGGCATATCCAGTTCACCTTCTATGCTCCTGCAGACTCCCAATAAGATGTGATCATGGTTTCTGTGCCCCATAGCTATTTTTCCAACCTCTCCTCCCATTAAGCCCTGGTTCCTCTCTAATGCTATTCTGGCATTTGCATTCCCTGGCTCTTCGAGAAATTCATCTCACCTTACCTCACTCCATTGCTCTGTTCTGATTAGATTTTATAAGTGAGATCATGCACACTATGTAGAGTCCAAACCAGGTTGGGACCAGTAGTTTCCTCTTGGGCTGGAAAGTCCATTTCCTTATATTGTGCTTTCCCCAAAACTTACTTATTCTTTAGCTCTGAATTTATGCTTCCAGGTGTACCTGCCCTTCCTTCTAGCTTCCCTACTATTGGTGCAGTAGACACATCTCGGGATCAGTATCAACTGCATAGTTTTCCATTGTTCAATCTTCCCCACTCAGGGCCAAATGAATTACTGGCTCACACAGGTTCTCTTCCTTTGGTGATGGGGCTTTAGATCTTGAGGTCATCAGGTTACAATGATGGAATAGCAAAAATTACATGGAATACAACATTAATAACTTATTATCCCCCTCCTATAAAATCAGGGTCATAAATTAAGAGTTGGAAGGGACCTCAGAGACCATCTAGTTAAGGTCTCTCATTTTTAGATGGACTTAGAGCAGTTAAATGACTTGGCCAGGGTCACATAGCTAATGTGTCAAAGGTGGCTATTTCATTATAGAGGCCATTTTGAATAAGCTGATAATGAACTAATTAGCAAGATTCAAATATTTTTTCCTAATTGAAGGTGAAACCAGGAGACCTTAATGACTCATACTGCTAATGAGATGCATGTTTAAAACTCAGCAACACATTGATTTTTAGAGACTCAATTCCTGAGTCATTAGTGAAAAGATAAACCCTTGGGATTCATGATGGAAAGGTTTTTTTCCTTCTCCCTTCCAAATGCCCAAAGTCTTAATCTCTCATATTGTAAGGAAATAAGAAGTCAGAAATCTCTAATGTATTTGAAGTTATTGTTTCATATAATAGCTCTTTGTGTTTGTTGGTGAAGTTGTTGCTAGTGGGACCTTGATTTGGTTGTGAATCTATATACAGAATATTCTCAGGAGTCATTACAATACAAAAAAATCCACACTGTGCAGAGAAAGCAGGACAGTGTGGGTTGAAAGATCTACAATCCTCCTAGGAAAAGACTGACCCCAGTGTCCAGAGAGAACCCAGTATAGTGTATTCTGTTATTAACAAGCTTATTAAATGGTCTGTTATATGCAACACTATTGCTTTCTATCTTGCTTACCTTTTCTCTGAATACTTAGTGAAAGGATTATCTTTCCTATCTGTGGAGTTTGCAAATGCTATAATGTTTTCCTATTTCCGTTATATTTTGACATTTCTCCCCTTCCCTGTCCCCCTTTGTTTAGCCTGGCCAAGCAAAACCATCAAGAAAAGTGTATTTCAAGTCTCTTTCATCAATCAAAGAAAAGTAAACTTAAAAAAACCCTCAAAACTTAAACCTGTGTTTAAGTCTCTGATTTGGAAATCGGGGAACCATGATTGAACAAGGACATTTAGTGTTTCAGTTGAAATGTCCTTCCTTCTTAACTCTCACCGTCTTGCCTAGGGCTCACAGAATCACTAAAGGAAAAGCTGAAAAGAAAAAAAAATCAAAGGGAGCCAACATTAAGCCAACAGCCTTTTCATGTTCATGAGCCATCTGTTTGTGCTGTAACTTCAATTCAAAGCCATGACATTGCCACACAGAGCTGATTCACTCAGCACTGGTTTCTAGAAATACAAAGAATGGCCAAAATGAGATTGACTTCAGGAAGAGCCACACTGACTCCAGGCCTCTTGTAGCCCTAAACACAATCAGGCACGAGACCTAAGGTCAGGGATGTTCCAATAATTACAAGTCACATGACATCTGTCTGCTCACTTTGAGTTCAGGGTCTAATGTACTGCTCCCCTCTTTATCATTTAGATGGAATATTCCTATTTGTATAAACTTTCTTTTCAATATAAAAACAATTATGGTTATATGGAATAAATGTCTATAATGGTGTATATTTAATATTCACTTTTTCATTTAGCTAGTACAAGTCATGGTCACATTCTTGCATAATAAGGCATTCTGATACTTTTGACTAAGTCTTCAGTGGATATGAGGAGCTGGAGGAGAGGGGGTGGAGAAGTCTTTATATTTCATTGTTTCTTCTACATAGGCTATTATTGTTCCAGATTCTGTTCTTTTAAGTATTTGTTGAACACGCTGAAATAACTGTGCTCTGCATCAGCATTATAGATATAGATAGGATTTCAAAAAATGTCCATAATTTTAAAAAAAAGTTTTCTGTGGAATCCACATTAGAGTGTCATAGATTTAAAATTGGAAGATTAGATGTCATAGAGGCCAAAAGTCCCTTGTACTATAGCTGGGAAAATTTACTGAGGGAGATTAAGTGATTAGCTCAGGATCTCATAGCTAGAAAGTGTCTGAGTAGAATCTGAACTCACATTTTCCTGATTCAAAGGCCAGTGTGCTATCTACCTGTCTCTTTTTATATACCTCAAAGTACTTTATAAACATGAAAATGTTATTATGATGTATAGCATACACATATGTGTTATATGTACATATATGTATCATTCATATGTATACATACACTACACATGTATGTATGTATATATTCAACTTTCTGGACCTCAAGGCGACATAGTAAAGTGGAAAAAGCCCAAGATCTGAGGTTGGAGGGCCTGTGTTCAAATAATCACCTCTGATGCTTCTGGCCTGTCTGATCTTGGGAAAGTCACTTAACCTCCCTTAGCCTCAGTTTCTTTATCTATAAAATGGGGGGATTAGATTTACTGGCCACTAAGGTCCCTTCCAGCTCTAGAACTATGGTCCTGTGATCTGTAAAATGAAAGAGTTTGATTAGGTGACCTCTAAAGTCTTTTCTATTATGGTTTCATGGACTTGAGCATCAGAAACCCCTAATTTAATATTAGCATATTTTTGCTGCACTTTCAATTTTTTATATTTTTGTAGTCTTCTAGCTTGTTTTTTCTTAGAACTTGGACCTGTGATCTTGAGCTAATTTGTGTGACTACCATAATTGAGAGGAAGAAATGTTTATTTCCATTTGGGTTTATGATGTACAAGGTTTGATAGAGAGAAATGAGCCTGAAGAGGCAGCTAGGTGGGGCAATGGATAGAATGTGGTACTTAAGAGTCAGGGAAACACAAGTTTGAATCTTGCATCAGACACTTACTAGCTTTGTGATTCTGGGCAAATCATTATGTCTTTCCGAGCCTCAGTTTCCTCATCTGTAAAGTGAGGGCCTCTGTGGTCCCTTTCAATGGTCTCTATGGGCTCTTCCAGGTTCAATTCCATGATCCCAGGTCTTAGCAAAGTGCCTAGCACATAGTAGGTGCCTAATAAATGTTGACTGAATGAGCCTATAATCATTTTGGTTTTCTCACTCTTGCTTTGTATAGTAAAGGTTATAAATTCTTGTAATGGTCTTCTCTTGATCTATTTCCAAATTATGAACTGGCTAGTGTGTGCTTTGAAACTCTTGCTTACTTACATACTTTTTTTTTCTTACTGTGATTCGATGTATGCGACATATTAGATGTCAGAAAGTCGATTCAGCGAGTTCAGCTGCTGTTCTAACTGCTTTGAAAATGGATATATCAAGTAATAAATCCGTTCATTTAGGGTGTTCCAGTAAATGTTTGATAATCTGCAACATGTCATCCTAGCTGTCTATTAGCAATGCATTCACCACATTTTATGGCTGGTATATCTGAGAAGGAAACAGACTATGGGTTATTGGTTAGTGCTGGTACATTTCCATTCTTCGTGGTTTGTCAGCAATTGTGGTGCTGACCAAGGTGCTGATGTGGCCCTATTGTCAGGTGCAGCAGCCCTAGCTCAGGGGATGGAGTGGGATCATTTTGGGATAGTGGACAGGTAGAACACCCACTCTAGGCTGCTGCCACATCTAAATGCTGTTTGGGTGAGATGGCAACATAAACTTTACTTCACGGGGTTGCTGTAAGTACATTCCTTTTTCTTCCCCTTCCGTTTTTCTTTTGACATCACCCCAACTTGATAGACTCCATAGACATAGTGTAGGGGAAGGGCTTTACAAACTTTTAAATGCTATTTAATGTGAGTCATCATCATCATCATCACTGCTTTCACTATTATCATCATCATGATCATCATATTTCCATCTTGTCAGCTTAGCAAGCAGATGTGTTTCATTAAAAATCAGTAATGGGCCCTCATGCTCTCACTGGTTATTATTTTAGGTTTATAGGATTCTAGAGCTGAAGGGGACTTTAAATCATTTGGTGTGACTTCCCACCTCATTTCAGTTGAGGGAATGGGCCCAGAGAATTTGTGATTTGTCTCAGCTAACATGGCTCTAATAGAATCTCAGAATCTCATGGGAATTTAGAAGCTATCCAGTCCAATCTGTAATTGATAACAATAATAGCTAGCATTTATATAACACTTTAAGATGTGCAAAACACTTTGATCCTCACAAGAGCCCTGTAAAGTGGATGCCAACATTATCTCCATTTTACAGATGAGGAAACTGAGCTGAGAGAAGTTAAACGACTTACCCATGTTCATTCAGTAAGTGTCTGAGGCAGGATTCAAACTCAGTTCTTCCTGATTCTAAGTCCAACATTTTATTCACTATGGTACTTAGTTACCTAGCTACCTGAAAAACTATTCGATTTGCAAGACACCTAACAAGTTATCATCTAGCTTTTGGCTGATGACTTTCAATGAAGGGAGCTGTCGACTTCCCGAGGTAAGCCATTCCACTTTTGAATAGATTCAATTGTTAGAGAGTTGTTTTTTTTTTTTTAATATATCAAGCCAAAATTTATCTCTTTGCAGCATCTCCCCATTTTTTTTACTGTAGTTCTAGCTGTAAGCAGAATAAGTCTAATTCATCTCACATGACAGCTCTTCAAATACCTGAAGATAAGAATCACCTCCTTCTGACTTCTCTTTTCCAAGACAAACACCCTTAGTTCCTTCAACTCATCATCATGTGTCATGATTGTTATATGGTATGACCTCAAGACTTTTAACCACCTTGGTCAATCTTGCCTGGACACTCCTCAGCTTATCAAAATCTTTCTTAAGATGTGATGCCCAGAATAACCCCAATGTTATGTGTACCCTACTCCTGGATACTCCGCCTTTCTTAGTCTGGTCCAAGAAGGTCCCTTCTCCTAGTACATTCCTCTTTCTTACCCTTCCATTTTTCTTTTGACATCACCCCAACTTAATAGACTCATATCCATGCTCTCTAAGTATACTTCTAACTGCCCAAATGATGAAAAAATTCTTAGGGATTACATGTGTTATCTTCCCATATAGGAAAGTAAACAGTTCCATCTTGTTAAGTTGATTATGATTTTTCACTCATGTTTACCTTTTTTATGTTTCCCTTGAGCCTAGTGTTTGAATGCCAGATTTCTTACTGGCTCTGGTCTTTTCATCAGAGATGCTTTGGAAGTCTATATTTCATTAAATATCCATTTTCCCTTGTAGGATTATACTAAGGTCTGCTGGAGAGGTTATTCTTGATTGTAAACTTAACTCCTTTGCCTTCTATAATGTTATATCCTAAGCCCTCTGCTCCTTCATAATGGTAACTGCTAAGTATTGTGTGACTCTGATTATGGCTCCATGGTATTTGAATTATTTCTTTCTGACTGTCTGCAATATTTTTTCCTTGATGTAGGATCTCTGGATTTTGGCTATAATATTCCTGGGATTTATTTCAGGATTCTTTCAATTTCTACTTTGCCCTCTGTGATTAAGATATATGGGCAGTTTTCCTTTACAATTTTTTGAACTATGGTGACTAGGCACTTTTTTTATCATGACTTTCAGGTAAACCAATAATTCTTAAATTATCTTTCTTCAATCTATTTTCCAGGTCAGTTCTTTTTCCCATGAGGTGTTTCACATTTTTTCTATTTTTTTTAGTCTTTTGACTTTGATTTATTGTTTCTTGATGTCTCAAAGAGTCCTTAGCTTCCACTTGACCAATTTTAATTTTTAAGGAGTTTTTTCCAGAACTTTTTGCACCTCTCTTATCAGACTGTTAATCATCTTTTAATACTTTTCTTGCATACATATCATTTTTATATTTCTTTTGTTTTTTGTTACATTAAGTTTTTCTCCCTCCTTCCCGACCCTGTAGTAGAGAAGGCCAAAGTTTCTCTCTCTCTCTCTCTCTCTCTCTCTCTCTCTCTCTCTCTCTCTCTCTCATAAACACACACACACACACACACACACACACAATCTACATATCAGTTCTTTTTCTGGAGTTGTTAGCATCTTCCTGATTCATAGGTTCTTTGTAGTTCACACACACACACACACACACACACAATCTATATATGAGTTCTTTTTCTGGAATTAGATAGCATCTTCCTTCATAGGGCCTTTGTAGTTGGCTTGAATATCCATATAACTCAGAATAGCTTAGCCCTTTACACTTACTCTTTGAACAATATAATGTTTTGTTGCTGTATATAATGTTCTCTTGGTACTGTTTGTTTCACTCTTCATTTTTAAATAAAAGTCTTTCTGTGTTTTCCTAAAATCAACCTACTCATCATTTCTTACATCACATACTATTCTTTTACAATCATATGCCACAACTTATTTAGCCATTCCCCAATTCATGGACATCCCGTCCATTTGTATTTCTTTTTTTTTTTTTTTTTAAAGCAATTGGGGTTAAGTAACTTGCTCAAGGTTACACGGCTAGTCATTTGATTTATGCGTGGGTGCTCATTTTCTGAGGCCGGATCTGATCTCGGGTCATCCAAACTCTGAGGCCAGCACTCTTACTCACTTCGCCACCTAGCCGCCCCTTTAGGGCAATTGGGGTTAAGTAACTTGCCCAAGGTTACACGGCTAGGTTTTTGTTTGTGCGGATTAAGTGTCGGAGGCTGGCTCCGAACTCAGGTCCTTCTGATTCCAGGGCCGGCGCTCTATTCACTGCGCCACCTAGCCGCCCCTTGTATTTCTTTGCCACCATAAAGACCATGACTATGAATATTTTGGAGCATATAAGTTATTTTCCCTTTTCCCTGGTCACCTTGGGAAATCAAAGGGTATATACAGTTTTATAAGTCTTTGAATATAATTCCAGATTGCTCTCCAAAATAGTTGTATCTGTTCACAGTTCAACCGACAGTGTATTAATGTCCCAATTTTTCCACAACTCATCCAACATTTGTAATTTTCCCTTTCTATTGATAGGTATGCAATGGAATTTCAAAATTGTTTTAATTTGCATTTCTCTAATAAATAATGATTTAGAGCATTTTTCACATGACTATATATACATATATATCTTTGATTTCTTCCTCTAAAAACTGCCTTTTTATATAATTTGACTATTTACCAATTGGGTAATGACTCATTCTTACCAATTTGACAAATTTTTCTACATATTTGAGATATGAAGTCTTTATCCAAGAAACTGTCTATGAAATTTCCCCCCTAATTTCTTGTTTTCCTTCTAATCTTGGCTACATTGGTTTTATTTGTGTAAAAACTTTTTTAAATTGGGGCAGCTAGGTGGCAAAGTGAGTAGAGTGCTGGCCCTGGAGTCAAAAGGACCTGAGTTCGGATCCGGCCTCAGACACTTAACCCACACAAAACAAAAACCTAGGCGTGTGACGTTGGGCAAGTTACTTAACCCCAATTGCCCTCCAGAAAAAAGAAAAGCAAAAAAAAAACTTTTAAAATTGAATGAAATAAAATTATCTGTTTTACACTTTACATATCCATTTTACATACATAAGTCTCTCTATCTCTTGTTTATTCATAAATTCTTGTCCTATCTGTAAATCTTATAAGTAATGTGTTTCACATTCTTCTAATTTACTTATGATATCTCCCTTTATATCTAGATCATGGATCCCTTTTGACCTTATCTTGGTAAATGATATGAGATATTGGTCTGTGTCTAATTTCTGCCAAACTGCTTTCCACTGAATAAGCGGATTAATTTAGGTAGAATTGTCATTTTTCATATATTGACTTAGCTCATCCATGAGTAATGCATATTTCCTAAATTATTTAAACCTAACTCCTGGGATTGGATATTCCGGTATTTTATATTGTCTGTGGTTATCTTAAATGAATTACTCTCATTTCTTTTTGCAATTTTCTCTCTACCATTATTATTTGATTTTTAAGGCCATTTTTGTTCTTTTTATCTTTCTTTAGCTCTTCTAGGAATTCTTTTGTGACTTTTATCCTATCTGCATTTTTCTTTAGGCTTTGCTCTGAGATATTTTCACATCATTGTCTTCTGAGTTTGTGCCCAGAGCTTCTTTTTCATTATAATAGTTTTTTATGGTCAGGTATTTTTTTGGGGGGGGGTTTTGCTCATTTTCCCAGCCTATTTCTTGACATTGGACTTTATATTAGAGTATATTAGAGGGCTCCTTCAGGTGCTGGACTGCTCTTCTCCTCTCCACTCTGGGACTGCACCTGATAACTAGGTAATGGCTACCAAATGGCACCTAGTCCTGTTTCCATGGTTGGTATAGGGATCTAATGAGATCTCTTTTGTCCCTTTCCCATCCCTGGGCACTGTGCTGCTCATAACCATTGCTGGTGCTGCCACAGCCTATAGCTGGTGCTTCTTCTACTACATGTTGCTCCTGGCTAATCCCCACCTCACTTCTACAGACTTTTCTTTCTGTTTTCCTAAGATGCTCTGGACTGGAAAAACAACTCATTGTGACCTTTTGTTGGCTTTCCTGTTCAGAATTCA
This sequence comes from Gymnobelideus leadbeateri, assembly GCA_011680675.1. Lineage (NCBI taxonomy): Eukaryota > Metazoa > Chordata > Mammalia > Diprotodontia > Petauridae > Gymnobelideus > Gymnobelideus leadbeateri. The sequence goes on along the minus strand of WOXC01001389.1, from coordinate 62,871 downwards.
GTTTAGTGTGTTTTTAAAGTTGTCACAGAGGATGGTATGTTGGGAGAGGTAGGCAAAAAAGCTGGCTTTGCTTTTCCATCTTGGCTCTGCCCCTCAAAGCATTTCCAGAGCTGTAATCCAGCTATGAGTCTTGTACTACCTAGTCTCTGCAATACTCAAGGGTTTATATTTGCCCCTTGGACATCCTTGCTCTTGCCCATACACTGTTCATTTGCACCTGGGTCCATGGGTTTTAGGATTCTTTCCTATCTTGGATTTTGACCCCTGTGAATTTGGGGGACTTCCACAGCTCTTTTTCTTGTACTGTAGCTATCTGTAATAGTAATCATCAGAGCTAGAATTTGAGCCTAGGTCACCTATCTCCAAATACAGTGCTGTCTCTGTTACACTAGCTGCCACTAATAGCCTCTACTCACCCATGTTTACTCAATTGACTGCAACTCTGAATGTTTTGACCATGAGTGATCATTAGGAAGAATCATGGCCCCTGCAGTGTTGAGTGAGTGATTCACCCTTAGTCCCTGAGTTAATGAGTTATATACATCCTGATTCTGACCAGGGATCATAGACACTCATATAGATAGGACAATGACATACTGGTGTGTGTTTTGCTAATTTTCACATCCTATTGAGCATTTAGGGACCCTGAGGAGAGAAGACTCTTCCACAGACAGCACTTAATGTGTAGAGAACTAAATTCTTTCACTGTAACTCAAATCCAGAAGCCCTTTCTGCATGAGGTTATGCCTCCAAAGCATCTTATCTTCAAACCCATTTTGCTCCTGTACTTAATGCTATGAGTTACAGAGTGGTTAGTGGATGGAGAGTTGACCTTAGAGTTAGGACCACTTGGGTTCAAGTTCTGACCCTGACATGAACTGGCTGGGTGATTCTGGGAAAGTTGTTAGTCTCTCAGTGCCCCAGAAAATCTCTAAGACTAACAGCTTCAGAACAGATGTCAGTTTCCATTGGTAGAGAAATTTTCCTCGCCTCTCCTGAGGTGTCAAATATTGCTACATGCATTGGCAACATTTCCAAGTGTAGGATGAACCAGATTAAATTGGGAAATACTTAGTGAAATAAAAATACAATAAAACATAGATAATGTTAATTTGTCATTTTCTAAGTCAATTTGTGGCCCACAGGGATAGGTTTCTATTTGTTTGACATCATTGCTCTAAACTAATGAAATACCATGTCTGGGAGAAAAAAACCCTATGGAGTAAATAAGGACAGGAATTAATATCTCGGTTTTAAAGACAAACCATTTGAGGTACTGAAAGTTTAAAGTGACTGGTCTGAGATCACACAGTTGGTGGAAGGAAATGTGATATCCATGAAAGCATTAATTTTGAGAAAAAAAAATTCCCATTGAATTTACTCAACACAGTAGTCTCTCCCTACTCTGGAGAATGTAAGATCCTTGACAGTAGGGATTTCATCTTTTCCTTCTCTCACTCTTTCCCCCTTCATAGACTTTGATGACATCAATCCAAATTGATCATTTCATCAGATAAAGGAATGCTGGTGCACAGCCTTCTGGGATTCTCAAGAGGAATTTCTGTATCCAACTCATAGACCCTCCTAGCACCTGAAAATGTTCAAAAGTAAGCTGACTTATTTCTACAATTCTCTTTGAATTCTGAATTATTAGGTCTGTAAGAACTACATTCATTTCCTTGCTAACATTAACATTTTTTACAAGTGGATAGAATCCTATAAAGGGGCAAACTTGTCTTCCCTGTCATGATATGCCACCTGTTCAAGAAATTTTGTAGCATGAAATGCTTTGAGAGGGCACAGCATGCAGGTACTCTGGTGGAAAGGGGGAGGGTTACAGTTGATGCAATCAGAGAACCAAAGCCCTCCCTTGGAATAGAAGGCCTTTCCAGAAAATCTGCATCTCTTTTCATATAGGACATATCCATATTCTGGGGTGGGTGGAGTGAATACCTATTATTTCATTGGCATAGGGAATTTCTGGTGAGGAAATCCCTTTTCCCAATGCCATCAGCAACTGCTTTTCAACTTTTAGTCTTTAAGAGTGACTGAGAACCTGAAAAGTTAATCAACTTGGGTTCCATGACCAGTATTTGTTAAAAGTGGGACCCAAACCCAAGACTTCTTGACTCTCTGGCTGGCTCTCTGTCTACTATATGGTGCACCTTTCATATCCATTTCCTCTGTAGGAAACACGTCTGTAATAACTTTGCATCATTAGTATTCAGGGTCTCAGGCGTGATATGGAGTTGTGAATCAACAGTTCCCTGGAGCTGTCCATCTCTGGGAACCTCTCATCATTATTATCCTAAGTCTCTGCATACTTGCTTGAAAGATGGATCATGGCAGTAAGTGAAGAGGGAGGACCCAACAAGCCTCTTGGGCAATTTACCTTTTTACTTATTTTCAAGCTCTCCCCAACTGTGTGTAGCATAAATTAAATGGTTTCAATATCGACTTGGGCATGCCGTAAATCATACGTACAGTGCACTTTAGGCTATCAGTCATCTCGTAATACATTGCTGGAGACAGGGTTTGTATTACTAAGAAATATTGGGCTTGGCTGGTACCTTTGCAGAGCTGGGGGAAAATTTTCGTTATTTATATGAAACACAGCTCTTTTAATGTGAGAACGAAGATTGAGAACCACTATCTGACATATCTATTCTCTTTCATCTTTTCCAAAACTAGTACACATCGTTTCCAACCTCTAAAATAGTGAAAGGGCAATTTTTACACAAACCAACATGCCAGGAAAGATTTTGATACTAATTTAAACTATTAAAACACCATTAAGAATTATACAACTCATTTTAGCAGTCTTTTCCTCCATTATTTATTATTGAACAAAGATAAGGAATATGGAAGGAATATATATTTTTTTAATACACAACCAGAATTACTTTTCAGCACAGTTTGCTAGAGAAGTAGCTGCTATAGTGGAAATGACCCCAGGTTCTGAGTCAGAAGATCTGAGTTCAAGCCCTAGGTTGACAGTGACCAACTTTTAACCCTGAGATATTCAGCTCATTTCTCTGAGACTTATTTTTATAATGTATAAAACTGGGATAATAAGATCTTAGTTTTAGAGCTGGAAGAGGCCTCAGAGGCCATCACTTCAAACTTTATTTTATAGGTGACAAAATTAAGGCTCAATGACTTCCCAAATGTCAGTTACCTTTGGGGGGGCAATTGTACATTTTTTTTGCTTTTTGGAGAGAGGAAGGTAGGGCAATTGGGGTTAAGTGACTTGCCCAAGGTCACACAACTCGTTTTTTGTGTTAAGTGTCTGAGGCTGGATTTGAACTCAGGTCCCCCTGACTCCAGGGATGATGCTCTATTCATTGCACCACCTAGCCACTTCAGGAGTGTACATTTTTTAAAAGCTCTATATCAATGTGTATTATTATCATTATTATACCTGTGAATTCAAATGCCATAAGAGAGTCAAGAAGAGCTAGGTTCAAGTCTTGTCTCTGAAAAAAAAACAAACTAGTTCAGTGACCATAGATAGTCCAGTCATTTTGCCTCTCACTTCTTCCAGACAACTTTCTAATAGAATTGCTAAGGAGTTGCTGGTGCACATTAGTGGAGGAACTTTTTATACTGGGAACTCCCCATACCAAATGAAGTCATAGGTTCAGAGCCCCTAAAAAGATCCCAAGTAACTATGCACAAAGATGGTGGCTCTAGTTCAGAGGATTCCCCAGATTCAGAGGATGTGATAACATAAAATATCCTTTTAATTTCTGTCAGGGAAAATATGTATAGCCAGTAAAAACATGGCCAATCGTTTATTTTTTGTTGTTGCTCCAAAAATGCAAGGTTAACCTTAACATTAACCATGATGAATGTTATGGAGCCAGTGATATGTCTTGCTCTGTTTGCTTGTCTTTTTTTCAAGAATCAGTATTCACCATACCATGGCCAATACCTCATCAGATGTTACATCTGCCACTCTAATGCATGGCTAACTTGTCCAATGAGCATTCATATGTCACTAGAAACTTTTCATGGAAATAGACAGCCTACCCGCAGTGCATATTATTTCTGAAATTTGGGTCCCATTTGCATTTTGGGGAAATTAAAACACTCGGCTTGATCTTTGCACTGACCTTTTAAATTACTACAAGTTAATCTTTTGCTAAAAGCATGGAGAGTGGGAATAATTACATTTTGAGAAAGCAGCAAGTTATGTGCACAGAGGGTGACTGCCGTTATGGTAATGGGTCTCCAAGACAACATTTTGTTGTTCAAAATGGTATAAACAAAGAAAAACAGTGTTTTTGTGCCTTTTGGCACTTGCATTCTGGATGACTGCTCCTGGCCAAGTAGGAATATTTTCTGGTGCCTTCATTTTCTCTGTTGGAGTAAGTCTACTCTTCTTCAGACATGACCTATGGGCTGCTGAGGCTATATACCAGCTACATGGTTGGTTTCTCCACTTACCACCTTTTTACATCATTATCATTAGTCACTAGTTTATCCATTGCTGAAATCCAGTCACCATCAAGTCCTGTCATCCTCTCATCTGAAGGAAAGATCACCTTTATCCTCTCCATTACATGACCTCATAAGATGCTTAATAGTGGGGGTTGATGGAAATAGCTCCCTTACAACCCTCCATTGGCAACTCTGAATACATTTAATTGAAATACAATGAGCCAACATGGCCATTTCTTCCAGTGACCCTTTATATGAATCCTAGAAAACTCTCTGCCTGTGCTTGGTCAGGGCCTTTGGAGGACTGAGTAAAACAAAGAGGAAAGGGCAGAAAAATCAATCTTGTTCCACTTTTGCTGTTAGAAAGAGTGGGATCAGTTGACATTTCAGAGATTGCTAAGTGCAGATATCAGGGGAACAAACTCTGTTCCCAGGGCCAGATGGCATTTTCCCCAATGGAATAGAAGCACCAGTGCTGTATTGTGAAATTGTACAAGATGTCACAAAGCAATACGGACTGACTTAAAAAAATCAGTATCTCTCTCTCTCTCTCTCTCTCTCTCTCTCTCTCTCTCTCTCTCTCTCTCTCTCTCTCTCTCTCATCCCCAGAGCTAAGCACAGTGCCTGGTACATAATAGATGTTTAATATATATATATATATATATATTTTTTTTTTTTCCCTGCTTTTTGGAGGGCAATTGGGGTTAAGTAACTTGCCCAAGGTCACACTGCTAGATTTTTGTTTGTGTGTGCATTAAATGTCTGAGGTCGGATCCGAACTCAGGTCCTTCTGACTCCAGGGCCAGCGCTCTAATCACTGCGCCACCTAGCCGCCCCGTTTAATAAATATTTATTGACTGTCTGTCTCTGTTTCTGTCTCTCTCTGACTCTGTCTTTCTCTGACTCTGTCTCTGTATCTCTTTCTCTCTTCTCTATCTAAATAAAGACAGTCACCTTCAAAATGATCCCCTTGTAAAGCTATAAACTCATTCCAAAGATGTTTCAATTGCCCCCCAAATTTTTCGTCTTCATCAACATCATGATTATTCAGTAGGAATGATTTCTATTTCTAGTAAAATTCTAGAATATGTTAGTCAGGGAATGGATAGTGAACATTTAGAAGATTTAGCAGTCATGACTATATCAAGAATAAGTCAAGACAAACTGACAATTTCCTTTTCTGTACCTGTAAGTATATGAGGTGAAATGCTATAGTTTGCTGAGATGGTAGTGACACATTTGATGAAGTTGCTAATTGTTTTCTTGTGGAAAAGATTGAGTGTAGGCTAGATGAAAATATTTTTAGGCAGATTAAGAATTGGTTGAATAATTGAACCCAATGAGCAGTCATTAATGGTTCTATGTCAACTTGAAAGGAAATCTTAAGGGATCATTGTTGCTTAGCCCTGTGTGAGTTAACATTTTTATCCATGACTTGGATAGAGGCAGAGGACAATATGATTATCAAACACAAATATTACACCAAACTGGGAGGAAAAGCTGACACATTGGGTTTTTAAGAGCTCCAAAAAGATTAGAAGATTGGATTGAATTGAAAAAGATGATATTTAATGAGTATGATTGTAATTCCCCTTACTTGGGAATAAGAACTCAGTGTCATCTCTACAGATGAGGGAGACACCTAGCTGGATAACAGAACTTCTGAAAAAGATCTGGGGGTTTTAGTCAAGAAGAAAGCTAATACAAACTTAGGCTAAATTAAGAGAAGCTCAACTTCCAGGAATCAGAAAGGAAGGAAACATTATTAAGTGCCTACTATTTGTTAGGCACTTTACAAATATTATCTCATTTGATCCTTATAATAACCCTAGGAAGCATGTGTTATCATGATCTCCATTTTACAATTGGGAAAACCAAGGCAGACAGAAATTAAGTGCCTTGCCCAGGGTCATTCAGCTGTATGTGTCTGAAGGTGGATTTGAAATGAGGTCTTCCTGACTCCAACCACTTAGCTACATCTATAATAGGGCAATGATAGTTCTGTGGTGTTCTGCCCTCATCAAATGAAAACTGGAGTATTGTGTTCACTGTAGAGTGCCCCATTTTAGGAGGGATATTGAGAAGCTGAGGAGTATGAAGAAAAGGGCAACCAAGATGGTGGGGGACCTGGAGTTCAGGACACATCCAGATTGGGTGAAGAAACTGGCTGCGTTTAGCCTGGAAAGTAGAAGACCAAAGAGGCACATGATAGGCATCCTCAGGTTCTTGGACAGTTGTCCTATGAAAGAGACAGGAGATTTATTCTGTTTGGGTGCAGGGTGGCAGACCAGGAGGAGATGGGTGGAAGGTGCAGAGAGGCTAACGTAGGCTTGAGGTAAGGAAAGCCACCTGTCCTGGGGCAGGGACAGCTAGATGGTGCTGTGAATAGAGAGCCAGGAATACCTGAGTTCAATCCAGCCTTTGACACTTCCTAGCTGTGTGATCCTAAGCAAGTCACTTACACTCTGTCCCTCGGTTTCCTCATCTATAAAATGGAGATGATAATAATGTAATAGAACCTATCTCACAAGGTTGTTGGGAGGGTCAAATGAGATATAACTGTTAAATGCTTGATGTTTATCATATAGTAAGCACTATATAAACGTTACCTATTATTATTGTTGTTGTTGTAATAATAATTATTATTATTAACCATTAGCGATATCTCAAAGTGGAGTGGGCTGCTTTGGAAGGCAGGGAAGACACTGTCCTGGAGGTATTCAAGCAGACATTAGGTGACATCTTGTCTGGTAGGTTGTACAAGGCACTTCTGGTACAGATTACATTAGATGAATACGGGGGCTCCCTCCAACTTGGAGAATCTGTGTATGATTGTCTATAAACCAACCCTGAGCATGTCTATGCTGAAGCCATTGTGGGAGGCAGCATAACTCCTCCTTTGGAATTGCTTTCAGAGCCTGATACATGCATTCTTTTGAGACGTCCTCTGTGGTCTCAAGTCTTTATTCTTTGAGGGTGGATTTGATGTTTTGGAAGCAGCCCAAAGTCATTTGGAGCCAAATCTGGAGAACAAGAACAGTTGCCTTGAGATGAAATTGGACTGAATAAGACCATCTTGGGTCAAAAAGTGGACTTGACAATAAACCGATGATTTTGTGGAACTCATTAAATGCCCATGAAGGCAAGGCCTGAAAAAAACCTCCTTAAGCATCTTGAACATTTGGTGACACCCTTGGAACAAGTAACCTCTCAAGTGACTCCTATGAAAGGGATAAGGTCATTTTGGATGTGTAAGATTTTATATATTTGTTAAAAAATAAGCCAACCTGATTTCTTTTGTAACCATTTGTACTTTCCTCTGTAAGGAGCTTACTTTGTGAGGCTGATTAATAGCTCCTATTTATTGGCTTGGCTTCAACGTTTCTCAACATAGAGAAAGCGCCACATTAGTCAAATGAGATTCAGGACCATTAAAAGTGCTCATAGGTATCCAGCGTGTACTTTCTTGGTGCAATATTTGGAATTTCCAAAATTGGCCCGTTCTGCAAGAGCATTTAGGGAATGAGGTTTGGAAGGGAATCAGTGAATACAGAATTACTTCAAACAATGTCCTTTATAGGTCCCACAGTGCTGAGAATTAAGAGAAGTAAAAGAAAAAAAAGAGATAAAAAGTGAGAATAATCGAAAGAATCAAGCAAAGATTTTATTGTGTTACTGTGTTAGCATGTTTAGAAAAGGGTGAAGGAGCCACCACGATGGAACTGGTTGTAACACAAAATCTGCAATGTTGGGAGTTGATCTTCCTTGGACACTATCCATTGCATGGGGAATATGCAAAGGAACTAGCTTTTTATGGCAGACTGACTTACAGTCTAGTTCTGTGGCCTTCATTTCGCAATGCCTTTGTATGACTTCAATTATTAGTTCTTCTGAGCAAAATCAGAAGTTCCATACACACTTATATTGGTGTGATTTACAAAGTGTTTTAATAGAAATTATTTAATTTGAATAAATTGTACAAGCTAGTTAGTTATGTTAAGATGAGAACAAAGTTTTTGAAAAATAATTTTAAACTCAATAACTATCAATGAATACAAATAAGCAAACCATAATACAGTATAAAAAGCAAAATCCTACGTTAAATCTTCAGTTTTTAATGAAGTAGAACCAAATGAATTAACAAACAACAAACAAAGCATTTGTTCTGTGTTCCCTTCCAAGTCCATTAGAAATTCTGTCTTGGCTTTGTTTCTTTTTCTTTTAAAAGAAATATACCTAAGCTGTAGTCAATGTTTCTGTCATAATTTATTCAGGCATTCTCTAGAACATAAAGTTTGTTTCCCACTCTTTTGTTATCACAAATAAAGCAGCTATGAATAGTTTTGTATATAAGTAGTATTTTCATAGCATTTTAAGATTTGCAAAGTGCTTTATAAATATTATCTCATTTTATCCTTGCCCTCAAAAAGAGTTGCTATTGTTACCCCCATTTTATAGGTGAAAAAATTGAGGCAGAAAAAGGTTAGCTGGCTTGTCCAAGGTCTGAAGCCAGATTTGGACTCAGATCTCCCTGACTCCAGGTTAAGTGCTATATTCCCTGAGCTATCTAGCTATCTCATTTAGATCTTTTCCCCTTCTTCATGACATTTTAAATATTAAACCCTAATAATGGATTTATTGTGTCAAAAGTATTGGGTTTTATGATTCTTGTTACATCTTGTTGTAATGTTAATGTTCTTCACTGATGTTTTCACTAGTTCCCATGATCAGTGTATTAGAAAGCTGTTTCCCCATAGCCTTGCCAACTATGAATTTTATTTGTTTATTTCTTTGGCTCTTTTGGACATTTTTCTGATCATATGTTTCTTAGAATGTTCTTGATTTTTAATCCTATGATTGGTGAATCTGAGCAACTTTTTGTTTGGTTATTAAGTCTATATTTCATCCTTCAAAGATGATCTGTTTTTGTCCTTTGATTATTTTTCCACTGGGGTTTGTGCAGTACCCTCATGTTTATGCATCATATTCTTATAGATTACAGATGTCAGAACAATTATTTGATACATTTACTGTAAACCGCTTTCCTTCCCCCAATCTGCTTCTTTTAATTTTAGAAGTATTGCTTTTGTTGTGCAAAATAATTTCATCTTTGTATAATCAAATCCATCAATTTTTGTCACCACCAATGTCTTCCATTTGCCTGATTGATGAAAATGTACCTCTTCTCCATAGTCTAGACAAATTACTCATTTTACTTCTAGTTTTTAAAAATAATTTTAGCACAAAACATTTTCTTAAACTTTCTGAGCAATGAGTTGTTTATAGCACCTTTCATTCATTAGTTCAAAAAGTTTCATAAAGTTGAATCTATAATGTGCTTGGACCCATCCTATAGATTGGGAAATTAAATAATTGGCAAGGTAAACCAAACCAAGCAAATGCCAAATGACTTAATACATATCTTTTTTTTTAGAGGGCAATTGGGGTTAAGTAACTTGCCCAAGGTCACATAGCTAGGTTTTTGTTTGTGTGTGTTAAGTGTCTGAGGGCGGAACCGAACTCAGGTCTTCTGATTCCAGGGCCGGCGCTCTACTCACTGTGCCACCTAGCCGCCCCAACTTAATACATATCTTGACTCTAGCTCAGTGATTCAACAAACATTTACTAAATGCTCATGGTCTGTAGAACACGAGGTTTATATAAGAGATAGTCCCTGCCCTCATGGAGCTTACAGTCTAGCAGTGGTACAAAACATATATATATGTATATATATGTATATATATACATATATACATATATATATGTAACTATACTATACAATATTATATCATACATGGATTGGAGAGCAAGTCTTATGCGAGGTCTCACAGAATCATACAATCAAAGAATTTTAAAGTTGGAAGGGGCCTCCACGGACCTTTAGTCCAATCCATAATTGCCCAAGGATGCTTGCTAAAATAATACCCAACAAGTGGTATTCTGGCATCTATCTGAACACTTCCAATGACAAAGGATTCACCACTTGAGTCAGACTATTCCATTTATGCCTGGAATTTTTTCATGATAATCCCAAGTTTAAATTTCCTTCTGTTGTTCCTAATTGTTTTGGGGGCAAAACAGGACAAATCTAATCCTTCTTCCACATGCCAGCCTTTTGAAAACTTACATACAGTGATCATGTGCCCCCTGAATCTTCTCTTCTCTAGGATAAATATCCCCAGTTCCTTTAGCTGTTCCACATGGACTCAGGGTCCCACCATCCTGATTGCCCTCTGGATGCTTCTCAGCTTTGCAAGGTCCTTTTTTAAAAGTCATACTTCAAATCATGTGGCATCCTTTTTCTAGGTGTGGCAATGACAATCAGCCTGGAACCTCAGTCAAGCCCAAGATTATGCTAGATTTTTGGGGAGCCATATTGTACATTGACTCATAGTGTTCTTGGAGCCAGTGAAAATCCCCAGATCCTTTTCTAACTCTTGTCTAATTATGCTTCCCCAATCTTGTGCTTGTAAGGTGATTAAAGTAAGCTGAAGTACAAGATTTTACTCTTATCCCTATCAAATTTCAGCACATTAAATTCAGCCCAGTGTCCTAGCTACCTTGGATTCTGACCTTTCCATGCAATGTGTTAGATATCCACCCCCTCTTCCCCAACCCACACCAACTTTGTATTATTTGCAAACACTCTAAGTCTGTCATTTTTAAGGGAAGAAAACATTATAAGTGGGAGGTGGGGTGGCATCAGAGAAGGCTTTCTAGTAAAGGTGGCATATATATTAACTTTAAATGGATAGGAATTTAAGAGGTATGAGAGGAAAGAGGATTTTTACTGACATATAAAAACAAAAATTGAGAAAAACCATTGCAGGGGTGGGGCAAATGTGAGTGATATTGTGAAGTTGGATTCAATGGGAATTGATGACCAATTCAGTTTGTGAGGTCTGGAAGAGACAAAAATCAAACTACCAAGAAAGGTTTAAACAGCACATGCTCAGTAAATGGTGGTACCAAGATAGAAATAATGAAGTCAGAAGGACAAGGAGGTTACTGGGAAATATAATGAGCTCAGTTTTGGACACGCTGAGGTGGACGTGCCAGCGGGACCTAGATTACTTTTTTTCCCTTCTGAAAGGTTCCAGACAAAGCCTTAGGCTCTAGTGGGAAAACATGATGTCAAAAAGAGGAGGAAGGGAAGGAAGGGAAAAGTTTGGGATGTAAATTGGCCTCGGCAGGCAGGGCTTTCACATTTTAAATTTATAGAGTTTTCCTATGTCTTTTGTTCCTTAAAAAAATTTAAACTGAAGAGGCCCATTGTGAAAAAGCAGATGAGGCCCCTTGATTCCCAGACATTCTGGCTTCTCTCTGCATTTACTTCATCTTATTTCTTGTCTTGGCCTTTTTTCATATCCCCAGCTTTTTCCTTGGCTCTCTTTGCCTTTCACACTCAGCTCTGTAGCTTAGAATTTGCTTTTTTTGCCCCTCACGCTTTGTTACTACTAACTCTGCCCAAATCCTAAGAACTGGCAGACAAGGAGGAAGCAGGGATGCCTTTCTTTCCTCTCTTGGTCCTTCAGAAGAAAACCAGAGTCAAGCCATTCTCCCCTGTGCATTAGTCTGGGTTTTCCCATAGATCTTTCCTATCCTCTTTACAGATCTCTTACTGCTAATAGAGGAAGGGGTGGACACCAAGATACTGTTTCTGAGGTCTTCCTCTGTAGACTGGAACATCATGCTCTGGGTGGAGTAGTCTCTAATGACTTGGTAACGTCAGTCACCAAGGTGTAAATTGTTCTTACACACATGCCTTTTACTATAAGGAAACACCTTTCCTACTGCTCTTACCAAGTCATTAGAATGGCTCCTGCTGATTACAGACAGCAAATAGATGCCAACTATATTAGTCTTGAATCTGAGTCTGAAAGCTACATTTGTCCAGAGGATAGTATACAAACATATCTCTTCTGAGCAGCAGAGGTGGCCCATTTAGCTGAGCCCCTCAGAAATGATCAGAGTAGCTGAACCTCTCAAAACCTCCTCCTTCCCTCCCCCGCCCCCCCGCCACCCCCAATGCAAAGCTATGCCTGGTTCCTTTCCCAAAACTTCTAGAAAGTTTCTTCATGCAGTGACTCCACTGGGCGTTGATGCTGCAGATGAGTTCTGTACCATGTTTCAAGGAAAATTTAACCCTACCCCATTGGGACACTGGCCCCTTTCTTTCCTTGTATTCAGTGTCTGTATGTCTTGCTTCCTTGCAGGGTTCTGTAGAGTTCTATGTTCCCAAAAGAGCAGACTTCCTTTGCTGGACCCTGCTTTTTTGAGGGTTCAGGAAATTGCTAAGTAGCAGGTCAAGTCTCTGGGCAGACGACCAGTGGTATGACTTGGGCATCTACTAACCCACTTCCAGGCTTGTGAATGGACTTTTAGGTTTCACTCACTTTCGTGACTAAGATGTGAGTTCAGACGTCATCTCTGATACTAGCGTTGTGCCAATAGGTAAGTCACTCAATTCTTTCAGCCTTAGTATCTTCATCTGTTAAATGGGATAACAATATCTATACCACCTACACACAGATTTTTTTCAAGGTTCAAATGACACCATATAAAGTGCTTTGTAAACTATAAAGTGCTCTGCTCGATAAATGTGATCATTTATCTTCTTATCTCATATTTATCTTCTAAGCTGTCATCATCTTTGCCATTAGAAGGAACAATTCTGTGGAGATGCATAAGGTTGTCATAATAGCTATATTTAGATGAAATAGATTAAATTTCTTTTTACTCTTCAAAAATTTTTTTCTCTTAAATTTTTACTCAAATACTTTTTACTCTCAAAAAATATTTACTCTTCAAAACTGGTTATTGGTGGTGGGAAGACACAGAGATGCCACTACAGGATTGAACAAGAAGAATGAGGCATTGGAAAGAATGCTGGATTTGGAGTAACCTGGATTCAAGGACCTGGACTCTGTTGCCTTTCAGTGTGACCTTGGATAAGTCATTTACTCTTTTTGGGTCTGAGTTTCTACTCTATAAAATGAGGAGGGTTGTACTACTACCCTACCAGTTCTAAATACAGATTAGAGCTAGAAAGAACTTCAGAGATCACCTGATTAGGCAATGAGGTGGGTGCAGTGGTTAGAGCACTGGGCCTTGTAGTCAGATTGCTCTGAGTTCAAATATGTCCTCAGACATCCTCAGACACATACTAGCTGTGTGACCTTGGGCAAGACAGTTAACCTCTCTTTGCTTCAGTTTCCTCAATTGTAGAATGGGGATAATAATAGCACTTACCTGCCAGAGTTGTGAAATATTTGTTAAGTACTTAGTATAGTTCCTGGTACATAGCAGGTGCTATATAAATGTTAGCTATTGTTATTGTTGTTGGAATTCTGCCTTGGTCCAGGTATTATGGAAAGTAATTTGGAGCTAGGGCCCCCAAAGTCATGGATCTTAACCCATCAGTTACCACTACTAGACCAAAGGAAGAGGAAATGGACTAAGAGGTACAAAGGTATCTGCAGTAGCTCTTTTTGTAGTGGTAGAGAACCCCAAACTAAGAAGGAATGGGTGTGGGGAGTTACTCTTCATTTGGGAAATGGATGTACAAATTTTGGTATGTAACAGAATACTATGACTTCATAAGAAATGATGAAAAGGGAGGTTTCAGAGGAACCTGAGGGGCTGCTAGGTGGCACAGTGAATAGAGCACCGGCCCTGGAGTCAGGAGGACCTGAGGCCAAATCTGGCCTCAGACACTTAACACTTACTAGCTGTTTGACCTTGGGCATTTCACTTAACCCCAATCGCCCTTCCCTCCCTCCTCCAAGAAGAAAAAACAAAACAAAACAAAACAAACAGAGGAACCTAGGAAGACTCATATGAACTGATGCAGAGTGAAGTGAGCAGAACCAAGAGAACCATTTATATAATAGCAAAACATCTTTGAAAGACTTAAGGACTTTGATAGATGCAAAGATGAAACACCCTCCCCGAAGACTAATGATGAAGAATGCTACCTACCACCCTATCACAGAAGTGATGGACTTGTGATGTGGAATGAGGCATACATTTTTTGGATATGTGGGAATGTTTTGCTTGATTGTGTATATTTGTTACAAGGATTCTCTCTCTTCCTTTCCTCCTGCCCTCTTTTCTTCCTTTGCTTCCTTCCCTCTCTCCCTGCTTCCTTCCTTCCTTCCTTCCTTCCTTCCTTCCTTCCTTCCTTCCTTCCTTCCTTCCTCCCTCCCTCCCTTCTCCTTCCTTCTCTCCCTCTCTCTTTCTTTTTTTCCACTGTGGGGAAGTATAAAGAAGGAGACTAGGAATAGTATTACAAAAAACAGAAAGAGAGAGAGGAGAGAACAGAAGGAAGGGCAGAAGGAATCACAGAAAAGCAGGACAGCTTTGAATAAGCACTACATCACAGAGATTTATAGTTTCATGTATAATCCTCTTCTGTTTTAAATGGAACCTCTTATTTCATTTGGTGTTTGTCAAGTTCATGATAAAAAGTAAGTAAATAGAAAGAATCAAATAAAAGGCAAAATGCCTGAGTGAATGTTGTATTTGTGTACTTCTGTGATGTGAGACTGGAGTTGGGGCAGTAGAGAGGAAGTGCTTTCCTTTTTCTTCACCTAATAGGCATCTAATTACATCCTAAATTGAAAAAATATGTCAGTGTTGTATAACTGCAAATGTAAAAAGTGGTAAAAAATAAAAATTAAGGAGTTTCCCCCCAAAAATAATTTTGTTGCTCTATTTGCACTGATACCTCTATTTATTATAGCAAAACCCTTTACATTATACACACAATGCAAACATACTTTCTCTCTCAATTAAAATGGATTTTTGGGTGGTGACTACTCCCCCCAAAATTATCAGTAGAATTGCCCTAACTCTGCCTTCCAAAATTTAGCTATAGTATAATTATTTAGAATTAAAATGTTAATATAATCTTTTGGATGATCCAAATTAGGCTAATAATGGGTGCACTAGATACAAGAGAGCTAGCTTTAAGCACCCTATCATAGGGCATTAGTCAGGGATCACAGTCTAGAGGGGATAGTGGAAGTCATCTAGTTTATTCTAGAACTGAGGCACAGAGAAATGGTCAGTTACCCAAAGTGACACAGCAGAGATGGGATTTGAACTCCCAAACTTGGGCTCCACATTCGGTATCTTTCTAATTGCTCCATGCTTTCCCTCTCCAATGCACCCATCAGACGATCCAAACATACTTGATGATCTATACACTGAAGTTTGGGTTCAGTTTCTAGGAGAAGCAGCTTAGGAATCTGTGACTATCTCATATGAATGAATGAATGAATGAATGAATGAATGAATGAATGAATGAAGCCTTTATTGACAGCTTCCATAGCAAGCTCTTGAAATCTTCCATATGCATTTTGTGGTGGGAGGGAAGGCACTTCTCTCTTCTCTGAGCACAACACTTTTTGTCTTTCTTCTCTACTCTGTTTTCTCGTTCCTTAAAGTGTTGGAGTAGAAAGAGAATTTAGGCATTTTTTGGCTAATGATTCATAGGTTTGATGGGTTGGCCTTTCACTTTTCTCCATGATGACATGTTCTCTTTTACTAAAGCAATCATGTCTAGTATGTACCCCAGCCTAATGCAAGCTCTTCTTCCTAGTGGCCAGTCATTTATTTCTCTGCCTAACATGGAGCATACAAAATGGAACCCATCACTCAGAAGGGATGCTCTGCAGGCTATACCATCATCCATCTGACTTCTCATTAGCCATCGATGACTCAGCTTTGCTGTGACTTCCTTGCCCCCTACCTTATGGTACCAAGTATGGTAATTGGTACATTGTAGGCAGTCCATGAACATTAACTATATGGATTTGGTAAAACTCAGCAGAAAGTTGGGATATTTACCTGAAGAATTCTGGCAAAACCTTCTTTGTTGGAGGGAGAAGATTATTCTTTTCTCTTGATATGTCTATATTGATTAGAGCAAACTAAAGAGAATTCAGTTTAACCCAGAAAACATTTATTTCATATTTATTGTGTGCAAAGCACTGGCAGATGCCAGAGGAGGCCCACAATTTAGCTAAAATGTAGTTCTTGCCCTCATAAGATTATAGATTTAGACCCAAAAGGAAGGTTTATGGTCATTTAATTTAACCCTCATATTCTAATTTATAAAAATTTTTGTTTATATTTAACATTCATTAAAATTTTTTTTGAGTTCCTTTCCCTCCTTCCTTCCCCTTCCCCACTCATTGAGAAGGCAAACAATATATCAATTGTACATGTGAAATCATGTAAAACATATTTCCATATTAGCAGTGTTTCCAAAAAAAATAAGGAAAAGAAAGTGAAAAAAGTTATACTTCAATATGCACTCAGAGTTCATCAGTTCTCTCTCTGGAGGTGAATAGCATTTATCATCAGGAATCCTTCAGAATTGTCTTGGATCATTATATTCACAGTTGATCATAGTACAATATTGCTGTTACTGTGCACAATGTTCTTCTGGTTCTGCTCACTTCACTTTGCATCAGTTCATATAATTCTTCTCAGGTTTTTCTGAAACCAACTCCCTTATAATTTCTCATAGCACAACAGTATTCCATCATAAGCATATACCATAGCTTGCTTGGCCATTTCCCAACTGATGGGAATCCCTTGTATTTCCAATACTTTGCCACCACAAAAAGAGCTATGATAAATATTTTTGTGTATATACATCCTTTTTCTTTTCCTTTGAAGGGAGTTAATTTGAATATGGATCCAGAGTCAGAAAGGGGAAGACTGAGGGGGGAGGAAGAGAGAAGGGAGGTAAGGCAATAGTTGAAAAGAAAGCTAGAGAGTGAAGTGAAACTTGGATGGGGCCAGATATTGTGGAAAACTGAGGAGGCCATCAGTCCGGACAGCAAGAGTCCCAGGGCAAGAGTTCTGGGGAAGTGTAGAGGGGTGGTGGTGGTGTGGGTGTGTAAATGGGTTAATTTTTCCAGGATATGGTTTCTTGTCAAGTGCAAGAAACCTGACACATCTCTTTTCATTGGGGTTATATCTGTAGAGTTTTTAATGGCCCCATTCTTCTCCCAGGAGCAAAGAATCACTTTTTAAACACTATATGGTTAGAGATACTATATGGCCATGAGCCAATCCCTCGAGAATGAAAGTGGAGGGTCACCTGTCCACCCAATGGGCAGATAAACAATGGCTGTGAGGAGTCTGCTCCACATATTAAGTGAAGAAATGCATAGAAGTAGGGTCATGGAGTCATCAGAGAGTTTTACAAGCAGAAAAAAAGTGGGCTGGTCATGGAGTGAAATTGAGGAGTAACTGAGGAACAATTTCATGGGCATTCAGGGAATGACAATCCACCTAGACGAAGATCTCTGGCATGCTGGATAGATCCTCTGAGGGGGGTTCATGATGGGTAAGAGTTGTTCAAGATAAGAAAATGCAGACAGATTGTCCCACATTGATGAACTCCTTAATCATTTCCGTATATGCCTTTTTTCTTCTTCTTCAACTAGAAACCCCCTTGTAACAAATACCAAAAACAGTTAAGCAAAGCTTACTAATTTAGAAATCATATTTATCATATTAAGCTTTCATTGAAGCTTGGGAGACACAGGACATCATGTAGTATAACTTCTTCAATTTGACAGAGGAGAAAACTGAAGTCAGGAGAGGGAAAGTTAATTGTCTAAGATTAAAAGGCCAGTTACTGTTAGAGATTAGACTTGGAGTCATTTTCTCTAACTAATTGGATTTGGGGAAAGATTGCATCTCTCTCAGGTGTCCTGCCACTCAGAGTACCTTATTTACTCCAAAGCACTCAGATGATTGCCTTTCTTTCCCTCTGTATTTCCCAACTTATTCCATTCAGTTTTCCTCAGAGACTTCAGCCTCCATTGGTGACACACCATAATTTCTTGTAAAAAGTGCCCTTGGGATAGAAATTTTTCCACTAAACTTGTCTCTTGTAAAGACCATTTTGATGTATCCATTTAAATTTACCTGGTCATCCTCTTTATTTGGTCCTATGTCCTCTGGGGGAGAGCCAAGGGAGGTTTCTTCTTTCTGCTCTGCTTCATCATTGATCTGGAAGCCTCACCACATTTGTTATGTTTTCTTGTTGCCCTTTGAATATCCATTTGGGAATCCCCCTGAGAGCCCCATCTCTGCTCAATAGTCACACAGGGATAAAATTTTTATTCTCCAATGTGGTCTCTTGGGGACCCCTAATAAAGTCTCACTCTTGTCATGGCTCCATTATTCATAGCAGTCATTTCCCTTTATACTCACTTGCGGTTAGCCACACACAAATCTCCCTAGTTTGTACAGAGACTGCTAGAGCCTGAGATAGAGGAAGAAACTGAGTTCCAGAGAGTGTAAGTTAATTTTCTAAGGCTCTAAGACTAATTAGAGCTTGGACTTGGAGTAATTTTCTTTCTTTCCAAGGATAGTGTTTTTTCCATTGTGCCATCATGATACAGTAAATGGGCTCTCAGACTTAACTTTTTTTTTTCATTATGTCTTTATGCAGGTACATGCAGGTGAATATTTAACAACCAGCTCTCCAAAAAAAAAAAAGCTATGCATGATACATTTTTTTACTTTACTTTTTTTTTTTTTTTTTGCTTTTTGGAGGGGGGAGAGAAGGGCAATTGGGGTTAAGTGACTTGCCCAAGATCACATGGCTAGTAAGTGTTAAGTATATGATTTGAACTCAGGTTCTCCTGACTCCAGGGCCAGTGCTCTATTCACTGCGACACTAGCCACACCTGCATGATAGACTTTTAAGTTTAATATGAATTATTAACATTTTTCCATCACTTTTTTTAAGTCTAGACAATCAAAATCCTAAGTCAAGTCCTTATCTGTAGCATTTGTTAATATCTGAGGCATAAATGCTCTCACTGGAACTTTAGAAATTGTATTGGTTCTTGAGCCAATACAAGCTAGAACTTGTATCATATACTTTTTTTTCTTAGATATAGAGTTGAAATGGACCTCAGAGGCAATCTAGTTGCACTTCCTTAAGATAAGGAAACTAGAAGGTTACATGATTATGTCTCAGAGATATGAACTGCCAGAGCCCTGTTCTCTTCTTGAATCAATGCTGTTTCCATTGTGCCACACTGTCTTCCCAATCATTTCCATATATGCTGGTTCTTCCTCTATGCCACCCAGAAACCCCTTGTAACAAATTTCAAAAATAGTCAGGCAAAGTCTACTAATTTAGAAACTGTACTTGTTATATTAAACTTTCATAGTTCCATGGACATATGCAATAGGGATTCAATACTGGCCATCACAATGATCAATTGACCACAATATTAGTCATAATTCTGCAAAAAGTTGCCTTTTTGTGTTGTTTTCATTTATGTGGCTGCAATCATTGTGTTTGCTTATTTTTTCCTGGTTCTGCTTACTTCACTCTGTATCAATTCATGTGAGTCCTTCCAAATTTTCTGAATTCTTACATTTGTCATTTTTATGAATATTTGTCAATATTCCGTCATGTTCATATCCCACAGTTGGTTCAACCATTTCTCAGTTGATGGGTACTCATTTTGTTTCCAGTTATTTCTATAGCTCAACTACTTAGAAGTCTACAAAGAGTCTACAAAGTCTACAAAGAGAACTCTACAAAGAGTCTCTGATTAGGAATCTGAGGCCCAGAGAATTTAAGTGACTTGGTTAAGGTCACTACACCACAAAAATGGTTGGGGAGGGAGCTCCTTGGATGGGTTATTATTGTTTTAAACAGCCTCACTGTATTCTACAGTGGAAAGAACATGGGATCTGGCATTATAAGATCAATATTTCCATCCCAGTTCTAGTACTTGCTGACTGTTGACCTTGGGCAAAGCATTTAGCATGTTAGGTGTCAATTTTATTTCTATGAAATCAAGAAGCTGATATTGAAAATCCCTAAGATTTCATCCAGCCCTACATCCAATGATAAGCCATGCTTATCTCTTTCTGTGATAATCCCTTGGTGAGTGAGGGAGTGATGACATGGTGGCTGAGGTACAGACTCCATGAACGTGCATGGGAAGACCAACAAGGGTCAGTTCATTATAATAACAATAATAATAACTGACATTTATATAACACTTTGAAACTTGTACCTTACATCCATGATCTCTTTTGAGCCTCTCAGCAATCCTGGGAGAGAGGTGCTACAGATATTAGTATTCCCAAGTTGATGAGGAGTCTGAGGCTCAAAGAAGGAAACTGACTTCCCATGGTCACACAACTAATAAATGTCAGTGGCAGGCTTGGAATTCAGGTCTTCTAAGTTCATGCTGTCTCTCTTGGCTTAGGAGAGGTCCAGAGCATTCATCATAAAATTAACAATTAGCTAGATGTGGTATATTAAGATGGATGGAGTCAAGGCTAGTGTACAGGATCCTTGGGAGGGGAGGAGAGGGAGAGATTAATTATTTGTAAATTGGTTTGGGGCAAGGGAGCACCCTGTAATGTTAATTGGATTTAAGATCTTCCCTGACCATTAACAGGCCTGACAAAGCCCATTAAAGGAAGTTTACTTAAGGGAAGCTTACTGGTAGGAAGGCTTTCATACCTTTTGCTAATTTCTAATTAGGCACTGAGTCATGAGGGTTGTGATGCCTTCTGGCTCTGAGAAGTGTATATATACTCTGAGTTGGTATTTTGCTTTGGGGGCTTGCTTATGGGAAGGATCTTGTGATTCCCTGGTCAAGATTCTGAGTGGCCCTATGCTCAGAGCTCCCCAACTGCTCAGATGTAAAGGCTGTCTTGATCCAGGGATATATGTAAAGTGTATAGTTGATTCAGGTAGTCAGAGTCCTGTCTGTTGGTTTTTATTTATCTGCTTGTATTTTCTCTGCTTTTTCTCTGAAGTTTAGGATGCTGACTTTTCCTCTGAACTAGTAAATATAATTGAAAAATATTGTTGACTCCTTAAACAGCTAACTTTCCTCTTAAAGCAGATCTAAGGACCTGTGCTAGCAGCCATCCTGGGGGTGCCAGTGTGCTTTCTGCTACATACCCACACAAAAGAAAGCATATGTGAGATGGTTTTTAGGACCCTGATTTGAACATAGCTAATGGCCCTTAAGTACCAGAACAAGCCTGAGGAAACTTTCATAGCATTAAAATTAATTGTAGAATTCTGAGCAGAGAAATTGGCTTGACCATCTTGTCCAACCCCCTAATTTTACTGAAGCCAAGGAGATGATTAAGTGACTTGCCTAAGATCACGTAATAATTGTAACATGTATGTGAGTGTATGTATGAGTATATATACATACATATGTATATGTATACATAGATATATGCATGCAAAAACACACACATGATTTTGTTGGGGTAAGAACTTCCTCCAAGGCAGATTGCAACCCCTTTACAACTTAATAGATGGTCTTTGAGGATTTCTGTGGCCAAAAAATCCTTCATTTTGTAGCTGGCCTAGTGATGAGTCTTTTCAAACTTAGTCTAGTATCATGTCCTTCCTGACTTTTCTCTTCTCTGAGCTAAAAATCCCTGGTTCCTTTAAGCAATTTTCACATGGCATGGACTCAAGGTTTTTCACCATCGTGTTTGTCTTTCCAGGTTTTCAATGTTCTTCCTAAACCAGTGCCCAGAAACAAACACATTATTCCAAGTGTTGACTGACCAGAGCAGAGGACAGTGGAAACTCCTTAGTCCTAGAAGCAATGCCTCTCAGGGCTGCCCAAGATTGCCGGACCACTTCACCATATTGGGGATGATAGAAAACGAAAGGATTGCCACACACAAAGACACTGTACCCAGCAAAGAATTGGATTGCTTACTTTTCTCACTTCATAGATAGTTTTTGGACATGTTGCAGACACACAATAAATATTTGTTGATGAGAGACACTGTGTCATCATTAGAGAGCTGGTCTCAAAGCCAAGAGGACTGGATTCAGGTCCTCCTTCTGACACATACTGGCTGTGTGTGGCATTTCACTTAGCCTCTCTGGTCTAGGTATCTCTCTAAGACTACAAGTTTCAGAGAAGATGCCTATCTCCATTGATCGAAATAGTTTCCTAAACTAGTGAAATCACAGGTCCAGTCCCAATCAAATCAATGGAGATCATGGCCCTGAAGGAATAAGTGGGACACAACACAGATATACTGTCTCAGTCTACAAGTAACCCAGTTGACTGTCTCCAAACAAGATTCTAGCTAGTTCTTCAATTATATTTTTGTATGTTCCTAACTTTAATTCTATTTGATGCATGGGGTGAGGTTATAGGGTACTCTACCTTGGTATTTGAGGGATAAAACCCCCCAAAAGACTATCAAAGCCTTTATGTCTAGTCCTTAGAGAGGAAAGTCTATTTTGCCATCTAGGCTCATTCACCATCTTTGGGGCGCAATATCTCTTGATCCTCATGATAACCCTATGAGAGAGGCTGTATCCTCCCACCAATGATGAGATTAAGGCTCAGAATGGTTTAAGGGATTTATGGTAAAGGTCAGAATCAGAACTCAAACGTGGTTCCCTCAGACAATAAGACCAGGACTCTACCCTTAATTTATCCTACAACATATTTTATTGGCAAGTAGTTGTTTGCATATTGTCTCCCCTATTAGACTGTGAGAACCTTGAGATCAAGAACTGTTGGTTGCTTTTCTCTGGATCTTTAGTGCCTAGCACAGTGCTTGGTGTACAGTAGGTGCTTAATAAATACTAATTGATTGACTCTTTATCAGAGTTTTCCTCTTCATTGAAACCAATCCATTTACCTATTTTTGTCATGCTTTCTTGCTTTTCTAGTTTATCTGTATGTATATCACATTAGTGGTGAGTTTGATTAGGGGAGAAAGGCAGGAAGGATTGATTAAAACCCCCATCATCTCCTTGACATTGGTTTCCCTGGTTTAAACCATTTGAAACCTCAAGGCATTTTGTGCTTTCTTCTGGGACTTATGTCAGATCCTTCCATGCGGCAGGGAGGCAATTATTTGTGTTCCGAGGTTCTGTTCTCATCACCTGTATAGATCAGTCTGTCCCCATGCACGGAACATCTCTTCTAACTTCTGATATCATGGTTTTGATGTCGGTGCCTTTTCCCCGTTAAATCCTGGCAATCGGAGTTTGTTACTACTGAAGGCTCCTTCCCAGCAGAGGTCCCCTTCATGCTTCTGGGCTTTTCACTTTGATCGTGGCCACTCATACTTCCCCCACCCTCCTTCAGAGTTATTTTAGGCTTTAAAACCTCTTAAGGTTTTTGCTGGAATGATCAAGCTCTTATCTGTAGACATTTTTTTTAGATTAAGAGCCCCTTCTCCCATTGACCCTTCTGAGAAGGATCCTTAGGCTGAGCACTCAGTGTATAAAGCTGGGGATAAACAGTGGGCTGGCCCCCTCCCATTCTCTCAATAAGTGGCGCTCCCCTCAGAGCTGTTGCCATACAGCAGTCAGAAAGTGGGATTTGGGGGAGGCATCATTGTAGTCAAGCGCTGGCTTCTTCTAGGGAGAGGTAGCTTGTCATTCCATGCCTCCAATGCTCTCCTTAGAATACTTAGTTTCCTTCAAACTTACTTCAGGTTAGCCCTGCCTTCTATATGAAGCTTTTCCTGAGTCCTCCCTCCTCACTCTGTGTCCCACCCCTTTTTATTAATTACCTGCCAGAGAATACCTTGGTTTTATTTACTTTAAATGTACTTACATATTTAATTGTTGACTCTCCCAATAGAATATAAATTCCTCAAGGGCAGGGACTGTTTTGTTTTTTCTCATAATTGCCAGGGCCTAGCACTCAGTAGGTGCTTAATAAATGCTTTCATACTGACTGAACATACTCTGTGATATCTTGCCCCTGCAATTCTATTAGTCCTGGATGAGAGTCACAATTCAAAGAGAGGCTGACAAGCTAGAGTATTGAGCTGCATCTACGAAGACAAATTTTTAAAGGGATAAATGTAAAGTCTTACATTTGGGTTCAAAAAATCAACCTCAATGACTAGATAGATTGTAAATGATCTGGGGGTTTTAGTTGACTGCAACCACAATATGATTTGGCAGCCAAGACTTGGACTAAATTGAAAGGCATGCCTACTAAGAATAAGGAATCAGACTACACCTAGAGGGCTGTCTTCATTTCTAGGTACCATATTTTAGGAAGCTAACAAGATAGTAAATGGCCTTGAGTCCATTCGTGTGAGAATCAGATGAAACAAGTGGGAATGGATAGTCTGGGGACAAGAAGATTTAGGGAGGATTGGACCATCTTCAGGTATTTGAAAAGCTGTCATCTGGAAGAGTGATTTGACTGGTTCTGTTTGGGCCCAGGGTAGGGAGCCAGGAATAAAGAATGTAAGCTTCAGAGAGTCTAGTTTAAGCCTGATACAAGGAAACACTTCCTACAACCATCTTCATTGGGTCACCTCCAGGAGTGCTGGGTTCCTCCCTCACTGGACCCTCCATCTCTTGTCTGAGATTCTCTAGGTTCTCAGCCAGGTATGAGTTGGCCTTGAGGCCCCTTCTAGCTCTGAGCAACTCAGAGGAAAATTCTCTTTTCTCTATGCCTGTTGCCTCCTTCTCTATCTCATATAATACCTTTACTGTGACAACCTCCTTATGCCAATTAGTAATGACCTTTGACCTCTGACCGAAAATAGTTTTTTGTTTGGCATTCCTCTAATTTGCTAATCAGTCAGTTTAGTCAATGCACATTTATTAAGTACCTATTATGTGCCAGACACTGTGAAGAGCCCTGGGGATACAAAAAGAGGCAAAAATAGGCCTTGTCTTCAAGGAGCTTACCATCTAATCAAGGAGACAGGAAGCAAACACATAGGGACAAACAGGAAGCAAGAGAGGGCTGGTACTAGAATGAAGACTGACCAGAAAGACCTCCTATAGAAGATGAGATTATAGTGTAACATTCTGAGTTACTACTGGCGCATTCCTACTATCAACTCCATGAGAACAGGGAGTTTTTCCTTTTTTTTTCTTTTTTTCTTTTTTTGCTTTTTGGAGGGCAATTAGGGTTAAGTGACTTGCCCAAGGTCACATGGCTAGTACTGTGTTAAGTGTCTGAGTTCTGATTTGAACTCAGGTCCTCCTGACTCCAGGGCTGGTGCTTTATTCACTGGGCCACCTAGCCACCCCTGAGTTTTTTCTTATGTATTTTTTTCCTCCCCCTTTTCCCTCAGGGCCTAGCACAAAGCTCTACTTACCATAGGAGCTTAATAAATGTTTGTTGAAGGAAAGAAAAACTGGAGGTGCTTTGGTTCAGTGGAAAAAAAAAAAAGCTCCTGCCCTGGAGTCAGCAGACCTGGTTCCAAATCCTGTCTCTGGGATCATCTCTGTGACCTTGGACAAACTGCTAAACCTAACTGGGCCTCTGTTTCCTTACTTGCAAGATGAGTGAGTTGGTTCAAATGGCCTCTGAATTCCTTCTCAGTATGTGACTGAAATCTAATTTTTCCCAGTATTTCTCAGAGCCTCAAGTAACTCTCTGCTAAAGAATCCTTAAATATTAGTTAATTGATTGGATAACTATATACCAACCTGATTAAGTACTAAATGATGTTTTTTCATTTCAGGGGCAGAAAAGCATTTAGGGGGAGGTTTGTCCAATTGAAAAATCTGCATATCTTGATTTTTTACTACCTTTCTGGAAGGGGCACATGAGAACTCGTCTCCTTCAACAGATTTTTAAAGTAACAAGTCAGAAGTATTTTAAGATCATAAAATTTCAATCCAAATCCTATGTAACCCTATTAGAGGATTCCTGTAATGGGATGAAACCTGTTATTTGTGACCCAGAGTTCAACACTGCAGTAACTTGGGGCCTATGAGATAACTTCTAATCTCACAAAATGTGAGTATGGCAGTTATGTTTCAATCCACAAATTGGTTTTGTATCTGAAATTGTAACAACCACCTGATAATACAGAAAGGAAAAAAAAATCCCTGGTGATAATGTCTATTTTGAAAGCAAAGTCCATTATTTCCCATCTTGGAAACTTTGTCTTGGTTTTAATTGGGTGTTTGTCCTTATTTCCGAGTGTGGTATTTTCCAACATGGCACCAGAAGACGTCTTCAGACTCTGTGCTTTTCTGGCCTTTATTCACAACCAACTGGCTTGGAAGGTGGGCTTTAACGAGAGCTCACTTCATTAGCATTTCTGCTCTCTAAGCAAGAAAAATTGGGATGAGACTCAGCAGAAGGCTGAGAAAAACATGAAATCCTCAGGATAATAGAAACATTTCTCAAATCTTTTTCCTTGCTAATGAGTATTCTAATGACTTTTTTCAATTAAGGCATATTCACAGCCTCAGAACAAGAGATTTAAGATATTGAATGTTGTTTAGATATTCTATACGAATAAAAGAACTTGTTAATTTAAAACCAAGGATTTTTTCTAGGCCAGGTTTTGGGTCACTTGTCTTTACTCCATAGGAATTCCAAAGTGATTTTTCAACTTAAAACTATTTTCTGCCTCAAAAACCTCTAGTTTAAATTTGGAATTTGAAATTCATGGGATCACAGAATAGCAGGATTTAGCACTGGAAAGGACCTTATCCAATTCTTTAGTTTTACAGATGGGGAAACTGAGGCTCACAGAGGTTACTAAAGTGCTTTGCTTTGCTCACCTTTTAAGGTCTTATAGGAATTGCACAGCAAAGTTGGCATCTCTGGTTTCCAAATCCTTTCCACTTCTCTATGTTTCTAGGTCTTAATCATGCTGATCTTTTATTTAATCAACTGCATCCTTTATTTGTAACAGGGTAACAGGGTAACTCAGTTCTTGAAGACCAGACCCAACAAAGCACAAACTATGGCAGGTCTGACCAAGCTCCAACCATTGATTTGAAAACTAGTCCAGCTAAGTTCAGAGAAGGCTCATCAGAAGAATTTTGGCTGCTAGGTGATTGTTTTTTTTTTTTTTTTTTGTCCACAGAAATTCACGATGACTGTTTACTAAAGTATGGATGGTTTTGGTGTACCTTACATATTGCCAACATGGGTGAAATCATGTATCATTGCAATGCTGAAACAAGAGCATATATCAGGAATGTTTATAACCCATGGCACAGAACTACAAGGTGTGAGTTTACACACATTCAGTCCAGTCCTAAAAATTGTCCCCCGAATCATGTCTCTTTGATGCCTTCTGGAGTTCCCCCTGGGAATTTCTGATTATAGATCATAGCTGAGTCTCCATGGATGTGATCAAAATGGTTCCCAGATCCTATATAAATAGGCAAGATAATAAATATTGGTTATAGAAAACCGCCTTTATATCATCCCACAGGCAGAATGATTAAAACACAAAGAACTCACAGTACCATAAATAACGACTACAATTCTCCTCCCTCTTCCTTTGGGTCCTGACTTTCCCTCTAGAGATGTTCACAGGCATCCAGCCTTATGATACTGCCTTGAGGTATCCTCCAGAAAGGAAATGAACTTAGAGTTATTAGAGACACAAGTGCCTTCCCAATGAATCTACACTCTTCCCTTCCCCCGCTTAAGAGTATCTTATTTTTTCCAATTACATGTAAAGATAGTTTTCAGCATTCACTTTAAAGGATTTTTAATTCCAAAATTTTTTCTCCCTCCTTCCTCTCCCTGATCCTCAAGACAGCATAAATCTGATATAGGCTATGCATGTACAATCATATTAAGTATATTTCCACATTAGTCATGTTGTGAAAGAAGAATCAGAACAAAAGGGAAAAATCATGAGAAAAAGAAAAAAAGAGAGAGAGAGAGCAAATAGTATGCTTTGCTCTACATTCAGACTCCATAGTTCTTTCTCTGGATGTAGATAGCATTTTCCATCACGAGTCTTTTAGAATTGTCTTAGATCATTGTATTGCTGAGAAGAGCTAAGTCTAGCAAAGTTGGTCATTGAACAATGTTGCTGTTACTTTGTACAATGTTCTCTTGGTTCTGCTCACTTTACTCAGTTTCAGTTCATGTAAGTCTTTCCAGATTTTTCTGAAATCTGCCTGCTCATCATTTCTTATAGAACAATAGCATCCCATTCCATTCACATACCACAACTTGTTCAGTCATTCACAGTTTTATAGCCCTTTGGACATAGTTCCAAATTGCTCTCCAGAATGGTTGGAGCACGAATCTACACTCTTTAAATAACTCATGCTAATCGAAGGCCAAGTCCTGGCTTTTGCTTCTCCATATTATGGGTGTAGTACATTTGTGTTCCTCCGGCTTAAAGGCTAGGACGTAGAGAAATATACATGTTCCTTTTGGCTTTCAAATAGCCTGACACTTCACATAAACTCCACCCCCTCTCTTTAGAAGTTTGGATCTCCAAACTCAGAATTGGGATTGCTAGATAGATAATCCCAAGACCCCTATCTCTCTCTAAAAAGCCTAAAATAGGCAATTTTAAAAAAAGCAATTGGGGTTAAGTAACTTGCTCAGGGTTATACGACCAGTCATTACTTGCGTGTGGGTGCTCATTTTCTGAGGCCGGATCCGATCTTGGGTCATCCCAACTCTGAGGCTGGCGCTCTTACTCACTGCGCCACCTAGCCGCCCCTAAAGGATTTGGTTTTGTTTTGTTTTTTGCTTTTGCTTTTTGGAGGGCAATTGGGGTTAAGTAACTTGCCCAAGGTCACACGGCTAGGTTTTTGTTTGTGTGTGTTAAGTGTCTGAGGCCAGATCCGAACTCAGGTCCTTCTGACTCCAGGGCCAGCGCTCTCTACTCATTGCGCCACCTAGCCATCCCTAGAATAGGCAATTTTTAAACTAAAGAACTAATCATCATGAGGATAGTAGCTTTTCCCCAAAAGGGCCAAAAGAGCACCAAAAGTCTCCTGTCATCTGTGTTGCCTGAAAGACAGAGAATTATTTTTAGAGCAGAGAGAATTTAACTGGGAGAATTGGAGAGTATTGTCTAGAAGAGACATTCTGAAGAGAACAGAGTTGAATCAGACAGGGGGAAAGCAGAATACTGAAGAGCATGTTAGAGGGAAAGAAATACTTGTCAGGAATAGAAAGAAAAGAAATTGACTATGGAAATAGAATTTGCATTTACTTAGATGTCAGAAGAAGGCCCCTTAAACATTATCAAAAATCTCCAGGATTTTTCTTGGCAGAAAAATTTGTGACAGCCGGGTTCATGGCACAGATATAATGGAAGGATTGATGCAGTTTCATAGAAGCCTCTATCCAACAATTTCAAAGAGAAGGAGCTTGATATCAGATATCTAGGGATCTTCGAACAGACTCAGACAAATATGTATGTGTGAATGTGAGTGTGAGTGTGTGTGTGTGTGTGTGTGTGTGAGTGTGTGTGTGTGCTTCTACACACCTTTTGATTGGCTTACATTTAGAACATGCAACAGATGTCTTTTGGGGGTGACGCAGCTTAGGGTCTCGTGAATATTTTAGGCAGAAAGTTCTTACTAACGTCAAACAAATTTCTCTTGTCATAGTTTGGTAAAACTCATTGTTGCTTTCTTATACCTTCTGAATATGGTTGACAGATGGGAATGGAATTAGGGAAAAATCTTAATGGTTTAAGGGCAGCTGGCAACACAGTACTGGGCTTAGAATCAGGAAGAATTATCTTCATGAATTCAAATTCCTTAGACATTTGCCTTAGACAAATGCCTTAGACGATTACTAGTTGTGTGTCCCTGGGCAGGTCACTTAACCCTGTCTGCTTTAGTTCTTCACCTGCAAAATGGGCTAGAGAAGGAAATAGCAAACCACTTTAGTATCTGCCAAGAAAACCCCGAATGTGTTCACAACTGAAACAAATACAACAACAACAATAACAACACCCTAATGGTTTAAGTGCTTCTTTGTCTCTGACAATATTCTTATTGAATGTCAGTCAATAATGTCCAGTATTTATTCAGCTCCTACTATGTGCCAGACATTGTGTTAACCACTAGGAATAAAAAAAGACAAAAACCAGCTTCTCTGAAGGAGCTCACAGTATAATGGGAGAACTGATGTGAGAACAAATATATACATACAGGATATATACAGGATAAATTGGAGAAAGTCAATAGAGCAAAGGGACTAGCATTAAGGGGGATTAAGAAAGGCTTCTTGTTGAAGGCAGAATTATTTCTGGGACTTGAAGGAGGCCAGAAAAGCCAGGAGAGAGAGATGAGGAGGGAGGGAATTTCAAGAATGGGGGAAAGCTAGTGAAAATGGATAAACTCTGAAGATGGAGAGTCTTGTGTGAAGAGAAGCAAGGAGGTCAGTGTCATCAGATAGCATTACCCATAGGGTCAGGGGGTTGGAGTAAGGTGGAAGACTGGAAAGCTGGGGGACAGGAACAGGTTATGAAGGGCTTTGAAAGGAATTTGATCCTGGAGAAAATAGGGGGCCACTGGAATTAATTGAATGGGGGCAATATGGTCAGACTTATGCTTGAAGACTTGTACATAAAATTACACTTGCCAGTGAACTTCAAAGGACTGTGTTGCAAGTAAATGCTCATGAACAAATTGCAGTACTTAAAATTAAATTAAAAGGAATGTTTTTACATACAAGTTTACCAATGGACGGAAGGGTGGTTCAAAACTTACTAAAGGGGGACTCATTGGATAGTACATTGGATAGAGCCTAGAGTCAGAAAGACCTGAGTTTGAATCTGGCCTCAGACACTATGTGATCTGAGGTAAATCAGTTAATCATGTTTCTCTTATTTTACTCATCTGTAAAATGAGCTGGAGAAATGGCAACCCACTTCAGTATCTTTGCCAAGAAAACCCCAAACAGGGTCATGAAGAGTTGGACATGACTGAAACCACTCAATTATAACCACATTAGTGTTACTTTTGTTCAATGAAAAGGAATGATAAATTCCATCTTGAACTCACTTTACTGTATAAAAACATTACAGTGAGACCCAAAGGAAATAAAATTTAATTCTTTTTCTTTAGACAATAGCCAAGGACTCCTTGTTCTAGTCACTTTTTTCTTACCTGTAAAATATGGGTCACTTTCCAACTTGATGTTGTATTCTAGGAAACCTCAAAGGCAATATACTGATTTTAATGTAATTGAAAATTTTTAATATAATTTAATATTAGATGACCATAGCTTCAAAGTTAGAAGATATGTTTAGTAATGATCATTTAGTCTAAAAGTCCCCATTCCCCAGTTGAAGAAACCAGAGCCTAGATAAAATGACCTCTCTAAGGTCAAGCAGGTAATAAGTTGTAGCACCAGCCTTTGAACTCAGGTCCTCTGAATCCAAATCCAGGGTTTTCCCTATGGTACCATTAAACCTTCTATAAAGTACTTCTTTGTTATAGGCACTGTGCAAGGTATTGGAGGCACAAAAACAAAAATGAAACCATCCCTGCCCTCATGGAACTTATATTCTATTGGAGAAGACAACATTTACCTATATATGTGCAAAATATAGGCAAAATAAATATCAGGTAATTATAATTTTTTCGAGATAAAACACTAACAGCTAGGGAAATCGGGAAAGGCTGCATATAAATAGGAGTGCTTAAGCTGAATTTTGAAATAAATGAGATATTCTAAGAAGTTGTAGCATTGAAGGCATGGGGGGTCTGTGCCAAGCCACAGATGTGGAAGACAGAATGCTGGGTGTGTATGAGGGATAGCAAGAAGGCCCGTTTATCTGTGCTATAGCATGTGTTAATGCTAGAAAGGCTTCAGATGTAGGCCTGGCAATGGATCTGACATTTGTCATTGGAGAACCAGTCTGGCTAGGTGCCCATAAGTTTGACTTCCCAGGGATGAATTTTTTTGGCCAGAAGCATCGTAAGACTGTTTCTTGAAGGATAGAACACTTTTGGGCTGCATTGGTTAAAGGATGACTCCCCTACTTCCCCCAAGACAAAAGTGGGGTCCTTGAAGCCAAGTCCATAAGCATGGCTTTTTGCCCCTGATTTTTGACTTTTGCTTTCTCTCGTTTGAGCTATGAGCTCAGGACATCCAGCCAGGGACCCTTCCTTGTTATCTTTGTGTCTGCTCTGAACAATCTCTTTGTAGGCCTCAGCTTGGTATTTGGTGACATTTGAGAATGAATTGTGAATCCTCCAAAAGGACAGATTCTAATTTCAGATCTGGGGAGAATGTTTGCATATCTGCATGTGCGTGAGAAAGAGACCTTTTAAAAACACACACATAAGAGCCTACAAGAGATTTTGTTACTGGGGGGCTTCCTCCTCACTATAATCAAACCACACTCTGAAGACTTGCTTTATCCAAAGCTCCAATATTATTACATTAGAATATAAACTCTCTGAGGGTAGGGACTGTCATATTTTTGTACTCTAGAATAACATTCATCTTCTCCCGGAATGCCTGGTTTTTCTTCCCTTTTCTCCAAGAAGCCTATACTAATCTCCCTCCTCCCCAACCCCCCCAACTCATAGGGTCCTCTACCCCCAAACTTCCTTGTAATTAATTTTGTATTTTACATAAGGTAAATCTTCATTTGTATCTGTACATATTTCTGTATTCTTCTATGTGTATGCATTGCCTTTGCCATTAAAATACAAGGCTAGGCATGTTTCATTTTTGTCCTTGTACCCAAAGAGCTTAGTATAATTCTTGGCATATGGTAGCTGTTTAATCAATCATTGTTATTAATTATTACATTTGTTACTTTGTTGTTTGCTGAATTGCCTTGAATTCAATGGACAGGTTATCAATGTAGGGCTAAGGAGAAGGAGCTGTCTATGGTGGCTAAGAGAATCCCTCCTATGTGCTGAAGCAGCTCCCAGGTTTCACTAACTCATGCTTGGGAGGACCAGGATTTGACAGTAGTCTTGGCAGAGAAATCTGTGATCTCCCTTCTCACATCCACACATGATCACGTTCGCTGTGCCTTTCACTCTCTTTTATGGAGTGAGCTGATGTTCCCAAAGGTCCCAAAGTGAGAATCACTCCAGTTTCCCAGACTGTTATCAACCCAAGTTTCCTCATCCCAGCCAAGATCTGAAGGTCCAAAAGTGTCTGAAGCTGCTGCTCTGTGTGTCCTCCATATTACAATTGAGTTTTCCATCAGATATAAGCCTGGTGCTACAGGGAATGAACTATTCTCTGGAAATAAACTCCTGACCTGTGGGAAATTAATTCACTTGCCCAGGACACCAGAGTACCATTTACTAAATTACTTTCATTGCACAGAATACTAGCCTAGTGCCCTGGAAGATGGAATCCATGTCACATGGGTGAATAATTTTCTCCCTAAGAAGTGTGTACTTATGATGGCACTCATTGTCACAATGGCCTTTGGCCTGCCCACCCAGGAACACAGTCCATTCCCAGCACCAGAGTAGCAAAGCACAACTATAACTTCAGATGAGTCTGGTATCCCCTATGGATGGGATACCAGGTCCCCTGAGAGGTTATAGCTGAGGGTGTCCTAGTAAAGTTCCCACCCCCATCTCTTCACTCATGGCCTTGGCTCAGTACCTAATTTCCAGTACCGGTTTCACCTTCGGGTGATTATGTGGTCAAACGTTATTTTAATAGTTATTGACTGTTAAATTTTCATTATTTTTTGGGAGGTGGTGATGGTAGTGGGAATTGGTTATCAGCCATTAATGCCTTAATGCCATAAGGTGGTGGTGGTGTCTTTTCATATCACTGAGTGCTATGCTGGTAAATGTTTAACAACCAGATCTCCAAAAATGCATATACTATGCATTTAAAATTTAAGCTGCATTATTAATATGGGCAGTGGTGTGTTAGAGCCTGCTTATACTGGGAATGGGAGAATCAATTGTTAATTATTCAGTGTGAGCACTATATAACTCACACTGCTTATAAAGCACATGATTTATAAGCAAATGGTCCAAATGCTTCAAGGATTTCATTGTGTAGGGCTTCACTCCTCTCAAGTTGATTGTAACTCTTGAATATACAGTCATTAAGAGTTTCTGTGGCTAAAAAGTTTACTACCCTGCAGCCAGGATGCATCTCTTCAAATTCTGTCGCTTGTGGTGGCAGTGGGGAGAGGCAATGGGCATCACCTGACCCTAATCAGTAGTTAGCAGGTGGGGTTCTGGGAAATGTTTAACAATCAGCTCTCTGGAGAGAAAAAAGCATGAATGACACATTTTAAGTTTAATATCAATTAATTATCAACATTTTTTATCACTTTCATAAATGTAGACCACCATCAAAATCAAGCCCTGATTTCTACAATTTGCTGGGGGGGGGGTTGTTTTTATGTTTTTTATTGATTTATTTTTAATTTTCAAATTTATTTCCACAGGGGCGGCTAGGTGGTGCAGTGAGTAGAGCCGGCCCTGGAGTCAGAAGGACCTGAGTTCGGATCTGGCCTCAGACACTTAACACATGCAAAACAAAAACCTAGCCATGTGACCTTGGGCAAGTTACTTAACCCCAAATGCTCTCCAAAAAAAAGCAATATATATATATATATATATATATATATATATATATATATATATATATATATATATATATATATATATTTATTTATTTATTTATTTATATTTATTTCCACAAGATTTCGAGTTAAAATTTTCTCCCCTTCTTTCCCCTTCCCCACACCCCAAGATAGCCAGCCTACTGAACACACCGTCCCCCAGTCTGTTCTCTCTTATATCCTCCTCCATCTTCCCCCAACTTTCTTGTAGGGCAAGACAGATTTCTATACCACATTGCTTGTATATCTTATTTCCTGGTTGCAGGTTAAAAAAGCAATTTTTTAAACATTTGTTTTTAAAACTTTGAGTTCCAAATTCTTTCCCTTCTACCAATTTGCTGTTTTTCAAGGTGAAAAGTCGACAATCAGCTCTTTTGAGCTCAATATGAGTTGCCTCCAGCAGATCTGTGGTCATAAGGGAAAGTTATCTGTCAAATGTTCACCCCACCTTTTGCTCCATATATCATCCAATATCATTATTCCTTTAAGTTAACCAACAACCTCTCTCTGACTGTTACAGAGTTGGTTTCCTCTCTCTCCTTGTTGGCAACACTATTTGTCCTTTTAACCCAGCAGTTTTTGAGAGTGGATTTACCCATTCAAATCTTGGTTTCAGCTCTTTTTCTATTAAGAAAATTGACTACCCCTTCTTATTTTCTCTCCTCAGCTGTATTATTCATTTCCTCATAACTCCACTCACCATGAATAGTGGCTGCTTGTTGACCTGGAACTCCCTTAAAAAAAATCCCAGAATGACTGTAGTCTAAGATTCCTATATCTAACAGTCACAAAGGCAGGAGGAATCTGACTTTCATTGGTCACCATTCTGTCCCTGTCCCTTTCACCTTTTAAAGTTCACACTCCCCTTCGGGGTAAGTCATAGCCACACTCCTATTCACTCTGAATTCTCCACTTTCTTCTCTTGTTTCTATGACCATTGGAACACTCGGTCCTAGTTCAGAAGTAGCAGTGTGAGGAGGGTGGAAGCAGGCAGAGGAAGGACTGTTCCATTTGCTAATGGTCAAGAAGGTCAAGAGCTCCATGCTGTCATACCTGGGGCACCTGATGCCACAGGGATGCATGAAGATGTGAGCATTGGCAGTGGTTCCAAAGAAGAGAAAATCAGTATGAGTCATGTATATGGCTTTATTGCCCCCTTAGTCAAAATGATTAGCTAAGCTTTGTTAATGATACTGACTCAGATCTAAGAACAGTGGGTGGAAGTTGCAATTTTAGAGAAATATTTCCTAATTTGAGATGCCCAATAGTAGAATAGGTTGCCTCAATAGGAAGCACATCCCCCTTCAGAGTTCAAATCTGGCTTGAACTTCGTGATCTCTGGGGTGCTTTTCACCTGTGAGGTTTGGTGACTGGAATTCCATTTACTCCACCACCAGGCTCTTGACACATTGATAGCAAACTAGGTATGTAGAAATACCCGGCTGCATTGTTTGAGTTCCAAGTCATGGGGTAAAGACATGAAGCTTATTAATGGAGGGGGCGGAGATGGGGCTTAAAATGGAGGACCTAATTCACTGGCATGGTTACCTAGTTTGTAATGATTCAGGGAATAGGAAAATGAATATGAGAGAGGGGGAAGGAGAGAGAGAGGGAGAGAGAGAGAGAGAGAGAGAGAGAGAGAGAGAGAGAGAGAGAGGCACTTTGAAAGTCCTTGCCAACCTGTTCTTAAAGGCAACAGGATTAGGAGGAAAGAAGGGATTCTAAAAGCATGACTGAGCATTTGATGCCCCTGTGGAGCCCACAGAAAAACAATGCCATCATCTTTGTCCCCTTCGATTTTTAAATGGCACAAAGAATAATAACCTTTCTTTGTTTGTTCTATTTAATTGAATCATGAAGCTTAGACCAAAACTCTTGTACAAGAAAGCAACAGAACGTTTTCCGATGTGACAGCTTAACAGTGCAAAGAGCAGAGCTCCGGGTCCAGCCAAGTCCTTTCGTCACTTAAAAAAAAAATGGAGTTTAATTTCAGCAAAAGAGAGATGGCTTTTATTCTTCTCCAACTTTTCTCACTGCTCCCGAAACAATTAGATTTCAAGAACAATGGGAATTTTGTGGAGGCCATTAATACAGCTTATTGGGGTGAATATATTTTCAAAGATTATTTTTCATTGTCACCTTCTTTCTCTAGGGAAGGAAAATGGGCAAAGTAGTAATGCACAGGAGAAGGTCCTAAAAAGAATAACAATATACTGTCAGATAAAAACACCACTCACACTGGAGAAAGTCATTATGGATATAAGCCATAAAAATGTTTTCAATTTCTTTTAGTGTTAAGATACAACACTAGGAACGCGTCAATTTCTGGACATTCACTGGAGGTAATTTGCATATAGAATGTTTATTACTGAGTTGCAAAAAGTAGCTGGGTAATGGACTGAAGTCATTTTAGTGGACTTCCTCTCTCATCTCTGTCCAGGCAGCTCAACAGATAAAAGTTTATGGTGGTATATTGCCATGCCCCTTCACGAAGAAGAATTCATATGATCAAGCACATCACTGGGTTTTTCTCTCTGCCTTTTCCCTCCCTCCCCTCCATGTATTTTTAAATTAATCTATGGCCATTGGATTAACTGAATGCAGGTTTCTGCTGTTTTAGCCCTGGATCCAATGAATGAAAAGACCCCATGGCTCTCTCCTAGGCCATGAATCCTTTCCTCCACCCTGGATGACATAATAAACTAGTTTTCTGTACAGATTGAGATGCATTCCCATGTTATTGCACAGATTAGATCCTTCTAAAAGCTAATTTACAGCACAGTCCTGGGGAAACATTTAATTACATACCAAGGGAGGGGGAAATTCACATTAGCAAAACTGATTTAAAGAAAAAAAAACCTATGAAAAGCATCAAGGATTGAGAAAGCCAATTCCATACCAAATTTAAAAAAAACTCAAAAAAACAAATCAGACCATTTTGTTCCTTCCTTTTACTTTATTACTTTCTTAATAAAGGCAGTCGCTGTACTGTGACCTAACTTAACTTCAAACAAAATCTTTATTTCCCCTGGGGCCTGGGTATGAGTGGGAAGGAGAAGAGGCAAAGACACCCTTGGCATAGCATTGCTCCTTAAGTCATTACCCCTTCCAAATTATACTCCAATTGTAGAATCTAAGCTCAACTTTTCTTTAGCTTAAGGTTTCTTCCAAGGCAGATGAGTCCCTTTCTCCATACTTTTCCCAACAAATTCCCAAATTTTGTGTTTATTCCTTTCTTCTTTATCTTTTCTCCTCCTCAGAGATTATAGAATGTTAGATCTGGAAGAAAATGAAATCCCAAAGTTCCTCACTCACCGTCTAGGTCTTCCCCTGCCTCAGCCTCTCTCTGACATTCCTTTATAACCAGCCACTTCATAGGATTTCTTACTTCTCACATTGCTATGGAAGGAAACAGATGGATGAAGGGTTATAGATGAATACTGAATATTACATGCCTAATGATGAGATCATTTCAGACTTTTCTAAAATTATTCTTCATACTAACAGGGTGGGGGAGAAAACATCCCCAAATTTAAGAGAATGGAAATACTGTTGTCAGGGCTTCAATCACTCGTAAGGAGACAAAGGAGCAGACACATCAGAATCCAGCTGCTAAGATGTTTTCTTGAGCAAAATAATATTTTCAGTAACTAGTGTGAAGTATTGGGTGGGAGTTCTCCCCCTGTTCCCCCCTGCATGTGTAGGGAGTTACTTGGCACCATAAATGTTATATCTGGAAGAATTCGTCTTCTTTTAGAACAGAGTTCTTCACTGTTTCTTGTGTAACGGACCCTTTTGGCAGTCTGGTAAAGCTTCTGGAACCCTTTTCAGAATCATGTTTTGAAATGCATAAAGGAAAACATATAGGATTATAATTAATTTAAATATATTTATCAAAATATATTTTAAGAAAAACACCAAGTTCTTGGACTCCAGTTTAAGAACCTCTTCTTTAGAGCTTCCAAATTGCTTCTACCTTGTTGCTGCCACCCGATGATAAGTATGAGTTTGGGTAGAAAATGTTTATTGAGACAGACATGCCATGTCTTGCCTTATTGCTTTTGCCTATGCTGTCCCCAGTGTGTGCATGGCTCTCTCCTCCTTCCCTACCTTTCTTGAAATCCTTAGCTCAATTCAGGGCTCAACTCTAGTTTCTACATTAGACTTTTATTAGTCCCTCCATCAGTTAACTCTTTCCCACCAACCCTCCATGACTTTGTAAATATTTTGCCTTCACCTATCTGTGCACATAATTTCCCCTAGGAGAATGTAAGCTCTTTGAGGGCAGAGACTCTTTAATTATTTCTTTGATTTCTCAGGGCAGTGCCTAAATGGCACATAATAGACATTTAATAGGGGATTGTTGAATAGAAATAAATGGCTAGGGATCCTTCCCCTTCTCCCTTTTAAATACCCAAACACAAACATCACGGCAGATGCTGGGGAGGCTTTTGGGGAGGAAGTTATTGCTTGGGTGTAGGTTGGTCTAGGGGACCTTTCTTTGTTGGTGTGTTTCCTTTGGGTCACCTTTGATGAGCTCTCCTTATGTTCAATTTAACTAACATTTATGAAGTCTCTATTGTGTGCATGGCACTATAGCATATTTTTAAAAATGTACAAGACACAGTTCCTGAGCTCATCAGAAAAGCAGGCTGAAGTTGGTCAGCCAGCCAGTAAAACTGGCCAGCCCTGTGCTGAAGAGGCCTTGGCAGAGAGCATCTCTTGGAGCTGGGCTAGTTTAGAGGAGGATATTGGTATAGCTTGCCATGAGACAGTCTATGCCATTTGTCTGGGGAGAACAGCAGCTCTGGCATTCAGGTTTACCCTCCACCCACTGAGAGTGAGAGTGGCTGTTGTGTTGAACTGTTTTAGTGGGGCCTTGAGACCTTATCTGCAGGCAGGGAGGCCTTTGAGTAACCTAGCAACGTGAGAACGGAGGCATTCTCCTGATATTTACATCTTAAAATAATGAAATGAGCATCACAACATTTTGCATTAATACCTCACAAACTCCAAGGGGCCCAGAACCTGTCAGGAATATGAATGGGGAGAAATAATCAGACAATCTGCAGCTGTGGTAGGAATGGTGCATTCCTTTTTTTTTTTCAGATGGGCAAACTAAGGCAGAAAAAGAATGAAATGGCCCATTTTCAGTCAACTGTAGAACTGGAGATAGGAAACATGCTAACAAGTCAACCAGCCAGCCAAAGGAACAAGTTAAAAAAAAATAAAAAGAT
Source organism: Gymnobelideus leadbeateri (assembly GCA_011680675.1). Lineage (NCBI taxonomy): Eukaryota > Metazoa > Chordata > Mammalia > Diprotodontia > Petauridae > Gymnobelideus > Gymnobelideus leadbeateri. Next base: position 22,843 of record WOXC01001389.1, on the reverse strand, counting down.
TTTGTTCCCATTTTTGTGATAGCAAAGAACTGGAAACAAAGAGGATGCCCATTGATTGGGAAATGGATAAACAAGTTGTGGTACATAAATGTACTAGACTATTACTAGAACTATTAATTATTAATGGAATAAGAAATGATGAATCTGTTGAATACAGAGAACCATGGGAGGACCTATATGAACTGATACAAAGCAAAGTGTGCAGAACCAGAAAACAATATGTATAATAACTATAATAATATAAAGATAGAAAAAAAAACAATAAACAACTGAAAATAAATGTAGTGAAAATGTAATGACAAATCTTGGCTTCAAAGGAGACATCGGAGACAACATTTTCATGACTTCTTTGTAGAAGGTGAAGAGAACTATGGGTATGGGATATGACTTAATTATGTCAGACTTTAACTTTGCTAATTTTTTCCCTTTCTTTTTTTCCCTTTGTTATAGGATTCACAGATGTATTGGGGAAGGGCTAAAAATATCAATAACATTTTGTTTTAAAAGATAATACCTATGTAACATTTATCATGCACAGTTCCATCACTTCACTCTCATGACTGTTGCCCTATTTCCCCTTCTCATCACCTCTTTTCTGGAGAACCTTGATTGCCTCCTAACTGGGTCCTGTGCTTCCATGTTCTCTCCTCTCTCATGTATCTTTAGAAAAGCTGCTGAAATACTTTTCCTGGATCACAGATCTTGCCACATCTCTGCCTTACACAAGAAACTTCAGTGGTTCTCTATTACTTCTAGGATAAAATTCAAACTCTCCTTATCACTTAAAGCCCTTCACGTTCTGGCATCTATCGTTCCAGATTAATTTCACATTATTCTCTTGCTATAATTCAGCCAAGCCACTTGCTGTTTCTTGAACTCAGCATTCCATCTCCTGCTGTTTCCCATCCTGGAATGCTGCCTTTCCTCAATGCCAAAAAAAAGCCTCAGTCCTCTTATTAGTGTGAGAGAGAACATTCTTCTTTACCTTGTAACCTCCTGGTAGAAGGCTTGCTTGTTGAGTGCAGGGATTTTTTGGGGGGGGAATCCTTTATTACCCCAGTAACCATTATAGTGCCTTACACACAATAGGTGTTCAATATATGTTTGATAAATGGAATTGATAGGCAGGGTTGATAGCCTGGATTTGACGGATCATTTCTTTCTTCATTTTGAGAAGGCTTGTTATTTCATTGGGAAGGGACTCCCTTTGAAACAACTCCCTCTATTAATGCAAATTAGCACTTTCTTGCTGGTTTATAGTCTTAGAGAGTTGTCTGGGGGTGTTAAAAAGGTAAGTGGCTTAAAGTGCCCAGAATCACGTAGCCACAGGGTGAACTTGATGTCACCAGATCCGAGTTCTAATCTTGGTTTTGGTGATTTTTTTTCCCTTTGTGACCCTAGGCAGGGCACTTAACCTTTTGGGTCATCAGTTTCCTCATCTGTAAAAGTTGGACTAGATGACTTTGAAGGTGCTTTCTAGTTCTTAGATTTAGCATCCTGTGGTCATGTGAATTCAATATTCATCATCAAGACCTCTGTGGAAATCCTACTCTCATTCCTCATCATGGCAGGAAGCTAACTAACTTGCAATAAATGAGACATTTCAATAAGCATTTCTTGAATGCCTTACTATGTGCCCTTATTCTAAATTCTGGGATATAAAAAGAGGCAAAAGACAGTCCCTCCACCCAGAGAAAGGAAACTCACTACCCTGCAGGGGTATTTAATTTAATATTTAAATATTAAATTTAAGTTAACATAATTTTGATATGTTAGTTTAATTTAGTTTATTTTTGGACTGTGTTTGGGATTTTGTTGGCATAGGGAATCACCACTGAGGCAACTCCCTCTGTTTATTCAGATTAGTACTTGCTGTGCACTTTATAGTTTTTGAGAGTTGCCCAGGGAATTTTAGTGACTTGCCTACAGTCACACAGCATCAGTTAGAGGTGAGACCTGAACCCAGGTCTTTGTGTCTTGGAGACCTCTTTTCAACTACTCCATGCTGCCTTTTCCATTCTAGTTTTTTTTTTTTTTTTTTAGGGCAATTGGGGTTAAGTAACTTGCCCAAGGTCACACGGCTAGGTTTTTGTTTGTGTGTGTTAAGTGTCTGAGGCTGGCTTCCTTCTGACTCCAGGGCCGGCACTCTACTCACTTCGCCACCTAGCTGCCCCCATTCTTGTTATTAGTTCTTTTTGATCAAATTCAAAGCTGCTTTATAATTGTACAAATTTGTGAAATTGCATGACCAAACACCCCTTATTCCTCTTCCCACTCAATTTGACAGAATATTTAAAGAAATGGAATTCTACCAACATGGCTGGATGCCAGCTAACTACAGAGTGAAGGTGTTCCTTTGCTGGATTAACTTGAACAGCTTTCCCTTAGATACAACCCTATGTAAGGATTATACATCACCAATGAATGTCGGGGCAGTCATAAATACTTAGGGGGCCCATGAAAATGTAAAGATTTGGGATGGAGGCTGGGTGTCCCTGAATGGGACAGATGTTCCGGTGAGCTTGGCTGTGGAGGAAGGTGTGTGGGCCTTTCACATTTCAGCTCCCTTCCTGTTGGGTATGAAATCAAACCGTGTGGCTTACCCTGACAGCCCCTTAATCTTTGATGGTGCCTCCAGAACAGCTGTTGTCAAACTGGCTGATGAGATAAACAAGGAAAAGATGTTCATCCAGCTCTGTCAGGCTAGAGAAACCTGCAGCCCCTGGTTGCTGTGTCATGAGTGATGGGCCAGAAGCACCCGACTGTGCAGAGAGAGAGAGAGAGACGCACGAGGGGCCTGCCTCCAAAGACACAGGCACAGCTCTCTCTGCTCTGCTCTGTGCTCGCCCAAGCATTTCCCCGTGCTCAAAGGAGTGCAGTTTTTCTCAGGGGATTGCTGACACTTCAGTAGCTTCTGCAACCTTGACAAATGGCCCCACAAATGCATTGTCCAGAAATGAGATAGGATGGGGTCTCGGGGGCATCTAGAAGCTTCCCCATGCTTCAATGTTCTATCCATTGCAGGAGGACAAGGTGGTCATGACCAGTAGGCAGGCACCTTAGCAATATCTTTCCAGGGGTTCTGAGACAAACTAAGGTAACCCAAATGACCAATTCCACATTTTGTCCAATCATTGTACCATTATAGTTTCACTATTTTGAGTACTGGGGGCTCAGTGACCTTTAAAACCCTTTTAAAGTTTATGTGCCTCAAAGAGGGGCACTTTATTTACATTAGTAAATATAAATTGAATAATTGTCATTAGTAAATTTTCTGATATTAGTAAATATCTCAAGGTAATGATTATTGGGAATGGAGTTCAATAGAGGTATTGTGTATGTTCTTGTATAGTACATGTGTTTGTAAGTGAGTGAAAAGTGATCCAGGATGAGGGAGATGTTGGGAGAGTCCCAGGAAGTAGAAACAGGCCAAATAGGGGAGAAAAAAGGTCACAAAAGATAAACTGTGCTTTCCTCTCTTCCCTCCCTCCTCTTTCTCTCTTTCTTTCCTTTCCTTTCCTTCCTTCCTTCCTTCCATTTTTATCTAGGGCCAAGCCATTCAGGAAGATCCAATGTTTTGACAGGAAGTTTAGCAGACTTAGGAGCTCCTGTGCCCTAATCTGTAAGCCAACTTGTTGAGAAAAGATGTCTCTAGGGAGTAGATGGTTTTATTGGTTATAGATGTTTGTTCTCCTGGTTGACAGGAGAATTAGTTGTGGTGTGTGTGTGGTAGAAGGGGTAAGGAGGAAATATGATGTTACATATCTTCTAATATTTGAATGATTGACATGTAAAAGAGATGTCCTGTGGGTCTGTGCTGCTCCAAGAGAGCAGAATTAGGAGGGGGTAGAAGTTATAGGGAGGCAGCTACAGCTCAATAGAAGAAAGTCCTTCCAAATAATTTTTTAAAAGATGTTTTATTGGAGCAGCTAGGTGGCTCAGTGAGTAGAGCGCCGGCCCTGGAGTCAGAAGGACCTGAGTTCGGATCCGGCCTCAGACACTTAAAGCACACACAAACAAAAACCTAGCCGTGCGACCTTGGGCAAGTTACTTAACCCCAATTGCCCTCCAAAAAGGCAAAAAAAAAGATGTTTTATTTATTTTAAACTTAAATACAAAAAAGGGAACATTTCTATGCATACAGCACAGCATGAAAAAAACTTGAATTTGTATTACACAGTTTACTTAAAAAAAAAACCAAATATGTAAAAAAATATTATGCATCATTTTCAAGGCTATCCTGATTTTCTGTGCTCCTAAGTTTTCTTTCATTTTCTGCTGTGTAGTTTTTGTTTTTTTTTCTCCTACCTTCTTCACCCCTCCCTAGAGAAGGCTACCATTAGATACAAATGTATGTGTATACACACATTCATGTATACATACATACATATGTTTATATATATATATAACCATACTATACATACTTCTATTTGTTAGTTCTCTGGATGTGGATAGAATATTTTCCTCCTTTGTAGTTTGTTTGAGTCTTTATAATACTCCAAATGTCTTAGTTGTTCAAAGTTGTTCTTAGAACAATACTGCTTTTACTGTGTACAATGTTCTCTTGGATCTGCTCATTTCACTCTTTATTTCATGCAAGTCTTTTGATGTTTTTCTAAAATCAACCAGCTTATCATTTCTTATAGTAGTATTCCATCATAGTTATATACCACAGCTTGTTTAGCCATTCCCCAATTGATGGGCATTCCCTTAATTTTCAATTCTTTGCCACCACAAAAAGAGCTGCTAGAAATACTTTAGAACATATAAGTTCTTTTCCTTTTCCCTAATCACTTTGAGAAAGAGACCTGATAGTGGTATTTCTGGGCCAAAGGGTATTTTTTCTTTTTTGGTCTTAGTACTCTTTGGGCATAATTCCAAATTGTAAGATCGATTCCCAGTTCCACCAACAATGAATTAGTGTCCTAAATTTCCCACATGCCCACTGACATTTGTCACTTTCCCCTTTTATCACTTTAGTCAATCTGATAGGTGTTGATGATATCTCAAAGTTGTCTTGATTCACATTTCTCTAATCAATAATTAGAGTATTTTTGTATAACTATATGTAGTTTTGATTTCTTCATCAAAAAACTGCCTGTTTTTATCTTTTGACCATTTATCAAGTAAGGAATGACTTGTATTCTTATACATTTGACATTTTAAAATATATTTGAGATACGAGATATGAGAAACTATCTATAAAATTTTTCTCCCAATTTTCTGTTTTCCTTCTAGTCTTGGCTACATTGGTTCTTCCTAACAGTCTGAATTGTTGTACAGATCAAAGATTTAGGGATGGAAGACACTTTACTGATCACCTAATACAACACCTCTTAAACTCTGGGTCTCAAACCCATATAGCAATAGTAAAAGGCTTCTGAACATGCAACAATCAAAAATTAATTTAAAATAAAATGTATAATGAATCTGAGGCGTTTCTGGCCCCACTTGCCTATGTTGCATTGTGCAATTTCACTGCAGCTTTGGTTCTGAACACAAAGCATACACACTTTGCCCTGTGCATGCCCTCAAGCCATGTAACCCAACCTATTGAAACAAGAAAAGGGGTAGCAAGTGGAAAAAAAATGTAAGAAGCCCCTATCTAATCCAATCCCTTCATTTTATAGCTGAGGAAAATGACCCCCAGAAAAGTAATGTCACCAACCCAACTTCATGCAGGTGGGGAGACAGGGTCAGGATTTGAACTCAGATCCCCTTGACTCTAAAACCAGTTAACCTCTCATAACACTTCTTTGCATCACATATGGACCCCCTCATCTGGGGCTTCAAGCAGAGCCCAGCAGGCCACTGACTAGAAATGCTATAGAAGGTACTCCTGTTCCAGTAGGAGCTGGATTGGGATTTCTTGGCATTCTGGGATTCTCATTGTTGGCCTGTTCCAAGGCCCCTCGAACACCAGCCTAGCTCTACTGACTTTTGCTGACAAGCTGGCCTGGGAATGTGAGGTGCAGAATGACCCATAATGTTACATAAGAAAATGGGGGGGATCACAAAATCCATAAAATGGAGCATGAACACAGACCAGTTTTTGTGGATGACTTCTTTTCACGTTAAAGTCAATTTGAATCAACCCCTTTGCTCTGCTTCAGACCTTGGATAGCAAGCTCAAGCACCTGCATTTAGCTTAGTATTCAATGAGGATGAATGGCTTCCAGAAGGCTGTTGGCCCAGGGACAGAGGCCTCACCTTGAGGAAGCTAAGTTGTAAATGTCTGTAAAAAGAGTTTTTTCCTAAAGAAGCAAATAAACTTTGGGGAGTTAGTTGTACCACTTCCGGGAGGCTCATTCAGAGCTCTATGGGCCCTTTGAAAGTCCTAGCTTCTTAAAAATCCAAGAGGGAAGGGATTTGCTTTGGAAACCTGAATCCTCTCCTGGTTCTTGGTTCTTTTTAAATGTCACTTCTTTCTGTTTATTGTGCCGCATAGACTCCTGCTTGACTTATTTTCATTCTCTAATGTCATTTTTCCCTATCCCAGAAGTAGGACTGTCTGGGCAGTAATGACTTAGAGGACTAAACAGCTGATTGCCAGCCATAGCTGACAGGTCTAGGTATCCTGGAGTACTCTGGGCCAGCTGCTTTCCTGGTAGACATACTGTTTGCTGTGCCTGTGCAAAGAGAGCCTTTCTTTCAGGGAGATGTTGCCAGGCATCTTTGACATAGCCCTTCGGTGACAGGGGCCAATGAGGGATTGAAGCATCATCCCCAAACACGAATCATCCACTACTTAGCTAGACTCTAAGAACACATCTATGACCTTGGAGCTGGGTCTGACTCCATGGGAAGTGACCCAATCCAGCAGATCCCCTAACCACCCCCTCACTTGAATAATGGAATCATAGTTCATCTGAAAGGGTGACCTGTCAATAGGATGTCAGATTGAACGAATGAATGAAAAAGCATTTATGAAATGCTTGCTGTGTGGCAAGCACTGAGCTAGGCAATGGTGATACAAATATAAAAAGAGGCTTGTTCCTGCTTTCAGGGAGTTCACGCTCTAGTTAGGGGAGTCAACACACCTAAGACACACATATTTCCCTTTAAAATTCTGCTCAGATTATCTCTGCTATTGGGGAGAGAGTGATATGGGCAGAACAGATAATCAGGAAACAGGATCTAAAAGTTATCTAGATTGTATTCTGGGATAGACTTCTTTTGAATAGGGTTTGGGCTTGATATTCTTGAAATCCATAATATTTCAAAGAAAACAACGAAAAGCTTCTGTAGCCAGCACTTTAGAGGGAGAGTGCTGACCCCTACTGAAGTACAAATATCTTCTTTAACAGGGTCAGGAAACTAGCTTATGGGCCAATTCTGGCCTGCTGCCTATTTTTATATGACCTGGTGATCTAAGAATGGCTTTTACATACTTAAATAAAGTTTAATTGTATTTAAACATGTAAAAACTATTCTTAGCTGTCTGGCTATACAAAAATAGTCTCTGGATGTTGGAACTTGGGCTGTAGCTTACTGCCTTCATGGCATCTATGCCCAAAGACCTCCCAGGCTTGCTTGAAGATACCCTCTGGGGAGTTGGCTGTCCAGCTCTTGTTGAGTGATGCTTTGAGAAATTCACTGGAACTGGAGTCAGGGAATCTGAGTTCAAATCCTGGTTTGATGAAGAGATGATTTTGGAGAAGTAGAACTGTAAGAGACCTTCTACTCTTACTGTCTCATTTTATGTCATTCAGTCATCTTTCAATCATTTCTGACTCTTCAGGACTTTGGGGTTTTCTTGGTAAAGATATTGGAGAGGTTTGCCTTTTCTTTCTCTAGCTCATTTTACAGATGAGGAAACTGAGGCAAACAGGGTTAAGTGACTTGGCCAGGGTCATATAGCTAGTAAGTGTCTAAGGCTAGATTTGAACTCATGGAGAAGAGTCTTCATAAAGTCAAGAATTCCTGGCACTCTATCCACTGTGCATGTAGCTGCCCTGTCTCATTTTATAGATGAGGAAAATGAAGCTTAGAATAGTCCAAGATCACAGAAAATGACAGAGACTGGATTTGGATTCAGACCCTTTGACTCTGGCCCACCCAGCTGGTGGAAAGAACCCTGGATTTGGAGTCAGAATCCTTGGGTTCAGATCCTGACTCTGCCATCTGATTCCTGTTCAATCTCAGACAAGTCACTTCTCTCCGAGGCTTACTTTTCTCATCTCTAAAGAAATGACTCCAATATCCACATTAGCTCTAAATTCCACAATCCAGAAAGGAGCCACCTGGCCATGGGAATGTCAGCTCCTTGGGTTCAGGGACAGGTTCTGACTTGCTTTGTGTGCAGTGTCTGGCACACAGTGGGTACTCAATAAATGTTCGTTGGCTGAGTTTATATGCTGTCCTTGCTTATTCTTTGTGGCTTACACGTTTATTGTAGGTTTTACTGTACTTTTTACATTTCTAGGTTAACTGGATGTTTAGATTTGAAGGGACTTTCCTAATTCTTGAGCTAGCTTGGGAAGAAGGAACTTTAAACCTCTTCTCTCTGTTTTATTTCCAGTTGCTGCAGAGCTTTTGTCTGTATGCAGAATCAAAATAAATCAGGGAGGTTGGTGCAAAGCAGTCATAATTGAGAGGGAGCTGGTATAGTGGAATGAATATTGGCTCTGGGACCAGAGGTCCTGGTGTGAATTCTCCTGTTACTATTACAGTCACTTTGCTCCTCTGGGCTTCTCTTGCCTCACTGGTCAACTTCAGATGGTTGGACTAGATGTCCTCCAAAGTTGCTTCTAGCTCTAAATATATGATTTTATGAGCCCTCTGCATGAGAACTTTAAGATTTGTCACAGTTTGCTTTCTCTGGAAATAGTTGAGGTCTGACTCTATCAGGTATGATTTAATTCAACAAACATAAACATAAGTTAAGTGACTTAGCCAAGATCACACAGCAAACCCATTAGAAAGCTCAGCCAGGGACAGTCCTGCCAAGGAGTATTTTTAAAAATTCAATTTTTTTCCTCCAAGAAGATCCACATCCCCATCATTGACCTGGTTAGATTTATTAAGAGATTCTGTTCCCTGCATGAGCACATTTCTAGCGTCAATGCTTTGCTGCAAAAGCATGTCTCCTGTCCCCTCCCTCAAACTCCCCTCCCACTCATTATGACTCCATGACTCAGCAGTCATGCTACAGAAAGAGAATCTGTATTCCTGCCCCAAATCAGTTCCATAACCTGGGATCTTGGAGCTGCATCAGCTTAGAAGGGTAAATTACACTGAAGAATGCACTCACCAGACACAGGATAAAACTGGAGACCTGATAAAGTTTCCAATCTACTGTTTGATGAAACAAAGTCAGGAGTCATTATTTTCTCCTGACAATGGGCTCTACTTAGTTAAGTGCTTATGTCTAGTTCCATTTACATGGCTGTCAATGACTACTTTCCCTCCATGAGAAGCTCTAAAAGGGAATGGAGAGGTAGTATGAAATAGCAGAATAGGCATGAGATTTTGATTCCAAGACCCAGGTTCCAATCCTGGCTTTCTTTATTTTCCATCTTTGCGACTTTGGGAAAATCATGTTTCAGTTTCCTCATCCATAAAATGAGGAGATAGTGTTTATAACCCTAATATCTGTTCCCTAGAGGCTGGAAAATCAATCTGCTACCTGGCTATATTCTTATGCTATCTATGTTACCATTATAAACCTTAAAAAACTATAGAAATGTTAGTTATTATTTCTGTAAAATTTTAACTATCAAACTAAATTAATTAACTAACTTAACTAGTTTAAACTAAAAGAAAGATTGTTGTTGAGTTATTTCAGTTGTGTCTAACTCTCCATGGCCTCATTTGGGGTTTTCTTGGCCAACATACTAGAGTGGTTTGCATTTCCTTCTCCAGCTCATTTTACAGATGAGGAAATTGAGGCAAACAGGGTTAAATGACTTGCCCAGGGTCACACAGCTAGTAAGCATCTGAGGCTGGATTTGAACTCACAAAAATGAGTTTTCCTAGTTCCAATCCCAGTGCTCTATTTACTACACCACCTAGTTGCCCTGTAAAGGAAGATATGGTTGCCAAATAATAAAGAAAAACAGACTCTTGGTTTTGGGGTAAGACAAAATGAGTTCAAATCCCACATCCAATACTTACTATCCAAAAGACTTTGGGTAATTCCCTTACACTATCTGGACCCCATTTGTAAAATTAGGGATTTGGACCAGAAACTTCTGAGATTTTCCCTTCTAGATCTATGATTATAAGACGGTCTTTTCATTTAATTTTCTTCTGAATATGGGTTCTACTTAGTTCCATGTTAATGTCCAGCTCCATCTACACGGCTGTCAGAACTAAAATCTTGTATGGGGTGAAGATTTGAGAATCACGGAGAGTCACAGAAATTTGAGAACTGTCCAATCCTTTCATTTTATTATATAGAGACAGAACCCCAGAAAGGTGAAGAATCTTGCCCAAGGTCACTGAGAGGCAGAGCTGGGAAAGCCCCAGGTTAACTCCTATGACATGTCTTTTCTACAGTTCCACATAGATCCTCAAAACCAAAGAGTCGTGTTATTCAAGCTGAATGTGATAGCTTCAAATCTATTTGATAATCACTCCTGTTCAAATTCAATTGCTCCCCAAATGTGGACAGTGTGTTTGGATGAGTACAGTTGAAAACTATGGAGGATAATGACCTTAGGGACAGAATTCAAAAATAAAAAATCATTCATTATTTCTGCTTTAATAGAGAAGAGATACTACATTCTGTCCTTCATAAGTGGCATATGTGAGTAATAGACTCCATTTGTAATCTTTATTACTGGTGGCTACCAAGTTGACTGCTCATCAGAATCAAATAAATGTGAACCTCATGTCCCTCTCAGTTCAGGATTTATATGAACTACCGAGATTAACAGCCAGGTAGAGTGTTGCATGTGGAATCAAGAAGTCTTGAATTTGAATCCTACCTCAGACATTTACTAGTTATGTCACTCTCAGGAAGTCAATTTCCAGGTCTCAATTTCATCATCTGTAAAATGAAGGAGTTGGATTTGATGGCCCCTAATTTCACTTCCATATCTAAAGCTATATAATCTTGTGATAATGTTGGAAATAACCTTAACTGGCTTAAGCCCCAATCCAGGACAATCTGGGAATCTCTAACATCATCTAAACTCTGTACCTTACTTGTAGACCAGACAAAGGCTATGCATTTTAAAAGCAAAACACTTTTTGCTAAAACAAGTAGGAAAGGATAGGAGAGCACATCTTAATGCCCAATTCTAATGAATCATTAATTCCCACTGGAATATTTTGGGAAAACAGTTTCACCAAAAATCATATGCCTCTGAAATGGATATTAATGGAAGCATTAACTCAAGGTGGGTATAGCATTTAACACCGGCATTTTGTTAGCTTGAAGATGACTATAGCTGTTTCTTAGATTCTACATAGAAATCTGGGAAATAATCTTTTAAAACTTTAGACTCAAATAGAAATGGGCCACTAATCCAGACATAAGGATCCCTGCAGGCTACTTATTGATTTCGTTTTACATTGTCGTGTTATCTATGTTTCACTGTATTTTTATTTGTTTTGATAAATATTTCTCAATTACATTTTAATCTGTCTTGGGCTACACTCAAAACTGTTGTGATTCTTTTGATACCTCTACTCTAAAAGACCTGTATTGAGATAGAGGAAAAAGTCTGGCAAAGTCAATGGTATCACAGGAAGGATATTGGCCAACCCTACCAGTGAATCTTTACTCAGAGTGTCCCTTGGTCTTAGCTCCTCTCTACAGCTCAGGTTTTTTTTCTCTTCATTTGTGGGATCTCTGTTTATTCTCAGACATTGGCAAGCAGTCTACACTACTGCTGACCTCTTTTCTTGTACCAGGCATCAGCATGCTTATGTAAAGGGAGTGCCCCAGTAAGACTTTAGCAAGAGTTAAAGATCTGCAAAGGCAAAAAACAAAGAAATTCAAAACCAAAACACTCTCAGACTTTAAAAAAATAAGTTTTTATTGCTATTTCCTGTTTCTTACATTACTAGAGTTATCCCAAGTATCTTTCTCCCTCCATTTCTTATATGACAATTAGCTTTTGGTTTTTTTAGAGGAAAAAGAAAATGGTACTACTGATACACTGAAAAAGTCTAGAAACATGCAATGTATAGCACATGTGAACTTCCTGCTTCCATAAAGGGGTAGATTGGGCGTGTCTTTTGATGTTTCTTTATATGCTTAACTATTTTGTTTCCAATTCTTAGCTATCACAAGAAGTGCTGCTATAAATATTTTGGAGCATATATGGACTTTTCCTTTTTGATGACTTCCTTGGCGTATAAGCCCTATAACAAATCTCTGGTCCAAAGGAAATGGACATTTTAGTCACTTTATTTGCATAATTCCAAATTGCTTTCCAAAATGGTTATGTGATTTCATAGCTTCACCAACAATATATTAATGTGCCTATCCTTCCACAATCTCTCCAACATTGATTATTTCTATTTTTTGTCATTTTTACCAATTTAAAGGGTGTGAGGTGAAAAAAAGACAGGTCTTTAAAGGTAAATTGGAAAGCCCTTAAATGAAAAATAGACATTCTCCACCCTAGAAAGGGTCCAAAGTGTGGAAGTGTGAATACCTTAAGAAGAAACTAATGAGACAATGAATTTGCTTCCAAAACACAGACTATATTCATTTCTTTGTCCTCACCCCTTATTTACATATGATTCTAAAAGGAGTATGGGGAGTGAAAATGACTGAATTGAAACTAACTACCCTAAGGAATGACTTAAAGAAGGACATGCCTTTTGAATGAGGAAGAATTTGTGGAAAGGGAGGCAAGGCTTCTCTGTCTCCTACCTGGAGGTGACAAAGCAGGGTTATCCCTAGTTATATTGATAGTATTAATAGCCACACTTCTGGAGGGCTGAGGTGCTGAGGGAGTCAAAGGGAAGAAGCTTTTGCCAGTTCTAAGTTTAAGGTTGTTGCTATTGCAGAAAGAGCTTTGTAGCACTCCAGATGGAAAAAAAAAAAAAAAGCATGGCAACACTCCAACTAAAGACAGCATAGTGCTTCCCAGCCCAGTCAGTGGGGGAAGGTAGGAAAAAGACCATAGCTGTCCACTGAAGAGTGAGCTCAGCAGCCTAGAGGACTGACCCAGACATGCCTTGAGAAGAACACAGTGTCTGAGCAAGCTGCCCAGTCCAGTCTAGCAGCAGTGGAGCTGGGTGAGGAGTTACTACAGCCAGATATCTGCTTGAGCCAGCCTCAGGGCAGAATGGCCCTTCCAGGCAATATATCATACCTTAGGAATGTAGGCCATCTGAGCTGCTGGTCCTGCTGAGACATTGCCCCCTGTGAAGAGCCAGAATCACTGAACAGTAGAACAACACTAGAGTGAACTCTGTGAGAACTCTCTAGAAAGAGAGAAGGGGTATCAAGGCCCTGTAATATTAGAGTTGTGAGTTGCCTTGGCCATGCTTGTCTACTATGAATGTGCTGCATTGTGCCTCATAAAGTACTATTGTACTTTAAATTCATGCTCACTCTTCCCTTTTCTTGGACTCTGGGGCGGGGATCTTTGGGGGCTGCCCCTAATGTTTGAGGGAAGCACTTTGTAACTAATATCCTTGCCATGCCATTTTAGAAAATATCTTTGCTCGCAGTGAGTAGAGCGTCGGCCCTGGAGTCAGAAGGACCTGAGTTCGGATCCAGCCTCAGACACTTAATGCACATACAAACAAAAACCTAGCCGTGAGACCTTGGGCAAGTTACTTATTGCCAATTGCCCAATTGCCCTCCAAAAAGCAAAAAAAAAAAAAAGAAAAGAAAAAAAAGAAAATATCTTTGTTAAAGGACTGAGTCTACTGTCTGATTAAGGGGAAACACACTGATGGGGACCCATGCTATAATGTTTAGGAGGAGAGCCACCCAGAGTTACCCCTAATATACTGGTAGTAGGAATAGCCACACTTCTGAAGTTCCAACCAGTTTGTGGTGGTGGTGCCTCTTTTATTCTTTTGATTTGATCACCTAGCTCCTTGTACACAGTCTCCCAGAGAAATGGAATCCTGATTAGCTGTGCTTGTGTGTGATACTCAGGGTCCTGAAAAGTGTAGAGTTGCCTTGGTGTGGCCCCTGTTACAAATGATTGCTTTCTTTTGTGTGTTTGTGTGGGGGGAGGGGAGGGAAAAGAAGAAAAAAACTACTTCTTTTTATGCAAAATACTTTGTCTTAGAACCTGCTCTTTCTTATTTTAGACCTTCCATCCTGTTTCAGTTTGTGTCAAGAGGTGAAGGGGCTAAGTCAGTGATGGAAATAATTAAGCTGTTACCTAGCACTGTAGGACATCTGCTCCCTAGCAGCTCCTGAACCACTGTCAAAGAGGCAGATGAATGAGGAACCAGAAAGCACTGTATTTACTGCCCACAAAGAGAGCTCCAGCATCATGGACCTGGCACTGTGAGTCTGATACATTTGTCCGCATGGCCTCAGTCAGAAATGAAAATTTGGAAATCACAGGCTTCAAAGTCAATAATCAACCATCAAAGCTCTCCAGAGTCTTTACAAAGCATTTGTTCCAATAAAAAAAAAAATTCTCCCTACAGTACAGAGTACTGTTCAATTTCTTCAAGGGGAAAAGTGAATGTCACAAGACAAAGGTTTACATTGGTACCACTTATTAACAGAAGTTGCTGCATTATCTAGGGGAAGGGGTCTCTGCCTCCAAACACCTGCTTAGGTAGGAAGTGGAAGTGTCATTAAGGAGGGCAAGGCACTTGGACATCTTGAAAGGCCCAACTCTAGCCCCAGTGCAGTGTCTAAAACCCTCTCTGGTAGTCAGAGCCCTTCATGACCTGGCTCCTTTCTACCTTTCCAGTCTTCTTATATTTTATGCCCCTCCATGTATACTACAGTCTATCCGTCCTCACCTTCTGGCTGTTCCTTGTACCCCATGCTCCATTCCCCCCCCCATGTATGTGTATATGTATATGCACATACATATATACATGTATGTGTGCATGTACACACAAGATACATATGTATGTGGTATGTGTGTGTATCCATATCTATATATTTATATATCTTGCATTTACATAATTGTTTGCATGCTGTCTCTTCACGAGAATATGAGCTCCTTGAGGGCAGGGAACATATTTTTTTGTTTGTTTGTTTTCAAAGCACTTAGCCCAGAGCCTGATGCCCTGTCAGGGCTTAATAAATGCTTGCTGACTGACTGACCTTCTTGAGAAAATAAACAGAAGTGGAAACAGCAACATGAACTTGCCACAGATAAAGAAATGAATTCACTAATGCCATAAAGTGATTCTTTTGACCCAGGCCTGGACCTTAGATCTCAATTGTGAAATCCACAGAATTGACTTCCCCAGATTTAGTTTGCTGAAAAACAAGATAATGGAATGGAAAATACCCTGGGGGTCTTCGATGTAGGGGACTGTTAGGGCCCACCTTTCAGGGCTGATGTCAAACTCACCTCTCCAGCCGCCTCTGCGGCACTCCAATAGCCTTCCGAGATTCTGGTCGCCCTACTGCGACCCTTTTGGTCACCCCACCGCGACCCCTCGGAGAGTTCCTTTCCCAGTCACCCCACTGCGACCTCTGGTTCACCCCCATGAACCCCTTGGGGGAGCCTGCTCCTCCCAAACAGACAAAGGAGTCCTGACACCAAGATGTAATGTCTTGCCGTTTAATCTCTTTCTTGTTTACAATCACCTCATCTCTCTCTCCTCCTCCTTTCACCTTGCCTCCCTCCTTTTAGCTCCTTTCCCCTCCCCAGACTCTGTTCTCCCACGTGCCTCAGCAGTAACAAGCTTCTCATGGCAGGGGAGTGCTCCCCTGTTAGCAGCACATACTCAATACCCCAAAATCACGGGGGAGAATACACGCCCAGGTGCCTCCAACCCTGCTTGAGTTGCTCTGTCCTTTGCCTGAGTTTTCCGTGGGTTCTCAGAGTTCGGGTAGAGTCTTAAAGGGCCCCAACAAGGGACCTGGTTTGAATCCTCACTCTGATCCTTAAGTAGCAATAGGACCTTGGGAAAAATCTCTGAACATGAGCTTCTACCACTGACCTTATGAGGTTGCTAGGAGAAAAAAAGGCTTCGTAAAATGCTAAAGAAATGTGTGTAGGTCTTGTCATTTAGTGCCCTCTTATCTTCTCTTTCTGTGTTCCTCTCCCTTCTCCAGGTACCTAGATTACTACACCAGGATTTTACTCCAGTGACTTGAAATTCGAATTAGAAATTTTCTTCAGCGTTTGAGGCTGGGAGGTTTGGGGGAGGACTCTGGATTTTGTAGCATAACTATTCCTTATGGCAGCTCCTAAAGCATGACCCAACTGAGATTTCCAAGGAATATATTTTAAAAGGAATGATGATCGAGCCTCTGAGTGCCTGAATGAATAGAGTAAACATGGAAATCAAAATGTGCTCTGTTGTAGAATAGGCAAATGAAAGTTTCTTTATCAGTAGTGGGTTTAATGAGATTCAAACAAACAAGAGGAATATGAGAATAGGTCAGGCCAAGCCAAGAATCCAGGTCTATTATTCAGACACACAAATGACCAAAGAAGCACCGAGAGGTGTCAGATCATGAGGAGTTGTGTTAAAATGCAAATTCATGAGGAACAAGCAATTGAAACTTGCTGAGATAGTTCCTTAATTAAGCAACTGGCCACATTCCTGGTTTTTTGGTTAGAACTGAAAAGGGGTGAGGTAGGAAGTCAGTTCTAAAAGGCAAATGTGGTAGTGGCTGGTTTCAAAGAGTAAGTGGATTCTTTGAGCAGCTAGGTAGTAGGAATCGATGAGCTGAAATCTGCTTTTGCCTGCTTAGGGGACACAGCCCAAAGGAAAGAGGTTAACTAGTGGGGACAAATTGGGAGAGAAAAACTTGGAGCCTCTGAGTGAAATGGCAACCCTTTCTTACGTGTGATGGAGGCCCATCTCCAGCCCATGCTTAGATCAGGAGAGAACAGGAGAGGGAGGAGTTTTAACCACTTACTGTCCTTCTACCCTATGACCTCTGAATGACCATGCTATTTAAGAAGACCAGAAAATGGCAGTTTTACTAAGACAACTTTGGTTCTATTGGAATTTCCTTTAAAAACTCTGGGTATCCCAAGAATAATCTTCTTTTTAAAAAATAATTTTATTGACATCATTTTTATGTCAGCACTTACATAGTTCTTTAAAGTTTGTTATATGCATATATATGTAAATATAAATATATATATATATATATATATGTTTATTTCTTAGGCTCTGTTCACTTCACTTTGCATCAGTTTCCCTATGCTTTTACAAATTCATAATATCTTACATAACAGTACTTTTCCTTATTATTCATGTGCCATAATCTGTCTAGCCATTCCCCACTTAGCTATTATCTACCTTGTTTCCTGTTCAAGAAGCATTTTCAAATACTCCGATTTTTCTCTCATATTAAGGCCAGTTTTTATCTTCTAAAGGTTAGCATTATTAATTCCAAGTTTTATCCTAGGAAGTAGTAGGTTAAAGAATCCAGGGGAAAGGAGAGAGGCAAAGTTGACTGGCCACCCTTAAGGGCATGGAAAAGGTATCGGATAATAGGAGATTGTGGGAAAATAAATGACTCCTTTAGGAAACTCTTCAAAAACAGAAGAACTGATGGAATCCTAAAGTCCGAGAGGAGATGACTTTGACTTGTAGGTCAGAGTCAGCTGCTTGGGCCATAGATGGATGAGGAAGAAGGAAATGATCAGTTTCTATAGCTGCCTTGGTGATGTCTTCCAATGGGTGCCATTCCATAGGAGTGTCTCAGAAAAGGCGAAAAAACAGCCCACACTGCATGGAAAGAAAAAAAGAACCAGAACTGGCCAGGGCAGCTGTTTCATGAGAAGAAAAAAGGAGCATAATTACTGCTGCCTCTTTCTTCATACTTAATTACTTGAAAAAAGGGATGAAAGCTGGGAAAATAAGCTGAAGGCAGACTGCCGCCTTCACTCAATTCGAAGAGACCTTTGGCCCTCAACTCCACTGAAGCCGAGCACAGCTGTCATTAATCATCTCTTCAGCCGACCAGAGAGGAGACAGCCATCCCTCCGTGGAAGGGGGGATCTGAAGGGAAGAGTTAAGATCCATTGGAGAATTGCTCTTGAGTTAACTGTGATTCCCAGAGCATTTGGTCTAGGGGCTTGAAGAAGACATGTTCCATTTGGGACAGGCTGCCCCCTAAAACACCTGGGATTGTCACCCCCAGCATTGACTCATTGACACAAATGTGTTCCCAGACCCAGTCCCAAACAGGTAAGCATGGGGAGAAGACTTGAGTGAGCAGTTTAACCCTGGTAGGGGCTGGAGGGTGCTCACTGATTTCTTTCTAGTAGGCATTTCTGTGGCTCAGGGGTCTGTGCTGAGATGAAAGGAAAAGACACAAAGAGAGAGTTTTAATAGGAAGAGGGGAGCAATCAGCTCAAATGTCCAGACACTGAGGTTGCAAAGCCTGTGAGGCAATGCAAGATAAATTCTGAGAGTGGATCCAAAGGGGGTGCATTGTTGTGAAGGCTGAAAATAAATCTCCCGTCTAGTGAGGCTCTGGGGAGGGTAGCTGGAGTGGTAGGCAGGAACTAGCAGTGATGGGGGCTCTAGAGGCCTCTGCTTACCACAGCTCCAAGGGCTGAGTGAATGTTTATTTTAATGAGAGGAGGAATGAGGAGAGTGACAGAAAGCAGGCTCTCCTCCTCTAGGAATCTCTGCTAACATAGAGAAATAATGACTTTGTTCTCTAAAGAGAAAATTGCCAGACAATAAGGGGAGGCCTAGGATCCCAAGATCTAGAGCTGGAAGGAACCTTAGTAATTCCCTTAGTCCAACCCTTTCATTAGATGAGGAAATTGAGCACCCCGCCCCCCCAGTGAAGTGTCTTGTCTAATGTCACATAGGTTGTGAGCGGCAGAGCTGGCTGATGCACCAAAGAGTACCCAGTCCACCACTTTTTGCCCTGTGCCATGTTTCTTGGTTATTGTCTTGTGTCAAGGATCATTGACCTATGAGTAGTCACCTAGTCTATTCCTCCTCACCCTTTTTTATAGATGAGGAACCTGAAGCCATTCAAGGTGAGGTGACATGTTCAATGTCACACACGTGACAGAACCAGGAGTTCTTCTGGTTACAAACCTGGTGTTCTTTCCTCTGTGCCAAAATAGTATCAAGCCAAGTGACTCATCCATCAACTTCCTCTCCTGTATATTGAGGGGGTTGGCCAAGACATCTCTTCCAGTTGTGGGTCTATGGTCCCATGCAGAATAAAGTTATTTCTTCATGTTAGTAACAATTACTGAAAAACAAGGAAATTCAAAAACAAGTAACAATTACTGAAAAACAAGGAAATTCTACGGATTTCCTCCTCCTTCCTTGAAGTGAAAAAACCTGCTTGAGAGAGCTCCTTCAGTAAAAGCTAGAGTGGGTGAGCAAGGCGGTGATAGAATTCCAGGTCTGGTGTCAGCAAGATTCATCTTCCTGAGTTCAAATGCAGCCTCAAACACTTACTAGCTGTGTGACCCTGGGCAAGTCACTTGCCTTGTTTACCTCAGTTTCCGTATCCGTAAAATGAATGAGAGAAGGAAATGGCAAACCACTCCTGTATCTTTTCGAAGAAAACTCCAAATGGGGTCACAAGGAGTTGGACACCACTGAAAAATGACTGAGAAAAGAAAGAGTGGGTGAGTTTTGCGATAACAAGGTTCTACTTTCAACCCAGATGAAATGGAAAAGACACCTGGGATGTTATTATGGATTGACCTGAGCTAAGCAGATATCCTAACCCTAAATTAGACCTGGAGGGAATACCAGTACAGAGGAGATCATAGATCCATTGTAGTATTAATTATTATTGATGTCATTTTTCTTGTCCTAAAAGGTTGTTAGGTCTGAGTGACTTTGCTACTGGAAGTAACCTTGAAAGTGACTTAGTCCAACTTTTTAATATACAGATTAGAAAAGTCATAGGAGAAAAGGAAAGAAAGAAAGAAAGAAAGAAAGAAAGAAAGAAAGAAAGAAAGAAAGAAAGAAAGAAAGAAAAAAGAAAGGAAGGAAGGAAAAAGAAAGATAGAGGGAGGGAAGGAAAAGAGGAAGGGAGGAAGGGAGGGAGGGAGGAAGGAAGGGAGGAAGAAAGGAAGGAAGGAAAAAAGCTCATAGGCTCATAAAGGGAAGGGACTCCGGAACTAGTGTTTTTCCATCATGTCTTTATTTGTTTTGATGAAGCACCTCTTTGAGAGGCAGCTTGGTATAGTGGAAAGAACGTTGCACTTGGAATCAGGGGGGACTTGGGTTCAAATGTTGCTTCTGACATTATTAGCAGTATAATCCTTTAAGAATCACTTAAAGAGCCTCTCTTTGCCCATTTATAAAATGGGGATAACAACACCTGCAGTGCCTACAGTATAGGTTTTTGTGAAGCTTATATGAGATAATGTATGCAAATGACAATCCATCAATCAACAAGCATTTATTAATATTAATCATTACTAATATAATTTATTTTTAATTAACATTATGACTTATTACATACCGGGCACTGGGACAAAAAGACAAAACTGGAAATAGTTTCTGTCCTTCAGAAGCTAGTGTGGTGCGGGGAATTCAGAGTCTTGAAGGAATGGCATTGACATCTTCCCCCTCCCAAGTCTGGGCCTCAGTTTCCTTATCTTTAAGATATAGATGTTAGACTATGTGGTTTCTCAGCTTTCTTCCAGCCCTACATTTATCTATACTCCTATGATCCTAAGTGGTTTGTAAACCTTAAAACAGAACCCAAATATCAGCTGTTATCTGTCAATAGTGGACTTATGGATAATTTATGTTTATTTAGGGCCTAACCTCAATAGAATTAGGGAAACAGATGGAGTTTGTCTTGATCTGCTGACTCTCTCCTTTCAAAGCTGCTTCTCCTCACTCTAGGATTTCTAGCCTCTCTGGAACCCTTCTCTCAGCCCTTAGATGAGCATTGCAGTGGCCTTGGCCTGCCTTAGTTAGCTGGGATCACTCCTCATCCTCCATGGTATCCATCTTTCTTTGTCCTTGCAGAATGTTCTCTCCTATTTCCTCCTTAGGGTCTTTCCCTGTGTCAGAGCTAACTAACCTAATAAATCAACCTGTATCAACAGGGTCATCCCACCTGACTAGGAGCCCCTGGAGGGCAAGAACCCAATCTTCCTTACCTTCGAATCCTTGGCTGGTTTTTATGGCTCACTGTGAGAGCACCTTCTATGTTTATGGAATGAATTCCAAGTACTGTGCTGGGTGCTGGGGAAACAATGGCAAAAAAGAAGGGATAATCCAGAAAGGAAGAGAACAAAAGACCCTTCTATCCATTTTGGGTGGGATGGGGGTATTCACTGTGGCCTTCTGTAAAAAAACACTGGCCTTCCTTATCTCACTCGTGATTCTCATAAAGGATTGGTCAGAGAGAGGGTGTATGAAAGTGTCTTTGGATCATGCTGAGTAGATATTGGACTTCCACACAATTATTTAAGGGAAACTCCACCTTCCCATGTACTTGAAAGAATACATTCTGAGTTTATGAAGGACAAAAAGATTATTGGACCATATACTGGGAAAACTAGATTCTGATGCAGCATTCTATCAACTCTTGTCTCAGTTTTCTGCTGAGATAGCAAGGGTAATCAATGCCCAACCAAGCAAGCCGATAACTGGAACTAGGGGATGAAACTGGATTGTGGAAAACCTAGAGTTGTGACTTTCTGTTGAGCTGATAGCTCAAAGTGAGTAGCTGTAATAGATGCTACCACCATTTGTAATATTCACTGGTAGCAATTTTTCTTCTTCTTCTTCTTTTTCTTTTTGGAGGGGGGAAGGCAAGGCAATTCAGTTAAGTGACTTGCCCAAGGTCACACGGCTGGTGAGTATTAAGTGGCTGAAGCTGGATTTGAATTCAGGTCCTCCTGACTCCAGGGTTGGTGCTCTATTCACTGTGCCACCTAGCTGCCCCTTGCACCACCTAGCTGCCACCACTGGTAGCAATTTTTAAAATAGCTTAGTCTTTATAGAATGTTTTAAGGGTTGCAAAGCTCTTATCTCACTTGATCCTCACATCAGCTTTGTGATGTAGGTGCAATTATTATCCCCATTTTAAAGATGAAGAAACTGACAGTGATTAGGTGATTGGCTAGTTAGTAGTTGAAGCAGGATTCAAACTCGGGTCTTCTGGTTCCAAGGCCCTGAATCTATCCATTATATCTATAGCTGCCTCATTAAACAAACAACTAGCTGCTTCATTGGAACCCTGCCTGGTCATTTCCCATGTTTATTTTCCTTTTCTTTACACTTTTCATAGAAGCAATGAGACTGTTAGGACGGAGCTGAGAAGGCGTGCATTGTGATGCAGTGAGGGGAGAGAGGGCGTCTTAACTGTGTAAATGTAGGTCAAAACATTGGGTCTCTCTATATGTATGTGCGTGTATGCCATCAGACTTTATATATGTATCAGTGTATTTGACCAGGCATTGTATATTGACATGTGCCTATGTGATCAGGCACTACTGTGTTTAGTGGAAAAAACCAAATATCCTCAGAATTCATGAAAGGGGTCATTGGATCTAATTAGCCCTTAGTAATTCAAAGAAGGGGTACAATACAATGGAAAGAACCTGGACTTAGAAGATCTGGACTTAAATTCTGCCCCTCATGCTTACTTTCTGTGTTGATACTTCCTCTCTTCGGGACTCAGTTTCCTCGTCTGTAAAATGCTCTGGTTGGATTAGATTTGGACTCTCATCCAGGATCCTAAACCACAAATTATCAAAGGAGATGATTGTCACTCCCCCCAGCCCCTCTCTGATTCTCATAGTCAGATGAG
>WOXC01001388.1:0-38934 GCA_011680675.1 Gymnobelideus leadbeateri | reverse complement strand
GTTCCATAGTTCTTTGTATAATCTTTATTGATCAGTGAGACTGGTTCTTAAGGATAAACATGCTATAATTTCTTTTGGCAATAAATTGATCCTGAACCTCTATCTACTGCTGAATGGAGCTAGAGAAAAATCACAAAACTGTATAGACTGCCTACACTACAAATTTATGTTATGTAATTGTGACTGGGCCCTAACTGCAACAAGGCAACCCCATTATACCTTTCCAATCAGTTTATTATCCCATCCACATCAGAGGCTTTTCCATACTTTTTATTACTCTTCAAGCGATCCAGGGCACCTATTTGCCCAACTCTTTCAGCTGAGGATTTTGATTCATATTTCACAAGAACACTTGAAGTTGTTCATAGAATTTTCTTTCTCTTCTCTTCCTTGTTTCAGAGAAAGCCACCTATAGATGATGCTTCCACTTTTTTTTTCTCTTTTCTTTTTTAAACCCTTTGTAACAAGGATTCTGAAACTTCATCATTCAACTGAAGCTGTCACCTCCAAAGTTACCAATGATCTCTTAATTGCTTTTAATTCAAAACAGGTAGAGCAACTCAAAATTCCCTGTTCCCAGTGGGCAAGAAAGTGAATAACAGTTGCTACAAGTCATACCTCTAGGACACTTTCTTCTTCAGTGGTCCATGCCTCCTGATCTGGCTTGCATCTATGCCCCTCTGCATGTAAATTGAGCTGGGAGCTGCTCAGCTATAAACTATGGGATCTGACTGCTCCTGTATTGTGGTTTTTTCAAAAGACTCATCCGTCAAAATTTAGGGCACAAGTTCTATCTTTTGATCCAGCCCTGACCTCTCTTGAGTTCTAATCTTTCATTGCCTTTTGAACATCTTGATCTGGATATCCTGTAAGAACCTGAAATTCAATATGCCCAGACAGAACTCATGATTCCCCTCTATCCCAGCCCTTCCCTTTTCTATATTTTCCTATTACTTTTGAGAGTACCATAGGGGTCTTGGTCATCCAAGCTTGCAATGTGGGTACCACATTGACCTCTCCATCACCCTCATTCCACTTACCTAATCTGTTCCCAATCATTATAATTTCTACTTCTAAACATTTCTTATAGATAGCCCCCTTTCTCCACTCATACATTAATTTCCTTAATTTTGACCCTGACTACCTCATGCCTGGATTATGGCAATAGATTTCTGATTGGTCTCTAGGAAGCTAATCTCTCCCCACCTTAATTCATCCTTTATTTAGGTGCTAAAGGACAGACCTGATCATGCTAACCTTCCCTGAACCCTGCCCTGCCTCTATTCAATGAACTCCAGTGGCTCCTTATCACCTTCAGGATCAAATATAAAGTTCTTCATGTTGACATTTAAAGCTCTTTACAACCCCTTCTGACTTTTCCAATGTTTTTGTACATTAATTCCCTCCCCACCACCCATTGTAAGATTTAGAGTCACTGGTCTTTCTTGCTATTCTTTACACAAGACTCTCCATCTCCTAATTCCATCTTTTCATTGGCTATCTCCCAAGCTTAGAATGAATTTTTACCTCATCTCCATCTCCTAGATTCTCCGTCTACCTTCAAGATCAGTTGAAATCCCATCTTCCTTAAGGGGCTTCCCCTGGTCACTTCCTCCTCCCTTAATACTCCATCCCTCCCTCTAAATGCTTTTATATTACTTTTCATTTAGACTATATGTCTCATTCCAAATTCCTTACATATTGTCCCCCCCATTAGAATGTGAGCCCTTTAGAGAAGGGCCTGTACTTCTGCTTTTCTTGGTACTTAGTGTGTATGCAATGCCTGGCAAATTGTAAGCAGCTAAAAATGCTTGTTGACAAACTAAGCAACCATAATAAACTCCTCTATTTCCATAAATGAATCTGTATAATTCAGTCATATTGCATGCTTTTTCTGTCAACATATTGTTGGTTGAGTTCATGTAGGTGTTTTCTCTGGATTTTCTTTTGATTATACCCTTGGATCTTCAACATTTCCTGGACTATCTGGAGATTCACTATTTTGGGTTATATTTAATAAGTTCTGTAGTTTCTATTTACCTCTAATTGTCAGTTTTTACTATTGCTCAGTGAAGTGATGCCTGTTTCTGCAAATGTATTTCTGTAAAATTTTAACATATTAGGTGCTCTGCGAACATCTACCAATTGTCCTCCTTTTTTTTATTTTTGGAGGGCAGTTGGGGTTAAGTGACTTGCCCAAGGTCACATGGCTAGTAAGTGTTAAGTGTCTGAGGTGGGATTTGAACTCAGGTCCTCCTGACTCCAGGGCTGGTGCTCTATTCACTGTGCCACCTGGCCACCCCTCCTCCTTTTTTTTATTTTTTGACAAGGAAATGTTAATGTTATTATTTATTTTTTTTGCTTTTTGGAGGGCAATTGGGGTTAAGTAACTTGCCCAAGGTCACACGGCTAGGTTTTTGTTTGTGTGTGTTAAGTGTCTGAGGCCAGATCTGAACTCAGGTCCTTCTGACTCCAGGGCCAACGCTCTACTCACTGCACCACCTAGCTGCCCCCTAAATGTTAATGTTTTTATAACTGCTTTCAGATGTTGAGTCAGGTGTTTCATATGGTACAGGACTATGAGTACAAATGAGATTTTGATATAATGCAGTCAGCCAATAAACATTTATTAAGTAAGTGCTTACTATCTGCCAGGAACTGTGCTAAGTACTGGGCATACCAGTACTAAAAACTAAGACAGGCTTTCCCCTAAAAGCTTCTTTTGTTGTCTCTTCAACTTTCCCCAAATTCTTTAAGGCTAGGAAGTAAATCTCTGCCCACCTTAGTTCATCCTCTATCAGCTGCCAAAGCATAGAAGTGATCAGATTTCTATCCTTGATCCTCTTCTTTCTCTACATTCTTGTGGACATAATCATTCATTTCCATGACTTCAATTGTTATCTTTAGATAGAGGGATATATAAATTCAATTGCTATCACTATATCTATCAACAAGATTCAATTGTCATCTCTATTTTTCTCAAATTTGATAACTCTTCAAAGCTATGTACTTACATTGTGTCTTGCCTTAAAGACATTTCTACCTGGGTTTCCCACCAACTTGTAAAAGTAATTATGTTCATAATTCATTATATTATTTACCCTGTTAGAAACTACCTCTCCTTCTATCTTGACTCTTCTGGTAATGGTAAATACCCAGTCACCCATGATCAAAGTACTGATGGTAGTTTTATATTCTTTCTTCTCCCTTCTCTCTTATATCAACATACTGTTGATTTTATATCCACAATATCTCCTAAATCCATCTCCTCCTCTCTATTTCCACTAGCAAGCTATTTCTCTAACAGTCCCTTATTACTGCCTGACTGGATTAATGTAGCAGCTTCCTATTGTAAGGCATACATGATTCAGGCCATTCTGAGGTTTCTAGTTCAGAGTCATAATGAAATGAGATACTCTTAGGTTATCTAAGAGGTAATAAAAAATTCTCTTAGCCACAGCATGGAAAGGACACTTAGCAAGCAAATAGCATTAATTTACTTGAGTGCAGCTTATTAGCCTCTGTATTGACTGTGATGGAGCCTTGTGTATCTTGAGAGAAAGCAATTACTCCCTCAATGTGGGTTGACTTTTGTATTTAGGCCAATAGGGAGCTATTCCAATAACTCAAGTCTAAGTTCCCTGAGTTATTTAAAATTTGGGTTGGATATCAATACTTTTAAAGGAAAAGCCAGCCTAGTTCATATGACTTACACAATTCCTACCCTGTTCCACCCACACATGTACCTTGGTGATAAGATCCAAAAGATCTTCTAGAGGACATTCCACAACTTAAAATGTCTGAAGACCCATTACTGGACAACGTTAATATCAAGACATTGAGAATCTTCCTGAGGGATGTCCCTGCTTATTGTATGGGGGCCAGGTGGCCATTTTTACCTATTTCCTGTCAACAGAAAGTAAGTCACTCCCAAACATACCACCAGTTGGTACTCAAAGCCTTCTCTGTGAAGGAATCATTTAATGACTGCTAGTACTATACTGGCAACAATTTAGAAGGGATCCATTTATTTCAGATTACAGTGAGCAAAGGGTTATACTGGGCCTACTTTTGCTACTACTCATGTCAGTACCTATTCTACTGGGGTATACTTTCCATTCTACCCACTCTGTCACTGGAGCTTGCCTCAATGTTCAGTCCACTGGCCAAAGCCGCTGAGATCTCCTTGAAGCCTTCTTTGCCCGGGACACGTGCTTATTTCTGTGATGACTTTCTCTTCTTTCTTGATGGATCCATGGTGTTTGCCCTTTCTTTTAGGGATTAGACATTCCCACAGGTACTGCCATTGCTGGGTCCTGAACTATACACCATACTTTAGGGCCTAGAGATGTAACTTTATGTCTGAAGAGCATTTCTCCCTTATAATGGAATCTTCACACTACCTCTTTATGTTGGGCTGAACCATCTATAGGTGCTGCTACTGCTAAGTCTTAAAAGCTTACCTCATGTCCTATTTCAAGCAATTCTGGGGTAATGCAACATCTGAAGACAGAATACTACTTCCTTTTTCTGGGTTCTGGTGCTATCAACCTTTGCTGGGTTAATAGGAACTGCTACCACTGGGGCTTCAGCAGAGATCCCTCTATATCAGAGCTTAGCAATACTTCCTTCTGTTGGGGACTGAATTCTACCTGTCAGTGTTGAGCCTAGCACTGCCATACATGCTGCCATTGCTCCCCTACTAGAACCACTCATAGATTCCTCACAGAGAGTCCAAGAAAGAAAGTTGCTCTTCACAATAATGAGAGCAGAAGCTATCTTTCCTCTTAAACTTTTTAGATTTATGCAGCCCTGCCTTGCTCCCCACCCTAACCCAGTCCTCGACAAATTAACTGGAGTCAATTTGTCACATCTGTTGATATTCCTAAATCTGCTGAGGTCTCAGCACATGAAGCAAGGATCAAATATTATCCATTCAAATCCCTCCATAGTAACAGGCACCAAAAAATACTAACAAAGTCCACATGATAAAAGTTTCTAATGCCTTCCCAAATGTCATTTAAAAAGCCCCAAACAGTTCTTTTTCAGCACTTCCTAGATGGTTGTAAAGCTAAGCATAAGCAGCTTTCCAGAGGATTGCTGCTGTGAATATCTCTAAGGTTCTGATCACACAGTATAGTGAACTCTCTATTTATTCAGCAATAAATTAAAGTAAAAACATTCACAGAAATCTAAGTTCAGCATTCACAGTGTTATGACAACTTATCACTAAAATGGCCACATAGTTTTAAGCAAAAGAGATTATTCAGGGCAGCTAGGTGGCACAGTGAGTAGAGTGTTGGCCCTGGAGTCAGAAGGACCTGAGTTTGGATCTGACCTCAGACACTTAATGCACACACAAACAAACCAAAAATAAAAACCTAGCCGTGTGACCTTGAGCAAGTTACTTTACCCCAATTGCCCTCCAAAATGCAAAAAAAAAAAAAAAAGATTATTCAGTAAGCCCTTAACTCAATTATCCTTAAGAAACAAGCTTCCTTAAGGGACACAAAGTACAAAGGTCAAAGTTCTCCACCCCTAGGTCACATTGTCTTAATCTCTCAGTCAAAAAGTCTTCTTTCTTCTTGATTGGAGATTAGTTTCCAATCATCCTTAACTCAATCATCCTTAAGAGGTACAAAGTAGGGGTGGCTGGGTGGTGCAGTGAACAGAATACCATCCTAGAGTCCGGAGTACCTGAATTCAAATCTAGTCTCAAACACTTAATACTTAGCAGCCATGTGATCTTGGGAAAGTCACTTAACCTTGAATGTCCTGCCTTCTCCCCTCCAAAAGCCAAAAAAAGAGGTACAAAGTACAAAGTTCTCCCACCCCTAGACCATAGTAAATCATGTTCTTCTCAGTCAGCACTAAGTACCCAAGGAGAGGTCTTTTCATTTTGACTCAAGGCTGGCTCCCAAATTCCCTGGTTCCTCGTCCATAGGTCCAGTTCCTGCCTAAATCCACCCAATTGTCACCAATCAATCAATTAATCAAAAAGTATTTATTAAGCATTTACTATATGCCAGGTATGGCACTAAGTACCCAGCATACAAAAACGAAAGAGGACAGAAGGCAGAAACAGTACTTATCCTCTAAGAACTTATGCTCTAATGAAGGAGAACATATGTATTGAAAGGTAAGCTTCTTAAGGACAAGAACTATTTCTTTTTTGCCTTTTTAACCTCTCTCCCTAACTCATTATCCTGTTTATAACTGGTGATTTTTATTTTTAGGGGGGAAGGCAAGGCATTTGGGATTAGGTGACTTGCCCAAAGTCACACAGCTAGTAAGTGTATCAAGTGTCTGAGTTCGGATTTGAACTCAGGTCCTCCTGACTCTAGGGCCAGTGCTCTATTCACTGTGCCACCTAGCATGCATTTAATAAAAATTTATTGGTTTTATTTTAATGAGGAGAGAGAATCTGAGTTTTTTTTAATTAACTTTATGCCTCTTCTAGTGCTTAACATACAATAGGCATTTAATAATGGTTGTTGAATTGAATTCCATGACTCCTTTGATGTATAGTATTTGGGGATTTGGCCAAGATTAGGTGGGGGAAAGAAGAAAAGGAAAAAATATCTATCAAAATAAAATAATATAAAGAGTCGTAGTGACCTAAATTTTTGTAGAGGTGGGAGGTTTTCACAATTTTTTTTTAAATAGAGCTTAATAAGCTTGGAGTGCTTAGGTTAGGAAAGTTAGTTTAGACATAATGTTCCTAGAATATGAGAGCATTTAGAATTGGGGCAAAGAAACAAGAGACATATGAAAATAAGAAAGGTGAAAGCATTAGATAGGAGAAAAATACAGAAAATGGCATATTTGAACTTAATATGGAATATAAATGATGTCTAATGAACAACATAATTTTTTATTCAGTTGTTCCATAAAAGATTAGAATAATAAGTAATGCTAACAATTTTTGTGTTTCTTCAGATTTTTTTTTAACTGAAGCACTTTTACATCAGTTATATTTAGCTTCCTACCATATCTGTGATAGAAGGAGATATTTCGATTTCTAGTTTGCATTTGGGAAAACTGATTCACAGGTTGAGCATCTTTCTCAAGGTTAGCCATTTAGTCATTACTTAATAAACTGGCATGAAATTCAGATCTCCAAACTCTTAGAACAAAACATAATGTACATTTTTATATGCTTCCCAAATAAAAGTAAAGGAATAGCATAAAGAAAGATTTTGAATCAGATCTTGGACTATGTCAGCTAAGTTAACATTCCTGTTTAGTTCTGATTGGTAGCTCAGTACTGGGCCTAAATGGGTAGAAACAAGGAGCACAATTTGAGAGTGGAGTAAGGGGAAGGGTCTGTTCCTGTCCTTTGCTATTTATTACTTTTATATCTGAATTTTGGTTTTGTGTGTGGGGGGAATCAGAGAAGGCCCCTGCCTCCTCACTCCCTTGTTTCTGTGTCTCTTCCTCTTTAAACCAGTGAGTTCCTTTCCGCTAACCAACTTAATATTCATTCATCCTTTTAAATTTCAAGTCAAAAGCCGTCTCTTCTGAAAGGCTTACCTAAATCACCCTGGTCATCCACCATAGAGAATGTATGAAGCTGAGCTGAGCTATCCTGGCCACTTTTAGGACATAAGTACTCAGTGTTGAAGAACATTGGTCCTCATACTACCAGGATGGATAGAAGGAGGCCCTAAAGAGGATTGGCCAGTGATCTGGGAAGAACCACTCAATCAGCAAACTTTAAAAGGAGAGATAGCTTCTGCACTTACTCT
The DNA here is from genome assembly GCA_011680675.1 of Gymnobelideus leadbeateri. Lineage (NCBI taxonomy): Eukaryota > Metazoa > Chordata > Mammalia > Diprotodontia > Petauridae > Gymnobelideus > Gymnobelideus leadbeateri. Next base: position 31,186 of record WOXC01001388.1, on the reverse strand, counting down.
TTCCTGTTCTTTTAAATGTCCCATGAATTGGAACTCCAACAACTCTTCCTAGGACTTCCCATTAAATGGGGGATAGGGGATTTCTTTTTTTTTACCTCCCCAATCCTGGCAAAAATTCAACTTCTTACACATGACTGTCAGCATATATGCCAACCTAGGCAAGCCTGAATCTAATCTTAAAGTCCTAACTTTCTATACATTTTGTGCTTATTTCCCTGAGCACAATGAATGAACAGTAATCCTGAGATTTACACTCTTAGTGGTCCCTTGATATACTTGAGAAGTCTGGAATAATGGAAAACTGGGCTACTGGTAACAAGAGGTGATTACTATATTTATATTAGAATGCTTCTTGGAGAAGTTGAATATTGATATGAGAATGAGTCTAAGTCTTGCTGTGACATCCCAGAAGATATGACCCTGAGAGTTGTTCAAACAGTATAAGACTGAGATGGAGGCAAAAATCCCATTCTATAATCCCACTATCTTTTTACATTTTAAGTATCAACCTCTTAAGAGAGAATAATAGGAGTTATGTCATTGTTTCATGTTTTAAGCCTTTATCGACATTAACTTGTGAGCCTTTTGTGTTTTAAGCATGTCTTTCATGGCTGAGTGAATAAATAGCTTTACAACTGATTTACTTTGTACATTCAGGACAGGGACCCTGTTGATTTCTTTGGAGAGGGCCTAGATTTTAGCCAACCTTTAACTGTAAATGATATTTCCCCCTATGAAACAGAAGACTAAAAACTCAGAGGCATTGAACCTGGTCTAGTGTCAAAGTTACTCATTCATTCATTTATTCAATATTTATTAATACTTGCTATATATAATAACACTTGTACTAGGTGCTAGGGAAGATTAAAAAATATGGATAAAACATGCTCCCAGTCCCCAAGGAGCTTATAATCAAGTAGAATGATACTAAGCATACACAAAGAAAATATAAAATGCAATCATTGAAAGAATCCATACCTTGGGACCCCGGGAGCCTAGACCAATTCAACAGTTTAATAGGTGAAAAAACTGAAGTGTGAGAGAGATGAAGGGACTTGGTTCCAATTTATAAACTTAGTAAGGGGCAGAGCCGGGACTTTAGGCTTTTGAATCTAACTCCAGTGGTCTTTCAAATACACAATTAAGTGCATAAACTTATGTGGGGAAGAAATTCATTTCCCCAGTTGGGGAATGGTTTGGGAGAGAATCACAGAAGGTTTCACAGAGTAGGTAAAACTTGAGCTGTGCCTTGGAGGATGGATAAGAAAACAATGGTCATTTAACTAGCATTTATTAAGGGCCTGCTATGGGCCAGACACCATGCTAAGTCATGGGATAGAAAGAAAGGATATGTTTAGTTAATGGTAAACTATCTATTTGAAATAGAGTATGATGTATGTGCAGGATAGGGAAGAAAAGCAAAGTATTTTGAGGTGAAACTTCAAGTGTGCTTGAACCAGAGTGTGACTGAATGAAGTTGTATTCAGCTAAGGAGTTTAGACTTTGGTAGACAAGTGAGAGTAATGAGATCTTTTTGAGCTTCACTAGAATTCCTCTAACTTCCAGTTTGCATTATGAATATAAAAATGTGCTCTTGAATGGATTATTCCAAATGGAATACTTGTGTGGTAGTGCTGAAGGTACAGCACCTGTTTTAACCTTCCATGAAGCCTTCTGTGATCCTCCTAGGTATTAATAATCTTTCCCCTTTCCAATTACCTAGAAATGGTTTGTCTGCATACTTATTGTATCTTCCCAATAGACTGTATACTCCTCAAGAGCAGCAAATGTTCCATTTTGCATGCATTAGTCACTCAATTCAATATATGTTATATTGAACTGAATTAGTTGCAATGAGTCAAACTTGGAAAAATGATTGGCCTTATTTTAAATGTAGCCAAAGTGGAGGCCAGGGAAAAGGAGCTATTAGGAACCTTTATTTTTACCCATTCTTAGCAATATCATAGTTAATAGTGTCTCTTATAAAAATAACATATTGTTGAATTCTAGTTTCTTATCCATTCTGTTATCAACTTCCATTTCATGGGTGAATTTATCCCATTTACATCCACAGTTATAATTACTGACTCTATATTGTCCTCTACCCCATTTTCTTCTATTTATCCTTTTATTTTTTTCCCTTCTTCCATCCTCAAAAATTTGTTTTGTTTCTTACTATTGCTTCCTTTAATTTACTCCTGTCTTATCCTCCTCTATCTCAGCCTCTTTCCTTCTTACTTTCCTGTTGAATAAGAGAAAATTCTCTACCCAACTATGTGCATATGTATACTTTTCTCTCAACTGAGTTCAGATGAATATGACGTTTGAACATTGCCCACTTCCCCATTTCTCCCTCCACTGCACAAAATTTTCATTGCACACTTCTTTATGTGTGATAATTTCCTCATTCTTTGCCCTTCTCCCAGTGCATTCCTCTTTCTCACCTTTCCATTCTTCAATTGAAATCATCTCTATATAATAGAAGCTTTATCATTTATCTAAATAGACTCCTTTTAACTAATCTAATAATAATAATATTCTTAGGGGTTACAAATATCATCTTCCTACATCTTCCCTTATGATTTCTCTTTCATGTTTACACCTTTATTCTTCTTTTGGGTCTTGTCCTTGAAAGTCAGATTTTCTATTCAGCTTTTTAAAAATCAGGAATGCTTAGAAGCCCTCTATTTCATCAAATATCCTTTCCCTCTCGTAGTTTTGTTGGATAAGTTATTCTTTGTTATAATCCTTGGTCTCCAGAGGGCAGATAGGTGGAACAGTAGATAAGGTATCAGGTTGGAAGTCAGGAAGACTCATCTTCCTGAGGCTAAATCTAGCCACAGACACTTACTAACTCTGTGACCCTGGACAAATCAATTAACACCCTTTGCCTCAGTTCCTCATCTGTAAAATGAAGTGGAGAAGGATATGTCCTTTTGCTGCTTTTATAGGTTGGTGGGGTCTTGCCAGTTTTCTGTGCTTCCAGTGTGGTATGATATGTAGAGAGGTTGCTGTGTCCTTATCTGTGTTCTGGTCTTTACACAGTTAAAACCCCTCACAATTGCAACTGCTTCTCTCTGCCCTGGAACTATGATCTGGACCTGGGAAATAGGTGAACAGACCTAACACCTGATCCCACCCCCAGTTCTAAGACAGAATTCTCCTTGAATCTTTTTCTGATCAAGTTTTAGTCCCCTTACTGTACCTGGGTATTGGAACTTACCTTCCTTTGTCTCCACTGCGATGGCTGTTCCATGTTAGGGGCGGCTAGGTGGTGCAGGGAGTAAGAGCGTTGGCCTCGGAGTTGGGATGACCCGAGATCAGATCCGGCCTCAGAAAATGAGCACCCACACATAAATAATGACTAGCCGTGTAACCTTGAGCAAGTTACTTAACCCCAATTGCTTAAAAAGAAAAAAACAAACAAAAAAAAAATCAAAAAAAAAGCATAAGTCTTCTGAAATCTTCTTGTGATCTCTTCTTTCCTTCTGGTTGCACAGGATTTCAATTTCTCTCTCGTTCTCCTTGTACTTCTCTCCTTGTTGGCAAGAAGCACTACTTGGTTTTTCTACTCTCTTTTGGACCTGAATCTCACCAGTGATAGAATTGTTTGCTAAAGTTCATGGGAACACTGGAGGAAAGTGACCATTACCTCCAAAAATTTGAATAGAAGAAAAGTAAACTGAGCATAATCTTAAGTATGCCCTAGACTTTGGGAAAACAAATTTCAAATGGCTCAAAGGAAGAGCAAGTGGAAACCCTTGGTATGCAATTCTAACAAAGGAAGTAGCTGAGGAGGGGTGGGATACTCTCAAGAAGGATAATGTGAAGAGACGAGAAGAAATAATACTAATGAAACGGAATAATGATTACTTTGGTTTTTTTCAGCTATTAATATGGTAATTTAAGAAAATTATTTTAAATTAAATTATTTTTGTGGTTATGTTTCAGTTCTCATATCAATGCAAAATTACTGTAATTTGATTTTTATTGACCTTTAATTCACAGCACAGGGAAGTTTATTCTTCATTTTTTTGGGTAGCTGGTGATACTAAACAAAACAGCATTCACATTTCTTGTTTGACTGCCTGGGTGACTCCCAGAAATAGTTTAGGTTTAGTCCAACTCTCAAAATCCTGTTCTCTGAGGGCATTTTAAGCTGTGCTGCCAATTGCCTGAAATTGGGATCTAATCTTTGCTCTGATTCACCTTAGCAGGTTATATCTTCTATCATGCTACAATGAGAAATGTTTTGATTGTCAGTCCAAACAAATTCCAAACCACGAACTTTCCTTATTGCCTCCTGGTTCCCTGCTACTATGTATTTGCTTTGGGAGCTTCTGGCTTGGAACTCTTAATTCTTCAACATTTTAAAAGTTCAATGGATTCATGCCATGCATCCAGTCTAATTCTATCATAATAACTAAAATATTAGGATGTTTTCTGGTTATTTTTAGTTATTACGGTAGCCAAACTTCATCAGTTGTTTGGCAATTTGATAAAAGAGTGACCAGTAGGTGACTTGCAAATGGTGATCCTATTGTGCTAAGCATTGCTGGGATTTGAACTGTCCCAGTGTACTGCCAAGTCAGCCTACACAGATGGGACATCACTGTAAAATTCCCAAAGCCACTTTAAGCCAAACGTGGACAAGGATGCAGGGTATGGGCAGCCTGTATTCAGAGTGGATGGCAGTTAGATATTTTTGGCCAAAGCCAGTGAAACAGCTGATACTTCATTGGGCAGAGAATACTTGGTTCCTGAAAGCATGAGCAGCATGTCATGTTTCCTCCTGGTACTTACTTGTTTTGGGAAGTTTTATGAATAACAAACATGCTAGAAAAATGAATTTCCTCTTCTGGCTGACTGAGGCATTGCATTTTTAATACCTCTACAACAAAGTAATTCTCCTGCCCACCCTCCTCCTCCCACCCATTTACTATATTGAAAGATGTTAACTTTTTGCCAATAAGTACAAGGACAAAGATGTCCATAACACTCAGTACTCTGACATACAGCATTAATAGTACAGGTCAAACGGCATCATATGTCTGTGATGTTCTATTAATAATAATCTTATTGATGATATAACAGCCAAAACAATGAAAACAAAATCAATTTAGGAAGAATCATATTCCTAGATATTTTAAAACTCTCACTTAAAAAAACAATTTATTTTATTTTCTTCAATATTTTGGTTTGTGTAGTCCAATTCACCTTCCAAGACATCTGGAATTGGTTGCCCTGTTTGACGTGGCAAAATACATACATACACACATTCTTCATGAATTGTTTCACACTTTTCTTGGTGTATTTGGTTTGACATATATTTGTTCAGTACATAGAGTTATTTACTACAAGATTTACAAGTGTTGTCATATGCAAATAGAAATTAATAGATTCTGATTAATCCTTACTTTCTTTAATTTGACTTTTATTACACAATCCATTTTGTGTCTGTGCCTAGAGACAGTTAGGACATCAAAGTGATGTTCAGAATCTATTAACCAGACATTACTTCCCAGGAACAAAATCTAAATAATTGTTTGTAATTTAATAGCCATTTCATTTGATGAAGATGAGTTGTCAAATGTTTTAATTAAAAATTCTTTCTTTTATTTTGGGAAACTTCCACATCAGAAGAGAAAGCTCCTTTGTTCTTTTCCTCTTCATTGAAGGTACTTGTAAAGCTGTGTGTGTGTGTGTGTGTGTGTGTGTGTGTGTGTGTGTGTGTGTGTGTGTGAAGGATCATTCAATATCAAGTCCTCACTATATTACCTTAACTTGTTCTATTTTTATTTCATTAATTTTATGAAGAATGGCTTGCTACATCTCAAGTAAAGTTAATAGTATTGCAGTGGAAACATTTTGTAGGTACTGGTGGAAAATGCGTATGTGTAGATGAGTTTATTGTGAGAGTATTTCTGGCAGTGAAATCTTTACTCAGGGTTATCTTTATTGAAGAACATAATCTAAGTCATGCTATTAAGATGTCCATCAAACCTGTGAGGCAGAGAACCAGCAAATGTGTAAATTATAACTCTTAAGTCAATTACACTGACCTCTTCTGCATCATGGGAATTATTAGAGGGGAGAGGGAGTAGACATAATTGTAAATTGGAGCACCAACAAAGGCCTTTTGATTATTACCATGTCTGATGATGAGTGTTCAGAGACCCATTGTTCAGTTGAATGCAAAGTGTAATTGAAGATAGTTCCAAGAAATGTGCCTCTTTGGAAAAGTCATTGGCTATCTAGACAATAACGAAGTTATTTTATATTATCCTGAGATGAGTACAAAGCAATTCACATTATCTGACTATGTCTATGCCACAGTCAAACAACTGGATTAAGAAAAATTCACTTAAAAATCAAAATATAGGGTGTCATGTAAATGAGTTTCCACTACCATTTGAAATCTCCTGAACATAGATTATGGGATCCCATGTGTAAAAATGTTTAGGACTGGGGTTCAACCTATAATGTATCCACATATGGATACTCATGGGGTGCTTATATTTAGTAATGATGATAATGATCTTCTGTGTTATAATAATCTATGTTACTTCAATGCCTTCTTTTATTAAGTTTTGGGAATGATGATGATAACTTTTTATGCTTTCACTCCCCCATGTATTGGGCAACTAGTCTCCTGACCTCCTTCAGTTTCTCCTCAGGCAGAAAATGTCTTTGGTCACTAAAAGGGCAATTACCTATCTAGTCCTGGCTGGCATCATTAATCACAGCAGTCAGTGTAGGTTGATACCAGTTTTCATCAAGAAAATAAAAATTCAAAAGTGTTAAAATAATAACAGAGACTGAAAAAAAGCTTAGACTCCAGCTACTTCTATGTCAGTAGCTGGGGAGGGACAAATAACTGGATCTTCTTTCTCTCTCTTGCTCCTACAATAATGGAAAGTCTTCCCATACAGGCAATGGACAGGAAGATAAGTGATAGACTCTATCTTCTGTTTGAGTACTGCTCATTCAAATCCAGAAAGACACAGAACTTGCAGGATAATTAAGCCAAGTAACAGCACAAAATTCCAAATGACCCTCAGACCTCCTCCTTTTGTATTGCTGTCTATTCACACCCACCACTCCTTATCATTAACCTTTGATATACACTCAACATCAATTCTTTGGAGATAATAGTATTTCATGATCATACATGAAATAGAACAATCTTACTTAAGATTGATTAAGATTAAGATCTACTTTACTAAAACAATCTTATTTAAAAGTGGGACTTTTGTTTCAGGGAGCAATTTGGAGTCATTAAAAGTACTGTACAGTTTTCCAAAGGCTAACTACCTTCCTCTTCTTCCTCTTCAAATCTGCACCCAATGTTATTACCAAGAAAAAAAATGTACTGGAGAAGACCTAAGCAACTACTAAGGCATAAAGTCAACTTTTTCATTGGTCTAAAATATTTATGATACTTGTCTATACACAGTGAAAGGGAATTTTTGATGAAAAGGAAATAAGTATTCTAATTCTCCTAAATCTTTTTCTGGTTTACCCAACACATAATTTTGAGTTGCAACCAAAGGTAATCCAGGGTCACTGTTTTCTGTTCACCTATTTCTCCCCCACCCCCTTTACATATACTTGTACATATATATTCTAGAAGTATAAGCACTGACTGATTGATGATTCATTTTTTAATTGCCTTGTGCTATACGAGCAATATCTACTAGAGTCCCTGACATGTACTCTGGCCTAGTTTTTCTTAAGGTCCTAAATGAAAGATGGTCTAGCTTTTCCTAAGGTATAGAAACAGTTTTGAAAATGCAGTTGATTCAGAGGACTAAAGCTTGGGCCATTGGGACTAAAGCTAGTGTTGAAGTATAAAAGTGGGAAGGTGAGGAGTCTGGATCTCCTTCTACCTGCCTCTAACTAGTAGGTAAGCACAGATAACATAGGTACATGGAAACTGTGCCCCACTTAACCAATATTGTGTCCTTGCTGAATATGCTTTCTATGCTATGGCTAAATATATTTCCTTTTGTTAACTGTTAGATGACCAACAAGTATTATAGTTTGTAGTAATATAAAAGATGAATCACCAGACAAGCCTGAATTAGGATTGGCCTACAATGATATTCATTTAACTGCCTCATTAAACAATGAACCCTTTTTTGTATCTAGAAAGAAAATGGTAATATATGTACACTGCAACTCAGAATTTTACTTGGATTTTTTGGACCCCCATCTAAGGAGATTCAGCTGCTAGGGTTTCTATATGATGCCATCTGACAAATAAGGGGATTTTACCATTTTGATCCCCAAGGTCATTGTAATAGTATGACTCCAGGGCAAATAACTTTATTTACATATTGCCATATATTTTATGTGCTTCTGGAAGCGTATGTAAAATAGAGCTGAAATACCAAGGCTTGTCAGAAGGCCATCAGATGAAATTACAACACATTTAGAACACCATGCCATAAAAGAGAAAGGTTTCCAAATAACCTTTTTATTCTAACACAATTTATTTTAAGCAAATTGTTCCAAGTACATACTACATAGTATATAATTGACAACAGTGGACAGTAGACCGGGGAGAGCTGAAATGCTCTAAATAAATACAGCCATTATACCATTTCTTTTAAACTATGATGTGTTTGCTTTGAAAATTGACAAATGTTTCTCCAAATTCACAGAACTAAGTCAAATTTTTAAATGATATTGGATCATTATAATATTATGATCTTATCATAAAGATGCTTTTGTTATTTATATAAATATGAGACAATTGCCCATTCTATTATATTTTTACAATTTTTAATAAAATGTGATGCAAAACACTTAAAATGGTAAAGCTGAAATCCTAGTTATTCATTTAGAGTTTAGAATTAGAACATAACTATTAAATTATGGGAAAATGAAAGTGAAAAAAACTTATTACTCTGATGAACACAGATAATTTTGACCAATAACTCTGAGTTACCTATGAATGTGCTACTACTTGAATTTAGCAACAACTTGGAGCACTTAGGTTAAAAAAGAACACACACGTACATATATACACGTATTACAGATACTGTAAGTGACGTTTGATGCTAGACTGTTCATTAGTGGGGAATAATGGGGTGACATGACTATAATTTAATTATTGAATGTTGAATTATTGAAAGTTATAGTTGTATAGTTCTATGTACTCTATGTATTGTATGTAAAGAAAAATATTAAATGTTAGTTAATATTAATACTCAGAACATTTTTTTGAATTTTTTGCTTTTTGGAGGGCAATTGGGGTTAAGTAACTTGCCCAATGTCACATGGCTAGATTTTTGTTTGTGTGGGTTAAGTGTCTGAGGCCAGATCCGAACTCAGGTCCTTCTGACTCCAGGGCCAGTGCTCTACTCACTGCGCCACCTAGCCGCCCCAATACTTCGAACATTTAGGGCAACATGGATGTTAACTAAAGATTACCAAAACAATTACTGAATTAATTTGTCTAGTCTGCTATTGGCACAAAAACAAAACAAAACAAAACAAACAAACAAACAAAAACAACCCTCTCTGAATTCAGGTTGTATCTATACAAGTCAATTTGGTTGGAAATATATGAACTAACTTGCTGAGTAATATCTATAGTACTTGTGGCAGAATTAAAATAACATTTTCGTATCAAAATGCTGCCAAGATCTCCTTGTGTGCATTCAATCAAGAACAAAGGTTTGTGGCGGAACATTAAGAGTGCTGGATTTGGACTCAGAAGATGTGAGTTTGAACTCTGACCCTGCCATTTCAGACTAGGCCTGTGTAGACCAAAGCAAATCACTTAACTTCTTTGGGACTCAGTTTCCTCATGTGTAAAATGATAGAATTCAACTAAATAACCTCTCAGGTTCCATGACCCTCAGAAGAAAAGGTTTGTAAATTTATTACATGTGAAATCCTTCTCATTCCATATTGTACTATAATAAACCCTTTATACTTAATATATTTAATTCCATGTACCCCTCTTCCCCCCACTTTCCCCTAAATGATCCCCTCAGTTCTAAGCTCACTTAGGGAGTCAGAGTGAATCTTTCTGTGTAAAGGAGGATCCATCCCCCCCAAAGTTAATTTGCCTCTGAAAACTTTTTACTTTCATAAACTTTAACACATTTGAGTTAGTCACTTCATGCATGGGAATGGACAGATAATGCTAGCTGGCATCTTTTCTCTGATACTTATAACCAGTGAAGTAGTAATGTTTTTAAAAGAAATTAAAGGGAAAAATACAGAATGTTCGAATCTGTCAGGTGCATCTTCATAGAGCATGTAGGAAGGAGGGGCAGCAGGGGAAGAGACCTGGAGTTGGAGTCAGAGGACCTGGATTTAAATCCTGTCACTATCATTTTCATCCTGTGTGACTTGGGAAAGTCACTTGACCTCTTTAAAACATAGTTTCTTCATCTGTAAAATTAAAGTTTCAAATTTAATACTAACTCTGATAGATTTTGCTAAGGCAGAATTGACTTAAGTACCATCCACATCATGGGCAATTTCTGCTGTCTGGGAAACAAGTTAAGGATGAAGGAGCTCATCGAGAGCAATTTGATCACTCTTAGGAGTTACTAAGCTTTTCCCTAAGAAACAGTGAAAGTACCTTTGAGACTTAATTGGTCCAGGGACCAAGGCTTTAACCATTAATTCTGGTCACTTAAGTATATGAATCCATTGATTCAATGATTTCATTCATTCATTCAATTTAGGCTTGACTCACATTCCTCACTGGACCTTGTCATCCTGTCACATGTGGAGGCAGAGCTTGTCCACTTTGACACATCTGAAAGGCATTTGGAGATGGGAGATTGGAGGTCAGCAGACAGACTGGGGCAGGAAAGGTAGATTTCACAATCATCAGCAGATGATAATTTAGTTCATGGAAGGTGACAAGATTACCAAATGAAATAGTATGGAGGGCAAAGAGGAGAGGGCCCAGAACAGAATCCTGAGGGACACCTATGGTTAGAAGGTGTGATTAACAACCTGTTGTGAGCATCAAATTAAGTAACATGTAAAGTGCTTTGCAAACCTTAAAGTGCTATATAAACGCTAATTCTTCTTCTTCTCTGGAGGGAGGGGGCCATGTTACATTTTTTGGACTTTGTGTTTTCCCCTCCCTATCCTCACCCTTCCCTGTCTTCCCAGACTCTGTTATGTTAGGAAAGTAGTAGGGTCTTAATCAATAGTTGGTGAAATGACTAGACTCCAAGGAGGTATCAAATTTTTCTTATATGGCATTTTAGATGCATTTGTCAGACAATCTAGAAACCACACAAGCCTGTGGTGAGGCTCTGTGTCACATCAAGGCATGAAATAAATGAATTAGGTCAGAAACCAAAAGTTTAAAGTGGATCAATTAGTATTGAATCTCAAGCTCAAATGATTTAAGTTTTCATTTCATCAATGCAATCTTGGCATGTGAAGAAAAGACAATGTGACATTGAAATTGTGTGATTTAAGTTAAAAATAGCATACATTGAAGAAATAAATGCTTTAGCTTTATATGCCTGAATCTGTCTTTTAGTAAACATACAAAAGTATTTCTGAATGTTCTTCTATGTACATTTACACACATATTTTAATATTTTTGTACACTATAGGCCAAGCCTGCACGACATATGTCCCGTGGGCTACTTGTGACCTGCCAAAAGATTTTGGGCAGCCTGAGAAAAAGGTAGGGTCGCTACTGTGCACACACCTGTTTGTCACATGACCCATGAAAAACAAACCATCTTCAGTCTGTCTCTAGTCTGACCTATGTGTGCCAGAACCTATTGCCAAGTTGTGTGGGTTGGCTATAGGCATTTCTAAAACTTTATCAGGTAATGTGCTATAATATAAAAAGCATTATGGCTAAAATTGGGTTATTATCTGAATTATGTCCCTGACCAGTTGAATGGTTATAACTAGACCTCTTGACTACTCAGCTGAGGCACAAGACCACTTTCCCTCCACTAAGGCTACACTCATTGCAGTTAGGCTTTGTGACCACTGAGCTGTTGCAACTTCTCTGCCCAGACTCTACCTCTATAGTTACTAACCCTGTCTTCCTGATCTCTGCCGACTCTCACTCTCTCAGGTCCAGCAATATTGCCAGAGATGAAATTATCCCTATACCACAAACTCCACTAAATGTTTTCTCATCATCATACACCTTGTCCCTATCCCCTTAGCTCTAGATATCTGATTCTAGAACCCAATGCCACCTCTCATTTTAAAGGTGAAACAACTGCAGTTCAGAGAGGTTATGCAACTCGCCCAGGGTCATACAGCTAAAGTGTTTGAGATGGAATCTAATCCCAGATCTTCCTGATTATATGTCCAGTAGTGTATCCTTTGCATCTCACTGTCTCTCTCTTTGTATGCTGCTGCCCTCTCTTGATTCTCCTATTCCTCAGATCATGACTTCTTTGTCTACTGTGCATCCTTATGTCCACTAGCTGTGGGTGTACCCCAAAACTCACCCTGGGTTCTCTTGTCTCTATATTGTCCATGACTTCATCAGCTCTCATGAATTTAATGAGCATTTCTATGCTGCTTTTTCTTATATTTATATTTCTAACTCTACACTCTCTCCCAAACTTACCTCAACAACTGCCTTATGGACATTTTGAGTTGGATGTCCCCTTGATACACATCCCCAAATTAAATTTATTATCTTTTCTCCTAAACTCACGACATCCTGGTTTTTAAAATTCCTGTCAAGGGCACCACCACAAATCCACAATTTAGTGTTGTCCTTAACTCCTCACGTTCACCCAACCTGGTTATCCACTCACTTGCCAAATCTTGTCATTTTTTAAATTCCACAATATCTCTCACATTCAAAGCCTGCTCTCTACTTAAATTACCACCATTCTGGTTCAATCCCTTATGACTTCTTACTTGCATTATGGTAATAGGTTTCTAACAGATCTCCTTGCCTTAAAGCCTCAGCCTTGTCCAACCCACTTTGGCACAGCCGCCAAAGTGAAGCATGTGTGCACACACCCACACCCCCCAAATGCACCCACACCCACACACACCTCTCCTCTTAGAATGTAAGCTCTGTGTGAGTATCAGATATTGTATTCCGAACTGATCACTCAGAATGTTTTTACTAAGTGGATTTCTAAATGCTAAGTATCATGCTAAACTTATTCTAGGGATAAAAAGACAATCTCAGAGTAATGCCTGGGGGCAGGGGAACATGGAAAAATCTCATGCAGGAAGTGAAATTTGAGCTGAGTCTTGAAGGAAGACAGGGAAACTGAGGCAAAGGTGAGGAGGAAAATCATTTCAGGAATGGTGAACTGCCAGAGCAAAAGCACAAAGATGGGAGGTGGATTATCTTGTGTGAGTAACAACAAGTAGGTCACTGATATATATCATAGACTGAGGGGAGGGAAGGAAGTAATGTGTAAGAAAACTAGAAAGGTAGGAATGTTATGAAGAACTTTAAATGCCAGAGAGAAGACCATTTTGAATCTTGAATGTAATAGGAAGCCATTGGACATAGGCAAGACTCTTTCTTTCTTTCTTTCTTTCTTTCTTTCTTTCTTTCTTTCTTTCTTTCTTTCTTTCTCTCTCTCTCTCTCTCTCTCTCCCCTCCCCTCCCTCCCTCCCTTCCTTCCTTCCTTCCTTCCTTCCTTCCTTCCTTCCTTCCTTCCTTCCTTCCTTCCTATCTGCCATTAAAAACATTTTTTGAGACTAGGTCTCCCATCTCACTTAGACTACAAGTATAGTGGCCACTTGTGACCCCACCCCAGCATTGATTGGAACAGAAGGCTCACTCTTCCTTATGCATCTTGTTCGGCTCACCATACTCATGCTAGACTTAGGATATATACACACACACACACACACACACACACACACACACACACACACACACACACACACCTTATTGGTTTTAGTCCAATATTAGCCCAATAACTCTATTTGCAGCTTTCCTCCATAATTTGTACCACCATACCAGGACAACATACACTTTAGGTAAATTATTTTGGCTGTTTAATTTTTGGAGGATGGATTGGAGTATGGAAGGAGTTGAGGCAGGGAAACCAATTATAAAATTGGGAGACTAATTACGAGGCTATTACAAATATACATCTGAGAATGATGAAAGCTTCAATTAGGATGGCAGATGTGTAATAGAGATAAGGAGTAAAGTGAGTGAAGTCATGAAGGTAGAAATGACAAGATTTAGTAATGGACTGGATCTCTGGAGTGAATGAAATTTATTAGTCAAGGATGACACAGGAGTTTTCTCACCTGGTGACTGGGAGGATGGTGAATTGAAGAGGACCAAAATGACATCACTAACTTAGAGTCAAGTTACAGAGTGTCCAACTGTGGCTTGTCAGACCAATATGAACTCAGAATGCTCTACCACATTTCAGACACAAATAGTCCATGTGGACATTTGGGGTGGGTTCTCTAAATTTATGCATTTCATGTTTCTTCTGAAGCTACCTCAATTCTGTTTTCCTCATAGAGCACAGCACCTTCTAATAATGAGACCATACCATTCTGGGTCATTCTGTGCTGGTGTTTTCCCTGTCACACAATCAGTTCCAAAGTTCTTAAGAGAGACCTTGAGAGTGTCTTTGTATCATTTCTTCTGACCACTATGTAAGTTCTTGCCCTGTGTGAGTTCTCCATAAAAGAATCTTTTTGGCAAGGGTATGTTTAGCATTCGAAAAATGTAGTAGAGTTTGAATGCTCGGTAGTTTAGTTTGAGAAAGGACTTCAATGTCCTTCCAGGTGATCTTCAGAATCTTTCTTAGACAATTCAAATGGAAGTGATTCAGTTTCCTGGTATGGCACTGGTAGACTGTTCAGGTTTCACAGGAGTACAGTGAGGTCAGCACAATGGCTCTGTAGACCTTCAGTTTGGTAGTCAGTCTAATATCTCTTCTTTCCCACACTTTCTTTCTGAGCCTCCCAAATGCTGGAGACATAAGAGTATTCTCAGCTGGTCACTGGGAGGATGGTGATACCAAATGAGGTAAGATCAGGAGGGGAAGGTTAGCATCATTAGGTCAATACAAACAAACAAAAACAATCCCCAATGGTCTAGAATGTCCTAATCATAGGTAAGCATTATAAAAGGCTTTAATGGGATCTTTTAAATGAGAACATACTCTTGCACTCAGGATTAAACCTGAACAGTATATAAACTATATAGTTCCTAAAACTTGAAGCAAGATGGGCATTTTATTTTATCTGGACCAGTGTAATGGGAATGGGAATTTGAAGACCTTCCCTGCTTTGAAAGTAAACTCTGCCCCCTAATAGACTGAATGTAGTAACATGGAGCCTGTGGTGGGAGGAGTTTGCTGAAGGGAAACAGAGTCCACAGGAAGCTACTCAGAACTAGCTGGAGGGTGGGGGAAAGAAAGGACACTCAGGCAAGGAGATTGAGAGGTTTGTGAATAAATATTGATCTTGTATTGGTTTGTGGGAAGCCTGAAGGATGCTGTGGCTCTCAACGATATTATGACTTTTGAATATCTTTGGTACTATGATGAAATCGGCTTTCTGGTTTGGGAAAAATGTTTCTTGTGTCTTAATAAATGCTTTAGTTCTCTCCTTTATCTGGAGAGTTTGGTATATTTTGCAATAGAACACCATGAGATACGTGTAGTCACAGTCTTTATCATGATCATGGGTGCTGTAAGTATTGCATTGGTGCTACGTTCAGACAGTGGATATAAACATAAAAACAAGAAGTAGTTTCAGAAAGTGGAAGTGTAGGTGCCCATGAGGAGAGTTTTGCTGAGCCTAGAAGGAAATAGTCTATTGAAAAAACATTTTACATGTTACAGAGACCTAGGTTCTCTGAGGGCTATCAGTAGTTTATTACATTTGTCAGTAGGAAATTCACTGATAGTAAGACCTTTTTTTTACCCTCAAGTTAGGGTGTTGTTTTGTTTTGTTTTGGCTTTGAAGTGAACTATATATAAGAAGTTTGAGATGATGTATAACACTGGATTTCAGGGTTGAAGACATCATCCCACTGACCTCTTTTCTGATAAGTGCTAAGTTGGTTGTAACCAGCTGAAGATGAGTATCGACTCAGGCCATGTGTAAGTTTAACCACGCATTGCCAACCAGGGGTGTCAACATGAATACAGATGGCCTAACCTCCAGATCCTATGTATCAGACACTATGGTGATCCCTTAGGTTGGGTAGAGGAAATAGATGATAAGAAGGAAGCAGGGTCACTAATATAAGAAAGCACAGGAGGGAGTCTGACTCTTGCCTGAAAAGGTGAAAAATTATGGAAGTAAATGTTGTAGCTTTAAGTCAATTTTGCATGACCAGATTGGCCACATATGACTGGCAGTGAGCCCTTTTGTTGAATGAGGGTCTTATTAGCCAAGAGAAAGTTTTTTTACCCCACTGTTGAGGAACTGACTGAATTTTGAGCTCTGTCATGTAGAACTCTTATCTAACTGAATGTAAAGTTGACTCCTGGGCTCTTGCCTGGAGATTAATGCCATAGAAATACCAGAATCCAGAATAGTAAGTAGACATTTCCCCAGAATTTACCAATTTGGTGCTGTCTTTTTGGGATTATGTACCAGAATATTCTATAAATGTCAGGGTCAAGTTCAGGTTCATTTTCTGAGTGCTGATTCCCTCATCCCCTGATATCCATAATCCCTTGGCAATAGGCATCATTCTGCTTTGTGCTCAGTTAGGGAAAGAAGAGACTGAAGAGGAAAAAGAGGTCCAATAAACCAGCTGCTAGCAAATTATACAGAGTTTGTCCCATTAGATTATAAACTCCTTGAGGGCAGGAATGTTTTTTTGCCTCTATTTTTATTCCCAGCTCATAGTACAGTGTCTGGAGCTTAATAAATAATTTACTGATTTATTATTTATATTCCTTACTTCTCAATCGAATCCTCACTCATTTTATTATGTATTCTGTCTTGTTGTCTAACTTAATACTGGGCAGAGATAGAAATCTGCAAAAGGTTTTGATTTCTTTAGATTTCTTAATTTTTTTGTGTGTTTGTTATAGCAGTTGGTATCCCTTCTCAAAGTCTTATTTATAAGTATATAAAATAAAATCCATAGGATTAAAAAAAACAATTATATTGACATAAAGATTTAAATTTTTCCTATACAAGATTATAAACCCTCTGAAATTTATATATGTAGACACTGGATTTGTGTACCAGCAGGTTGGGAACCCTTGCTTTAAAGGTGGCAAGCATTATTTATGTTTCAATGCAACCTGAATGTGGTCAATAGAGGAAGCACAAAAGCAAGAGAGATATAACTATCAGGATATCTCTAGGAAAAGGTCTGGACAATTAGGTGGTGCAGTGGATAGAGCATGGGGCTGGAGTCTAGAAGACCTGACTTCAAATCTTACCACAAACATGAGCTGTGTGACCCTGGAGAAGACATTTAACTCTGTTGCCTCAGTTTCTTCACTTATATAATGAGCTGGAGAAGGAAATAGCAAACTACTCCACTAACCTTACTAAGAAAACCCAAAATGGGGTCACAAAGAGTCAGACACAACTATAAAAACAACTGGACACAGTGGCATCTAGGTGGCACAGTACCAGCCCTGGAGTCAGGAGGACCTGAGTTCAAATCCAGCCTGAGACACTAGACAGTTCTAGCTGTGTGACCTTGGGCAAGTTATTTAACCCTAATTGCCTTATTCCCAAAAAACTGGATGGAAGGCAAATATTAGTTTCCCTTAAGTGGGAGAATATATAAACAGATAACATAATTTATATCTACCCTTAGACATAAAGTACATGAGACAAATGCAAGCCTGGTAAGTACTGGCCTTGTATATGGTTCTCATATACTACCGGACAATTTTATTACAAGTAAGGTTGCCCTTATACATATACTAGATGCAAATGACCCTAAATGAGATATGAGAAAGCAATTAGTGCCTCTGAAAGGCTGCCAAGTCATGACTATGAAAGTATCCCACAATGCGTTTGGACATCTGGGCCAAGAGAAAACTGTATCACAGCAGATGTACATATGTAATAGGAGGTATGGTTCTGGTCTGTTAAGAGGGAAGTGCTACTAACTGGAGATTCTTACTTGGTGAACATAAGCTCCATCAAGCCTTTGGAGCTGGTATGCATAGATCACTTGTCTCTGAAGGGGAAATAAAAGAATAAGGATAATATTTGAATGGGAATGGACCATGTTCACTATGGTTTGAACACAGTTTTACCAAACCAGGAACTAAATGACTTCTGTGTGTGTTATAAGTGTTTCATGGAAGACAGATTCCCTACCAAGATTCATCTGGATAAGGATTGACATTTTCCGAGAAAGCTGTTCAAGAATGTTTCAACTTGGCAAAAATAAGCAATCTTGAACTATGCTATGCTATTCTCAGGAAGACTTGCAAGCCAGAGATTTTTTAAAAATTAAAAACCATTTGTATCTTTTGTTTTTCCATCTCTTTCATTTCCAAAATATCTTTATCCATTTCTGTCTTTAGAGGGCCATCCCTCATAGCAAAGAAAAAAAAAAGAAAGCAAATAGCTGGGAAGAAAGCAGTTCAATGAAACTAACCAGTAGATTAATCTAGTCTTAGAATATTTGCAATTGTCTCCTGCCTCCTGAAAGGAGGGAGGAAAATGCATTTTCTTTCCTCTTTAATGGGGCTTGAACATAAAAATTATACAACATTCAGTTTTGGGTTTTTGTTCATTTTCAATTCAGTGGCATTGAACTCCTTGCTTTTTCTTGAGTAAGACGCTGGATCTTGACTCCAGGCATCTCCACTGGCTCTCCCCCATGCCTGGAATACTTAATCTTTTTATTGCCACCTCTTGACTTTCTTGGTTTCATTTATCTCTGCTAAAATCTCATCCTCTACAGGGATTCTTTTCAATTCCAGTGCCTTCTCTCAGTTAATTATCTGTTATTTTTCATGTTTATAGTTTGTACATAGTCATTTGCATGTTGCTTCCCATATTAGATTTTGAGATCCTTGAGGGCAAGGACAGTCTGTGGCCTTTCCTTGTATCTCCAGCACTTAGCATAGTGCTCAACACATAGTAGGCACTTAATAAATGTTTATTGACTCACTATTGTTCTTTCTATTTACATTGGAGTCATTGTATGTCTGTTGTTTCCTGTTTCTTATTACTTCACTTTGCATCATTTCATGTGTCCTCCTATCTTCTCTGTGTACTTCACACTGTCATTTATAATGGTACAATACCATTCCATTATATTAATGTACCACATTTTATTTAGGCATTACCGTTTGATAGTAGGCATTATTTTGATTTCCAGTTCTTTGCTACTGAAAACATTGCTTCTGTAAATTTTGATTTATTTGATGTGTTTCTATATTTGACATTCTGGATATACATGACTCACAAGTGGGTCACTCTTGGTCTAAGAACAGGGAGAAAAAAATGTAGTGACTGACATAATTCCAAATTAATTTCTAGGATGACTGGACCAATTCACAGTTGTACCAACAAAGAGTCAATCTGCTCATCTTTCCACAATCCTTCCAAAATCGAACGTTCTCCTTTCCTTGCCATTTTGGACACTTTCTGGGTATAAGATAAAACTTCAGAGTTATTTCAATCTCCATTTCTCTTATTACTTAGTGATTTCAAGCACTCTTTTATATACTTCTTAAAAGCTTCTGATTCTCCTTTTTAGAACTGTTTATATGATTTACCACTATCCAAGGAGAAAATCCAAAGATTTTTAATTTCACCAGGCTGAACATAATGTAGACAACTAGTCCAGTGCCAAAATCTCAATGGATTTAGAAGGTGACATTTCCAGTGTGTGATGTTTCTAGTTCACTGCTACCAGGGTCAGTGCTACTAGCTTTAGTACATACATATTAATTTTTATACTAGAACCATAGCTGGCTATAACTCATGCTTTGGAATTGGCTTAGTAGGGTGGATTTTGAGATTCATAACCACCATGTATCTTGAATGAGATATTATTTGAAGGAGACTTACCTTCTAGCCATGGTCTCAGCTTAGAAGTACAAAGAAAAAAGGGAATAATAGTACAACGATTGGGTTTAGTGTCAGGAATTCTAAGCATGAGCTAGAGTAGCATTAGAAATCTTGGGGTTTCTAGAAAGTAGAAGATAGTGAACATAGGATGGAATTGGGGAAATACTCCATGGCATGTGATTACAAGACTAGACACTCTGCCAGTTTTAAAAGTATATCCAGGGGGAAGCTAGGTAGCACAGTAGATAGAGCATTGGCCCTGGAGTCAGGAGGACCTGAGCTCAAATCTGTCCTTAGGCATTTACTAGCTATGTGACCCTGGACAAGTCACTTAACCCCAATTCTTTCTTTCTCTCTCTCTCTCTCTCTCTCTCTCTCTCTCTCTCTCTCTCTCTCTCTGTCTCTCTCTTTCTCTCTCAACACACACACACACACACACACACCAGGAACCTCGAAGGATGACACATTGAAAGGAATCATTGACCACAGGGGACCTGATGAAGAGGAAAACAGAAGCATGGGTGTTTCAAGGAATCAGACTGATTTTAACCTCTGTATTTCAGTTGCAGCTAGATAATTGGTACCAAATATGATTCATATAAGAAAGATCTGGGTCAAAATACAAATGAAGAGGAAGTCCAATTTTGTTAAATGCCAGGGTATTGGGTAAGGGTCCCCACTACTCCCTTCTCGAAGGTGATCTTTGCATAGAGAGGAGCTAAATTTGGAAGTCTTTCTTTCCTGTTCATTTTGGAGAACCCAAGAGAAGCGATTTTTGTCTCCAGATTCTGGCCTCCTAGTGAGTCAAGTTGCAGATGGATAGTTATGGCAGCATAGCCCAGAACCGTATTTGCACTGGAGATGCTCAGTATACTCCAGAGACATGGGGCCAGTTTCCTCACAAGAAAAGCTGCAGATTTGCCTCATGATGTAGGCACCATGCTAAATACAGTATTATGAGTCTGTGGGGATGATGACATACATTTGTGAAGAGAAACAGTGCTCATAGAAAAATTTCATCCACTTCATTTGAGGTTTCACATAAGAAGTTTTCTTTCTTTGATTTATAAATAAACACATTAGCCTGAATCCTTGCAAGGGAACCAAGGGCCCTTTGAAAAACATGAACCATATTTTAGTGTTCCTAGGGAAGACATAGGGACATAAAGGAAGAAGAAGTGTCAAACCATTGTGATTATTATTAAAGAAAGGCAGCTTAGATTGAATAGTCTGTGTTAGGATTTGACACACATCACATCTAGACCTATCACTTCTTTAGTGAAAGTAGCTTCCTAGTAAAGAAATTCGCTCTACCAATGCAGATAGGCAACTATTTGGCACTTTACAGTTTTAGAGAAGTGTGAGACCCTCTTTCTAGACTTGGACCCAATTAAAAGGCTGCCTTTTCATTCACAAATTCATCCTACCTTTCTCCTTTGGGATAAGTAGGGACAGTACCAACCCACATAGTTGTCTTAATGTAATTTCTGTGATGAGAAAAGAGGTTTTTACATAAAAATTCCAGGGGTAAGTCATAATTAAAAGAAAAAATGCATCAGGGACAGATTTGGGCAAAACAGAACAAAAGGATACATGAAAAATCTGAGGTGGAAATGTTTTGCTCAAGGTAGATAGAGGTAGTTGAACCACCTGGCCTTCTAAGAGATGAGGATGGGTTGGGGTAGCAAGTAAAAACTATTGGAAGGAGGAAATGGAAAATGATGAAGGAAAAGATCAACTTCAAATTATGTTGAGGGGAAAGGTGAGGAAACAGTATTGCAAAATAAAATCGAAAGGAATGGCAAGAAAATAGTAGGGAGAACCCTTGCTGATCAAAGGAGAGATGACAGACCTATCATAGTAAAACAAAACAGAACATTTTCCTTTATTAAAGAGAAAGTTCATTTCAGAAATGAGTACAAATGTCAATGTAAAAGCATGTAAAATGTAAATGTAATATGAATGTAAAAAAGGCTTCACTAAAATATTTTTTAAAAAAGTAAAATATATTCCTATTTCATCCAATGTCTTACACATAGTAACTACTTAAGCAAATATATGATTTTGAATTTAATGACCTAAAAATACATGACAAAAATGGAAGAACGAATGAGGGAAGTGTGCAGCAGAAACAGAATAAAGATGATAAGGAGAGAATGGTAAGATAATAGATAAGGAGAAGTTAAAGGAACCTTTGTCCAAACCCATAATTTTACACATGCAGAAAATGAAGTCTCAAGCAGTAACCAGTTGAAGAGGTTTAGGAAGTTGCATGACAAAACACTACAATACCAGCATCTTAGAATATTCACAGAGTTAAAAGGGCAGCGATCTATATGAGACAACAGTGGCGACTATAAAATTGGACCACTGAAAAGGTGCAACAACACAGTCATTTTGGTGGTGCTGTTTTAGCAGAAAAAAAAAAGGAGCAAGGAAGTGGGTTGAGGTCAGAATTCTGATCTGAGATTGAAGCAGGGGGGAGACACAGCTTAAGAAGACAGCAGCCCGATGAAACTTGAAAAGAGAGAAGCAGCTAGGGTCACAGCTGCTCTTCTGAAGGACTGCTTGAACAAATCGCTGACAGCAACTTTCAATGGTATTTGTCCGAAAGGTGAAATAACCAGCAGAATGAACGTAGACAGCATTAACAGTGAGATTTTTAAAAAGGAACAAGAGAGGGTATCAGAAATAGTATGCCCATGACATGACCGCACACCAATTACAAGACTTTTTCCTGGAATCTTTCTGCAAAAGTTGGTGAGATAGTTTATGTATAATGTGTAGGGCTAAAGCGTTCATAAAATTGAAGTGATTCCAGACATCACTTAACTACCTCCCTCACTCTGCAGATGAGCAAACTGAGACTCAGAGATTTAAGTGACTTACCTAAGGTCACATGGGTAGTAAGTTGCAAAGGTAGGAATCAAAAAAGATCTTTCTTTTCCAAGTCGAGTGCTCTTTCCATTAACACCATGGGGTGCCACAAAGAAAATGAAAATATCCATTTGTTTATTATCAAAATAATGTAACATATCAAAAGAAGAAAATAGGGAAAAACAAACATTTGGGAAGTTTGTATTAAGGAAAATTTTTGATCAGATAAGCCATGGTTTTCTTTTCCAGATCATATAACAAACAGCTATCATGCTTAATGATTAAAGCCATATGGAGTGTGAAATAGGGCACCTTTCCAGTCCCTTGCTATTATCTATGGAATGGCTCATAAATACACATTAGATTTAAGAAATGTGTCATGGAAAAATGAAAGGTAGCCCATAATATGTAGGTAATGGTGGATGTATGAGAGTAAAAGAATCGTGGATTTATGGGGTCAATTGTAAATGTAAAATGAGGGGGCCTGAGTTGTTAATCTCTATTGTTGCTTCTAACCCTGCAATCATTTGACCTCTGCACAGCGCATATCTAGGTGGGGCTTTGGAGATGATCTAGTTTCTCTCTCTACACCCCAATCAATCATGACCAAGATTTGGTTCAGTCTAGTACACTGGGAGTTAATTTCTTTCCAACTTGAGAAGAAAGGAAGCTAACATGAGATCAGTGTTGAAGGGTGTTTTTTTTTTTTTTTTCCCCTCGTAATGGAAGTTTCTGAACAGAGATAATAAAAGGAAAGGAGAAGAGGGAATTTGCAGGGACTTTCCCTGAAAGATGAAACTGGAGCAGAATCAGGGTAGCTGATGGCAGTAACATATGAAATTCTCTTGTTCAAATTCAAGCCTCCCTGGGAATCGCAAGAGGGCATTTCTGAATAGACAAGTAAAGACATATACTACTATGTGGTTTTTTTTTTTTTGTTTGTTTGTTATTTATCATTGGTGATTGCTTTGGTGGTTAGAGTGCTGAAAGAAAAAAAAAACAGTAATGAGAAAATGGAGGTCTTTAGTTACCCTCCTCATTGTTACTTTGAATGGATATGACTAGCATTCATTCCTAATTATTACTAATTATGTCCTTTTAATCTGTTAAAGATTGTATCTGACTGATATAATCTTGTTTCTCAAACATCTGTGTTGACTCAGTCTTTGCATTTCCTTGTGTCCTGTTGCTCATGGCATGATGAAATAGGACAACTTTGGGAACCACCCAGGGAAAACAACACATTTCCTAGGGCAGGGCTGGGATCTCAACTCCTCCCTCTGGTCTATTGTTAGAGAGTTTTTACTTTCTAACTGGTGACATAATCAAAACCATACATACATGTTATAATTTTACTTCCAAAGACAGAATTACTAAAACAATAAAGGGGAAAGAGGGAGAGCTTTTATAATCTGCCTCATCAGATGGGAGTTTACATGGTAACCTAAGATTGTACATGGAAGAAAACTAAGGAAGGCAGATATTCAAGAACCTTGCTCAAGACTACACAATTCATGATAGAGTCAGGACAAGAGTTCTGGCCTCTAGACTTTCAATCCAGTAGTCCTTCCACTATAAGGAGAAAATTGAAAGTATATAAAGACTAACCAGGGATCCTATGGCAAAAATCAATAGAAGAAAATTCAAAGATTGAAGAATGGGAGAAAGGACTAAAATAAAACTGAAAGAAAAGACAATAACAGTTTTGGGGATACACTATAGAGGAGAAGATAACCTCAAAAACCATCAGAAAACAAAAATAAATGAAGAGGAGGGAAAAGCAAATGTGAGAGATTTAGATATTATTTTTAGAAAATAGAGTAAGAATGACCCAACAGGCTTTGGTGCCATTTCTCCCCATGTTACTTATAACTGTTTCTCACATTTGTATCTTTTTTATTGAGGGAGGGGAACAAGATAGAAGGAGGAAGTATGGCAGAGTGGAAAGTGTACTGGCTTCAGAGTCAGAGGATCTGGGTTAGAATATGATGTTTACAACCTCTTGACAGTAAAATGACTTTTGCTACTATCTTGGGCAAGTCACATAACCTTCCTGGGCCTTGCTTTCCTCATCTTTTAAATGAGAGAGCTGGACTAGATCATCTTTGAGGCTTTACATCTATGGTCCTTATGAATACCTTTAGAATTCCTTATGACCCTGAGCTCTCAAAGGCTATAAGAGTAGAATGAAAGTGTCAGGTTCTGGCTTTGCAGACGCCGCCACCGGGAGTTCTCGTCTTGGTTCCGTCTGCCGGACGCCGATCCCCGCCGCCTCTTCCTCTGCCGTCGCGCCCAGCCCAGGCATCTGTGGCCATGGCCAACCCCAACGTATACTTCGACATCGCCGTCGATAACGAGCCCTTGGGCCGGATTACTTTCGAGCTCTTTGCAGACAAGGTTCCAAAGACAGCAGAAAACTTCCGTGCTCTGAGCACTGGAGAGAAGGGATTTGGTTACAAGGGATCCTGCTTCCACAGAATCATTCCTGGGTTCATGTGCCAGGGTGGTGATTTCACACGCCATAATGGCACTGGTGGCAGGTCCATCTATGGGGAGAAATTTGCTGATGAGAACTTCATCCTGAAGCATACTGGTCCTGGCATCTTGTCCATGGCAAATGCTGGACCCAACACAAATGGCTCCCAGTTTTTCATCTGTACTGCTAAGTCTGATTGGTTGGATGGCAAGCATGTTGTCTTTGGCCAAGTGAAAGAAGGCATGAACATTGTGGAAGCCATGGAGCGTTTCAGTTCTCGGGATGGCAAGACCAGCAAGAAGATCACTATCGCTGACTGTGGACAGCTCTCATAAGTTTTTTTGTTTTGTTTTTTGTCTTAACCATCAAATCATTCCTCTGTAGCTGGAGAGAGCACCCCCAAACCCCATCTGCTCTTATACCCTATAATCCTTGTGCTCTCACTTGCTGCAATTCTCTTGGATTTCACTTTTTCCTTCCACAAGCTGTCTAGACAACAGAGTTAAGTTTATGATTATGGAATAAAAACTAAACTACAAAAAAAAAAAAAAAAGAAAGTGTCAGGTTCTGCCTATCTGGAAATGCCTTCAGAAAAGTGTCTAACAAACTGAGTCTACTGCCTAAACATTAGCTTATTTAGCAGATTTCAAGGAGGCTCATTACTAATAGTTTAACCATGACTTTCTGGACATTAAAATCAATGAAACCAAGAAAAATGCAATAAAATATACAAAATGGCTCCCACTCCCATGTAGCTCTCTTTAGCTTCATCAATGATGGTGGCAGAGTGACAGAAAAGGAGACAAAGTGCCAGAAATCAAATAGTTTTCAGATTATCCTAAATAAATGTGAGAATTTGGTCCAATGGTGAAGAGTTTATATTTTATTACTACAGGAACTGAACCATAACAACATTGGCTTTTTCACTATAAATGAAACTACATAAAAGAGTTGCAGCTAAATGGAAAGATGCTTCACGTGTTCTCGGCAAATAAATGAGACAATTTCATTATGTGCCCAAAGACATTTTGAAATATGATTTTGTGAGACGTTCCGTCACCTCATTTGTAGTGTTCATGATGAGCAAAGGCAAAAAAGACCATCATGAAGATAATTATAGCTTATGCACAAACATCTATCATAACGGGTAAGGATGGAGAAATTCTATGACAAACTTGTCAAGATATGCTTAAACAAATCAACATATAACATGAAACTTGGTAACTTCAATGTGAAGGTGGAAACAGGGTAAGATGTAAAAATGTAGGAAAATAAAAATCAGGGCTGAAAACATTAGAGTCAGAATTTTCTGTAGAAATAAAGAAAACATATGCCTATGTATCATGGATAATTTCTTCCTGCATAAAGTCAGAATGCTCTGAATATCATGAACATCAAACAATGTCATGAAAAGTGATATATATGTACAAGATATTTATAGCAGCTCTTTTATGTGGTGACAAAGAATTAGAAATCAATGGGATGATCGCCAATTGGGGAATGGCTAAACAAGTTGTGGTATATGAATATAATGGAATAACATTGTGCTATAAGAAATGAGGAGCAGACGGACTTCATAGTAACCTGGAGAGACTTATATAAACTGATACTGAGTGAGGACAGCAGAACCAAGAGAACTTTGTCCACAATTACAGACACATTGTATGTGATAACTAACTTTGATAGAATGGGCTCCTCTCAGCAATGCAAAGCTATAAGACAACTCCAAAAGATTCATGATGGAAAGGACCATCCACATCCAGAGAAAGAACTACAGAATCTGAATGCAGTTTGAACCAAACTACTTGCTCTCTTTCTTTTTTGCTTTGTTTTGTTCCTTCTTTCTTGATATTCATTCCATTGGTTATAATTCTCCTTTACAATTTGACTAATGTTTAAAGTGAAAGTATTTGTAGAACCTATATCATATTGCATGCTATTGTGGGGGCCAAAGGGAAGGAGGGGAAAGGGGAGAAAATTTGGGACTTAAGGGATTGTGGAACTGAATGTTGTAAACTAAAAATAAATAAACAAATTAAAAAAAAAGAAAAGTAATATAACAATATGTTAAGAGAGCATGTAGTCCTGACCACTTAACAGTATAGCACAGGTATGATATGGTACCAATTCTGACCTCTCCAAGTTCTTTTTTATAGGGTAGATTTGTCTTTCTATTTAATGTGTGCACACTCAAACAAGCCAGATTAAGGTGGTTCCTCAGAGGGGCAGCCATACCACTACAACGCAGGGTCTTTGGCATTACGTGTGTGTGTGTGTGTGTGTGTGTGTGTATGTGTGTGTGTGTGTGATAGCTACCACTCCTAACTATAAATCTGACTCTTCTCTAGTGTGATTCTCATTTGAATAAAGAAGCCAGGATGACACAATTAGCTCTTAGTTATGAAATATTTTTAAGAGAAGACAAAGTAATAATAAGCATAGCACAACTCAATTTTGAGTAGTAACAAAAGTTATATAACTGGAAGCTGAAGAACCTAAAATATTTCAGTGAAAAGTAGTTTACTTTAAGTCTTGAAACTCCTATTAAACATTTCTCTCTAGTTTTGAGGAGTTTCCTCCTCTTGAGCCTTAGGGGCAGTAAAGGGCGAGACAGAAATCTTGTGAGGAATTTTTCCTCAAACTGTTGCTGGAGCTAGAGAGAAAAATAGGCTTTCCCTAATAATTTCTTCAAACAGCAGAGGATTCTGACTTTTCCAATCAGCTCTCAGGATCAGAGCTTTCTTCCAATCAGATCAGCTTCCTGTATCAACTTCAGAGTCTTTCTGGCTGCAGATCCTGATGAAGTTATCTAATTGTTTACAGCAGCTAAAAGTGGCAGCAGGAAGACTGTAGACCATTAGATTTGTTTTTGTTGTTGTTGTTGCTTTTTAGCGACTTACACAAGGTCACATGGCTAGTTTTTTGTGTTAAGTGTCTGAGGCTAGTTTTGAACTCAGGTCCTCCTGACTCTAGAGCCAGTGGTCTGTTCATTGCACCACCTAGCGCCCCCAGATCTTTAGATTTTTAAAATTGAATGACCTCCCTACCACTTTCTATTCTATTTCTACCTAAAGATAATATCAGGACTATTCAATCTCTTCTTGGAGGGGGTTCGTGCCCTCACCTGATCCCAGCTATATAACTTCTGTGTGCATATAGCAGCTAAAGCACATGTCTTGCCTGGTGGAGACTGAGACTGGATTATATAGCCTTAGATGCCTCTTCTCTTTTGTAATTCTTTCCTAAGCATAAGTGATTGAATAATAATCCTAAAATGGATGTGCCTAGGATTCGAGGCCTTCTAGTAAGTTTGAGAGGTCTGGTGATGCAGGGTCCCAAGCTGGTGGTGGAAATTTCTTTTCTACCCTCTCCTTTTGGAGAGATCTTCAACTTAAACCAAAACCCAAGCTTTAAATAATTTTGCATAGGAGTCTCATATAAAGAGCCAAAGAGATTAACCAAAAGAGCCTCACTTCTTCAGTTAGTGTGATTCCCCTGTCAAAATAGTAGAAAACATTCTGCTTTCCAGAGCTAAGACACAGCAAGCAGGCTGTGCTTTAAACTTGGCATAACAAAAATCCTTTGTGCTCACCCTCTACATGATCTCAGCCACAGTAAAATCCCAGAATTATTTCTGATCATGAAGCCCTGCTCTGAATCAAACTTATCACATTGTTTCTGTCACACTCATTGTCAGGGCTACAGCTCTGCACAGCCATCAGTGCAAGTATTGAGATCTCCCCACATTTCCTTAGGCCTCCATTCTACATGCATCTCCACACCAAAACACGTGGTGCTCCAACATATGTGTCCTTGATTGCAAGCCATTTCTTTCACTTTGGAATTAAACTTCTGTTTGATACCTTACCTTCCTGTTTCTAGCCTGCTTTGTTCAGCTCTGGCCACCCACAAGTTAGAGACTAGTTCCATCTGGCTAATGTTCATTGGTGTCAGTAGTGGGATTGGACTTGAAACCAGGTCACTGGACTCTCTGGTACCAGTGGAAATGAACTAGGCACAACAGGAGATTTATTTCTCCAGAATCTACAACCTCTCCCCCTAATCTGGTGAGTCCTCTATGCTTGTTCCTGCTCTAATCCTCTGAGCTCCCACTTTAGTTGAGCTTCTCATTCTTTATGAGGAAAACTTCAGGGCCACACAACTGACTTGGTTTATCCTGGATCACTCTGGTAAGGATATCCTTTCTTAACTGTACACCTCTGTTAATTGGCTTCTCTGTTCACCTCTGTAAAATTGTAGCTGTGTGCCTAAAGTTGAAAATTGGATGCCTTGGTAACCACCGTGTGGTTTGTTACCACTGTAATGATTGTTACTGGGCACTTTGCTAGTTGAATGTATTTGTCTTGTAATTTTGTCTGTGTCTGTGTCTTTGTAAAGTTTAAAATATCTGTGTTGGAACTAGATTCTGTTACCTCTAAAGATTTAAAATACATCCAGCCAGAAAAACTTCTGAGGGCTATAGCCAGAGAATTTGTAATACTGGGAAAGATTAATGAACTTTCATACTTGAAGCAATAGTTCCAGTAAGCAGGACCAACTCCCATTTAAACTTTCTGGGAGAGATTAGGTTACAAGAAAAGAGAAAAAGAAAATAACAACAACAACACCTGTATGACACATTACCCTCTGTCATTTCAACTTTGGCTACATTGGAATTAGAGAAATAAAGTCAGATAATGAAAGTTTGTGAATCTACTGAAAACATCTTAGCAGATTAAGAAGTTTGAAGATTTATCATTTTTAAGATGGCAGGCGAGAACTTTTGAGACTTTTGGGTAATTCCAGGAATGTCAACAATGTAATAATATAGCAAAACATTTGGAATGCAACCAAACCAGTCCTTATGGAAAATTTATATCTCTAAGCACTCCCAGCCAAAAAAAGAAAGGAAGAACATGTCAATGAATTGGGCATAACATAAGCCAAAATGCTATAAAACAAAAATAGAAATTCTGAAAATCAAATAAGTGATAAATAAAATTGAATTCAAAGCAACTCCATTGAATTATTAAATAAAACTAGCTAAATAAAATAGTATAATAGATAAACCCACACAAATGTGATCTTAAAAAAGATGGGGTGGAGCCAAGATGGCAGAACAGAAACACTAACCTCACTAAGCTCCTCCATGAATCCTATCACTAAACCTTAAAAAGTGAATCTGAATGAATTTTGGAGTGATAGAATCCACTGGGAGATCAAGCATGGCAGTGTCCAGCCTAGGAAATTGCCCACATGGGTCCGGACAGAGGGAGTGTGGAGCATGTGGGGGCTACAGCAGCTCAGACTAGAGAGCAGACAAGCAGACTACAGCAGAGAGAGAAGGAGCTGCAGCCGGCAGACTCACCCGTCCCAAAGGAGATTCACAGCCGTCTCACCAGTATCTCACCACAGGACAGGAGGAATCATTGGAGCCAGGTAATCGAGGGCTCAGGGCCACCAGCAAAGACAGCAGCTTCTCCTGGGGCTACCAGCCCCTAGCCTGGTAGTTTAGAAATGACCTCCCTCTTTTTCCAGGGTTCATGATGACAAAGTAAACTCTGGCTGCTCAGATTCCCCCTCCCTGACATAGAAAATCCAAAGATAAGTGTCCCACCAAGAGTGAAACCCTAAGATAGTGGAAATAGCCTCTGGCTTGGGAGTCATTGAGAAGGAGGGTAACTGAGGCAGCTAGGAGTCTGAAGAGAAGAGTGTGAGGAGTCCCAACAAGGCCCACCTCACCTGACCACCAGAAGCCTTCCTGAGCTGTAGCCCAGGGGTATAGAGGCAGAAATCTGACTACCCCTCCTCCACAGATTACTCTATGCACATGAGCATAATTCACTGAGACTC